>ML776870.1:557272-571941 GCA_009831015.1 Picea engelmannii
GGGTTGTAGGGGGGGCTTGCCCCCAAAGGAAAAATTGTCTTGTAAATGTATACTGTAATTTGTAGTAAATATGGATTGTTCATTATAAGGTCGCAGATCTGACGATAGAATTTATGTTAGGGTTTTTTTCCCTAGAAGGCAACCCTCTTTTATGAGGGAATTGTATTTCAGTTGTGTATCATTGCGAATATTGTATTATGAGAGAGGAGAATGTGAGAGAAAGAAGAGGAAGTTACAGCGGGTGTATTGTAGGTTATATCCCTTCATTTTGTTGGATAATAAAAAGGAAGGACCTGGCAATTTCTCTAGTGGACGCAACATAGATTGGGTGAATTACGTATATCTGTGTCTCTATTGTGGTGTGTATCTTCTGTGTTTTAATTCCGCATTTGTTTTCTTTTATTTCTCTATGATCCTATTTATCTAACAACTGGTATCAGAGTGAAAGGTAACTTGCAAGAAAAGAGGGTTCCTGGTTCGAGTGGGAGCAACGACAGAAGATGGAAAGTTTAGGGTCGAGAAATTTAACGGCCAAAACTACCAGTTATGGAATATGCAGATGGAAGATTTTTTATATCAGAAGGATCTATTCCTACCATTGGGTGGAATATCAAAAAAGCCGACGACCATGAAGGACGAAGAATGGGAGGTTCTTGACAGAAAGGCACTAGGAACGATACAGCTGAGCCTGGCAGCGTCTGTGGCTTTCAATATTTCAAAAGAAAATACAACGAAGGAGTTGATGGACGCATTGGATAAACTATATGAAAAAACCTCAGTGTCCAATAAGGTATTTCCAATGAAGAGATTATTTAATATGAAGATGTTAGAAGGTGGGTCTATTTTAGATCATTTAAATGGATTTAATACGRTTACTAATGAGCTAAGTTATGTAAAAGTGAACTTTGATGATGAGGTAAGGGCTCTTCTAATCTWATGCTCATTGCCATAAAGATAGAATGACTTGTTCATGGTTGTAATTAACTCTGTCACTGGTTCAAACACTTTAAAATTTGATGTTTTTGTTAGTGTTATCCTTAGCAAGGAAATGCAACGGAAAAGCACAGGYGAGACATCAGGTAATGCGTTAAATAGGGAGAACAGGGAAGACAAAAGGATAGAGGAAAGGGMTCAGGGAACCACTGGAATTCTAGGAAGGGCAGATCCAAATACAGACTGGGAAATATAGAGTGCTGGAATTGTGGGAAGAAAGGACATATAAATAAAGACTGTAAAGATCCAAAGAAACAAAGAGATGGGCAATGGGAGAAAAATCAGGTAGCAATTTGTTGGCACAGGGGCAGACCCAGGGTTCAACGCTACAACAACGCACCAGAAAAACCCTAACTACTTGCCCTTTTGGAAACACCTGCGAAGCAGATGAAGTCTCACCCGAGGTAGAGGCAGGGGTGGTTGCATGACTCCAGTGTCTAAAACCTTAGTTGGGACACAGATTTGTGATTGTAACACCTTGAAAAAGCACTTAGCAATATAGTTCATCAATGTTTTAACCAGTATCTACTTCGCAGGTAAAACCCTAATTACAAAGCATCGTAGTATTCAACCATATCTAACATCTAGCAACACTTAGCATGACAAAACATATTAGATATAGCAGATTCAATCACTAAGCACATTCACAGAGGTCAGATCCAACATTTACTCTCACTATTAAGCACAAAGCAACAATAGATCTATCTATCATTCATCTATATCAAAGCACTAAGCAAGTAAATACATAAGCACATTAACGCATCACACCAAGCATTCACAACACAGGATGTACGTGGCTCACCCCCACCCTGGGGCTATGTCCACCAACTCTCCATCTTCTTTGTTAACTTTCTTCAATCTTCTTACATGCACAAAGCCTTCAGATCAACTTTGTAGAGGACAGGAGATTTGCTCACTCTTCGCTAGATCCTCCTTCCCCAAGCCAAATTATATCACAAAGCCTACATACAGTCTCTTCAATCACTTTCACTTATCTCTACAAGTCTCACACAGCATGCACAAATCCATTATAGTCACCACTTGCACTTAGAAATTAACACTTAGCTCTTAGCACACCGACCTACTAGGTCTACTTATTACATCACCAAGCTATTTATTTAAACATTACAAAATCGGTCCTAAACATGGGTAAACCCATGGGCTGACATTCCATACCTGTTACATAATCCCCAAAAAGCCAAAAATCCCTAAAAGGGGGCTGAGATCCCATGATATCCACTTCGTCTTGCGCTCCACCTCTGATATCCTATCGAAGTCCCAAAAATAGGTCCAACATGACCAAGGATCCTCAAAACTTGGTCAAGGGCCAATAGGCCCCCAACACTCACCTGTGACTCGTCCCAAGTCACTATGATCTGGATAATTCTGCGTCAAAATCCTCCATCTTGGCTCGAGCTGCTTTGACTTGTTGATGTGCCACGACCTCTTGCTCAACGAACTCTTGGATAACAACTTCATTGACAGGTCCCTCTAGGCGTTGTTCTGCTGCAGTGACAACTTGCTCCAGTTCTACTCCTTGGACTTCGATCTCTGTGAATAGCTGACAAGCCTCGTCCTGTATAGGTTGGAGCCACTTAGTTACTTCCATGACTCTACTTTGAATGGCATGGACCTGTTGTTGATCACTGCGTTGTTCTTGGGATCACTTCATTCTTTCAACAGCTGACAGAGGCTTCAACTGTGCCTATATTATTTTTGCTTGATACTTTGCCTCTTGGAGTTGTGACTCCAGTGTATTCAGTTCAAGATTCTCAATGAGTCGCTCATATGTCTGGGCACTGCGATCACTCAGTTGCTTGCATTCCATGGAAAGGGCCTTTATTCTCTATACTGTTCTTCGAGCAGTTGCATCTCTTTGATCTCTCACATCCTACGGAGTGTCGGGCACTTCGCGGAGCTCTAAGTTTGCTATTCTTTGTTATAGCTATTGGATAGCTTCCGCGAGGTGCTCTACTTGATGCTCGACTCAATCTTCTGCCTTTGGCTCTAAGCCTATTACAAAGCGGAGTGATTTATGAACTGCTTCTTTCACTTCGAGCTGCTCTACGAGCAACTGTTCCTTTTCTTGTTGAATATGTGCTTTCTCCTTTTCAAACTTCATCTGGAGAGCAACCTTCTCCTACTCTGCAAGTTGGTGTTGTTCTATGAGTACTTCTTGCACTTTCTTCAAGGTTTGGGTAGCTTGTTCAGTTTCTTCTTGTGTGTGACAAAGGCAAGCTTTGGTCGCATCAGCTAGTCGGCGGAATTGGGCTGGCTCATTTCCCAACTCTGGTTCTCATGATGGCAGGGGTGTAATGGACACTGTGCAACTGGACTGAAAGGCCTGTTGTACCCCTTAGAGTTCGACCTTGATTCTGTCATACATCTCCTCTTGCTTAGCTTCTTGTTTCTGCAAGATTTCCTGTGAGGCATCGTTTACAGCTACGATAATGAAGTCAAAGTCATCGACAATGAGCACAGTCTTCATCTTAGTCACAGTGGCTCTGGATTTCTTTAGGGAAGAGGGTTTTGGGGGAGAAACCTTCCTCTTCTTCAAAGGATCGACCTCATCTCTAGGCGATGTTACTTTGCCTTGCTTTTTCTCATCTTCTTTGCCATTGATCTCTTCTACCTCATCATCACCCCCTCGACTAGGTGATGTTGAAGCAGTCTTTTCTGAGGCGCTACTTAAGTCTTGGACTTCTTCAGTTTTCTTCCTTCTGCTAGTTTTGGGTGTGTCATGTTCTATGTGAGAGGCCTCTGGGCTGTCAAGTTCAGGATCGGACATCTTTGTAGGGTCACCGAGGATAAGGAAGTTAGATGACCATTCCTTAGTTATCTCCTCGAGGTCCTCCTCTATGAGCTTGTAGTACGACTGAAGCTCCTCCTTATGTTCGTGTGCTCGCGCAGTAATATAGATGAAGTGTTGATCTGCGCGGAACTTCATGAGGGGTCAGAAGCAATGTAGGGTGTTCGGTGTCATGCGAGGTTCAACTTTGATAGCCCTCTTCAGTTGGAGGTAGTATGTGTTAAAGATAGTGTTTGACTGCCACTTTTCCCCCATATCGCTCGAGTACCAGAGCATGGTGAACTTCGCAGCAAGCGGCTCGAATGTCTCAATGTCTAGGAAGGTCACACCTTCTAGCATCTCCCAAGAACAAAAACGATGAGGATCAGGAGCCATCTAAAGTGGAACTCATAGCCCTGATCTTTTGCTTCACAACAGTCTAATTCTAGTTGATTAACTAGGTACTTCACCCAGTTCATCTGTACGCATTTCCCCGCGAGGTCAACGACAAAGCCTTTGACCTGCATGGGTATGTTCTTCCTTACTAACTTCCCTACAATTAGCTGACATGCTAGGTGCACTGCACCATTTTGGATGGAGGCTACCTTGTAGTCTTGCGTCCCCTTCTCCACATCGTCGTATGTATCCTTGATCTTCTGTGCTAACGCGTGATCTTTGGCTTTCCCTAGATAGAAATCTTGTGGGTCGGGTCCTTGTATACTCAATCCGGTGATCATATGGATCAACATCGGATCGACTATGATACAACGGTCTAGCCATAAGTAGCCACCATGGTAACATGAAAGTAGGAGCTTGACACAAGCGTTAACTTCTTGGTGCCTTCCAAAGTTTGGGATTTTCATTACATTCAACAGGGTGGACTGTGCGAGGTTCATCGTCCACAACTGGGGGATTATTTTTGAGTTCTTCCCCTTTGTTTTGGTCAAGTATTTATACAGGGCGAGCGTACTATGGTTCTTGGGGTCCCCTAAGTTGAAGTAGTTGAACTTCAACGTTGCAATCTTGTCCTACTGCGCTCAAACTGCGCGTATCCCCTTCATGAGGTATGCAGTAACCATGGTATACTCAAAATATCTCGGTACACTATCATGACTCACCGCCTCGGCTAGAGGCGGGATGTAGTCAGGCAGTATGGTCGATATTAGCTTCACATTTGCTAGGTCGTCTCTGTGCTTGGTTCTCTTTTCTGTTGTTGGTCGGGATGGTCTGGATCCGTGAGCAGTTGACGGAGAGGCTTGTACTCCTCTCGTCGATGACGCTTGTATACCCTCATACATTACTCTTTTAGTCATAAGGTCGATGAGTATCTCCTTCATATACTCTTCGACTGCGCTAAGTTCTTCATACATACACGCTCGTGGTTTCCTATCTCGGGTTTGAAGAATAACTACTCAATACAACGGGATGGATAGCGATATCTTGATGATCACTGCAAGAAACCAACAAATCTCTAAGCTCATATAATCACGGTTGGCAAAAGTGTTCTCGGTGCAAGGTTTGACAGAATAAGTAGATAACTAGGCAATGATTCTTTCCAACGGGTGAGTAGCCTTCATTAATTTAGTTCTATCTATTACGGTGTGGTCCCAATAGTCTAGTGGTGAGCCTTCTGACCATAAATGCCCTTCTACCCGTTTGGGGTATCGGTCTAACGGTTATACTGTTCCCAATGGCTATATTTCTTCGCCCTGACGAAGTGCCATGTGACGCTATTCTGGTATCCCGACGAAGTGACAGTTTTGAAAATTTACCTTCTGCGAAGTTCCCTCTGGAACCTTTTGTACCTTCTCGATCTTTGATCTCTTCTTGCTTAGTTTTCTAGCCTACTTTCCAGTGAGCTTCGTCTCGGTATTCCTCTTTCCATTCTGATTGTTATCTTCTCTTGGCATAGTAACTTCGTGATGTTGAGATTCTTTCCTAGGATTCAAGGGGAATACTTCTTTTAGGGTAGGTGCTTCAGTCTTTTGTGAGTCTTCTTGTGTTCTTCCAATGTCGACATCCAAGTCTCTGGTTTTAAATAGCTTCAATCTGTTCTCCTGTTCTACAATCAAGTGTGTGATCTTCCTGGTCATGAAATCTTTTAATTATTGTTTCTTCTACTCCGAGACTTCTTCTTTCCTCCTAGCCTTATCCCTCTCAATCCAAGGTTTTCCTAGTAATATAGCAAATGGGGCGTTGTTCTCAATAAATTTAATAACTTCAAATTCTTCCTCTGTCAAAGTTCCATGAGCTCTCATAGATATCTGAGTGAGCTTTCCACATAGGTTTATCAGCTTTCCTCTAAATAATCCTATTCCCCCCAATGAAGGAATCATAGCAGGATTTCCTAAGGTTTCCCAAGTTCTTTTTGTCATAATATTCACCTATGTTTCTTCATCCAAAACATAATCTATGTCAAAGTCTCCCATTCTTGTTTCTATGCACTATTTTTCTTTGAAGATCTCTAATAAGTTGATATTTCAGTGGTCATTCAAGGTTTCTTTCATTTGTAGCAATACAGTCTCTGATTCTTTCTGGGGTTCTGCCATGGTCTTAGTGTCTTGACCTTTCTTAGAGTATTCTTGGCTCATAATCATTCTTTCAACCTTAGCAATCATTATAGGGAAATCCAAAACTTCATGGTCCATGGCTTTACTACAAAGACAACTAGGTATTCTACCAGGGCATTCCTTAGAAAGATGTCTCGGTCTTTTGCAACTGTAACAAAGAGTTTATCATCTATTTCTTTTAAATGATCCCCAACCCTTCCTGTACTGTGCACTAAAATCATAGTAGCTAACTTGCAAAAAATTCTTTCTAAGATCATGCATCCATTTGTTAGTCCAAACATTCTTTCTATGCATAGGTATAACATATCTTTCATTATTTCTATCAAATCTACTCATATCAAACCTCTTTTCTTCTAGTTGTGTCAAAGGCTAGGACAAAATTTATAAAATATACCTAGATCCATACTTTTGAAACAAAAAATTCCACTAATCTTACTTTCAGCAGAGCACAAAGCTTCCAGATCTAAAAAAATTCACTATTCTTACCTCTATCAGAGCACAAAGCATTTATGTCTTACCTCTTTTCTTTAGATCAGACTTATTTTCTTAGCACAGAGCTTCACATATCGAGTAGAATACTGCGCACTAGGGCGACAGATCTATGCACAGAGCTTTCACAATTTCAGGTCAGATCTTCGCACAAGGCTTCTCTTTCCTTATTTCCTAGCAATCATAGTTTCAATCCCGACAACATAACCATTTTTTATCACAGGGGCAGACCCAGGGTTCAACGCTACAAAAGTGCACCAACAAAACCCTAACTACCAGCCCTATCGGCAACACCTGCGAAGCAGATGAAGTCTCACACGAGGTAGAGGCAGGGGTGGTTGTAGGACTCCAGTGTCTGCAACCTTAGCTGGGACACAGATCTGTGATTGTAACACCTTGACAAAGCACTTAGCAATATAGTTCATCAATGTTTAATTACAAAGCATAACAATATTCAACCATATCTAGCATCTCCCAACACTTAGCATGACGAAACATATAAGATCTAGCAGATTCAAGCACTAAACACTAAGCACAGGTCAGATCCAGCATTTACTCTCATTATTAAGCACAAAGCAACAATAGATCTACCTATCATTCATTTATATCAAAGCACTAAGCAAGTAAATACATAAGCACATTAATGCATCACACAAAGCATTCACAACACAGAATGTACGTGGTTCACCCCCACCCTGGGGATACGCCCACCAACTCTTTGTCTTCTTTATTACCTTTCTTCAATCTTCTTACATGCACAGAGCCTTCAGATCAACTTCGCAGAGGACATGAGATCTGCACACTCTTCGCTAGATCCTCCTTCCCCAAGCCAAATTACAACACAAAGCCTACATACAGTCTCTTTAGTCACTTGCACTTAGCTCTACAAGTCTCATAAAACATGCATAAAGCCATTACAGTCACCACTTGCGCTTAGCAATTAACACTTAGAACTTAGCACTTAGCACACCGGCCTACTAGGTCTACTTCTTACATCACCTAGCTACTTATTTATACATTAAAAAATCAGGCCTAAACATGGGTAAACCCATGGGCCGACATCCCATACCCGCTATGTTGTTCCAGAGTTTATACTTAAGTCTTTAAAGTATAAAGTCTAGGCATCCGTAAAAGTAAAGAGGGTTTAAAAAATATAAAGAGAAAAACAATTCTTTAGGAAAGAAGCTATGGTTGATTTATGAGTTGTCTTTGTCTAACTTCCAATTGTTCCTGGATACTTATGTCATGTTCAATGGCTGCCCATGAACGTTCAAGTTCAACCCGGGTGGTGGTTGTCTCTAGGATAGTATTAAACAAGGTTAACACGATGTTGGTTTGATCTGTGAGGCAGGGTGCTATATTAGGTTGTCTTGCAATAGGTACAGTCATGGAGGAAAGGAAGTTTTAAAGATCTGTTGATTTTAGATTTGTTGTTTCTATTTTAGATTACAATGAGAAAAATTCCGAACTTGAATTAATAGTCTAACAATTTTAAAGGTTGTTTCTTGTATCTGAGTTAAATTGAAAATAATGCATGAAATGAAAGAAAACATAAAGTGTTGAACAATGTGAGGCATCAACCAGGGATGAATCTCACTTTGTGACAGAAGAAGAAAATAGACAAGAAAACTTTAATGAAGCATAAGATATGGTAATCTAAGTACTTCACAGGTCTTGTATCTGCTAATAACAAACACAGAGGAAAATCTGTAGATAATCATATGACTAAAATAACAAATAACCACAGTAGATGTTGTACTAAGTTGTAGTTGAACATTCATCAAAGATATATAAGAAATGATGTTAAATATGAAGTAACAAAGGAACACATAACTCAGGCTTGGCGGAATATGGAATCTTCGATTTGCATTTGTATTAATTCTTGCAAAGGAAAAAATTTCTCTGCTACAATTGGCCAAAGAAAAAGCTTGCTCTAAGTCTTTTCAAATTATATTTATATAAAGGTTCTCAACCCTAGACGATTGGAACTCTCCTTACTCCTAGATATTTAACGGTTACAAAAATAAAGACTTGAATTGTTCCACTGGTTTCTTTCCTATCTTCTTACATACACCAGTATAATGGCCAGCATGTATCGTTTCATCATTTCTTTGAAGTACTTGCTTCGCTTGGCTCAAAACACTCGACACACCTTCTTATAAATTGCACTAATATTTGTGAAGGCTCTGACGCATCTTTCGCTTCAAATAGATACAACTTCTTCTGAATTTTTGGCAACCTGTCCTCGATCCTTTTATCCTCAAAGTTTACTGATTGTAACTGTAATTTTGGCTTCACCAGCCATTTGTCCATTTGTGCAACATCGACCTATATCAACTGTGAAATTTCAACTTGAGCTTCATGTAAGCTTTCTTTTAGGTTCAGTTGATGTCTTATAACATTGATCTGTCCAAGTAGTCTAGGTCAGTCGCTCTTTCCAATGTCTAGCAATTTTTTATCTAACAAATCAAAAGTATCTTCACATTCTTCCTTTATCTCTTTGGCCATTTTCCTACTTTCAGATATATTGGCCTCCCATACCTTCAGCATGACATCGCCTCCGATTTGTTCAGCGACAATTAATTTAGGAGTTACTGGTACCTCCTCTTTAGCTGAAAATAAGACTGCCTTTTGGAAAGCGGCCCGGGCTGCTGTAGCCTCTTTTTCTTTGAAAACAATGTTCTCCAATGATTGAATTACATCCCGAAAATGGTTTTGAATGATCTCTACTTTAGAAAACAGGCTTTGTTGTTCTGCCTCTAGCTTCTGGTGCACTTCCAGTGCCTGGGATTGTAATATTGTTATATTTACCACTTGGCTTTCAGTAGAACTCAATTTATCCTGCAAATGCTTTACTAATTCCTCTTGTTTGATGACTTGCCCTTGACTAGCTTGCATCTTCTTATACATCTCATCTAAACTATACTTGAGTGGTTGAATCTCCTGTTTGTCAGTAGCTCTGGCTTGTTCAATCCCTTTATTTATCTCATCTCTAATATTTTTCTATGTGTTCCTTTTTTGGCTTTGCATCTGGGATATCATTTGATTCCTTTGCTTAAGCCTTGCTTTCAAGTTATCAACTGAAAACAAATTGGTCATTGTGAAAGCTCCTAAAGAGCCTGCTACCTCTATAGCAAAATCCTCATCCTCTAGATTTCGTCCATCAACAAGTACCATGTGCGTTTTTACCATTGTACCTTCCTTCGGGTGCATTTCTTGTTTCACTACAGCTTTCCTTTTCCTACTGAAAAAGAAGTCCGAGGAAGGTATTTCTTCAATAGAGATTGGGGTAAGCTCGCTTATATACATAATTTCAAGATGGGGAGTCCCAAAGGTTGACTGTAAAGGAGTCAATGTTGTAATAGGGTTGCCTAACTTTGTGAGTTATATTTCTTCTGTTGTTTTGGGAATATCGACAAGAATAGTCATCGATGAAGGAGGAATCATTTGATTTGGTTTTAAAGGCATCTCGGATTTGGAATCTGTTTCAGACCCTGGATGCTCTATTTGCGAAGTTTTTGATCTTTGTGCAGGCACTTCAGAATTCTTTGGGTTTTTGATCTTTGTGCAGGCACTTCAGAATTCTTTGGGGTTTCTTTTGTAGTCCTTCTATCCAAAGACTTTAGTTCAAAACCTAGAGGTATACTTTCTTGTTTTGAAGGAGGGTTTGTCGATTCTCCCTGAAGTATCTTGGGAAACCCAGCTCGTCTATGTTTCTGAAAAGGAGGAAAGCTGGCATGTAGGTCAGGGGGTAACGCCTGGACTCTGTCTAATATCTCCTCATAGGCTCTGGCTCCTTTAAATATGTCGTCACAAGGGGGGTCTTCATGCTCATACATTTTCATATTGCAATGAGCTAGATGATTTCCCACAATTTGATATGGATCATTCCTTCTGAGTTCAACGTCTACCATTTTAATGTCTTCAAGTGTTGCAGCTTCTACCATGGAATGGCCAAAATTTAGCAATGAAACCTTCCCAATCTGTATAGGAAAAGCTAGCCAGAATTTCTTTTGGATTGCTTTTAACTCTTTGCCAATGCCTCGTGTTATTATTTGATAAGCTACTTCTCTGCACACCAGTCTGTCAAGGAGAAATTTTGGGAGAGCTCGAGGGGGAATTGAACATATGAAGACTCTAACATAAGAGAAATTCTCTTCGATAAACCAATCTACAACTGTTTTGAGGTTTCCCATGATTTTCTCTGAAATCCGAGGGGGTTGATAACCATTCAATATTTGGTGCAAAGGAATCACTACATAGTGACAGATTTCATAAAAGAAATCTTTTTATTTTTCTTCCCATAGTTTAGAGTGATAGAAATGGATGGGTTCAACACAAGTTGGATTCCAGTTCCAATTCATCAATGGGAAAGGGGTCATATAGAAGATAGCGTCCATGAAATACGCTGCCATATAAAAAGACGTTGGTTGGCCTTTTGAATTTTCCATTTGGTACTCAACAATCTCCTTGGTTAGGTTATCTGATAGAATCTTACCCCAGTTCAAAGTGTAACCCTCGGTTACCTCGTGTATAATTGGCACCCATTCCGCAGGGAAATGGGTAGGGATTTTCCTCCCAAATAGTCTACATAACATCATTGCTATATAAACTATATATTCATTTAGCGATGTTGTGGAATAAATGCTATGGGTATCATCTCTAAAATTTGGTGGAATTCCCCACCATCCTTTGATTATATCCAGATAAGTTTGGTCAAATTCTATACACTCCTTTTGTTGAAACTCTTTTACGAATTCAACATTATAACTATATTTAGAAACATGGGATAGATTATACATTACTTGAATGTGTTCTGGCCTAAAAGAGCCGACGACGACCTTTTGATGATTCACAATGCTCTTGGTCTGCACATTTGTGTTCATCAGAGCCCAGTTTATCATGTCATTGTATGGTATGAGCCTCAGCCGTGTAGCTATTTTATGGAGCTTGACCTCTGCTATATGTCTGAGTTTATTTTCAGTCTTATCAGTCCTTTCATTTCCAAAATCGTCTGGGCAATTCCTAACCTCATGCTCCAAGATTTCAAAAATTTGCATCCAGGACCTGATCGAATCTACAGCATGTGGTGTTGTATCTGATAGAACATCCAAGTTCGGATTTGAGCTTTCATCGGCGTCATCACTCTTTTTTTTTGTTTTCCTGGGTGCCATGATACTTGTGATAAAGAACGAGTAGCTGTTACATAAATGAAGTCGTAAGATTTCTAAAATATACTTGCTAATTTGCTGAAAGTGAGAAAGAAATTTGAATTTGGAAACCTTTATTTGCCTTTAGCATACCTTAATTAGACTGTGCTTTCTACGGTCGATAAATTCATTTGCCTTAATTTGGAGAGTACGTCTAGAGATATGCGTCTTACACTATGAGATATTTCATTAATCTATAATAAATGTTGTCAAATGTCGGCAATTTAATACCGGGAGTTTGGATGAAAAATCATTGAAGAATCCCGAAATTTGAGAGTGCGAAAAACCAATTTACATCAATAATTTTTTGTTTAAATGTTAAAATAATCATGTTTAAGCGTTTAATACCTTTTGGGACCTCATGCTTGAGGATATTTTGGTTGTGATGAATAATAATTCTCCGATTCCCAGAAATGCGACTAGTTAATGATATATTAAGTATGTTTAAACTTTTAATTAATCACGTTTTAAATGGGATTTCGTGACTTACACACCGAGATTCTGAGCTGTTGTTTGAGGTGAGATTTCCGAAAAAAAAATTACGATAAGCTTTGAATTACCATTTAACGTTCTTAATCATTCTTATTAACTTGATTTAATTCCTTTAAATTAAGCTTTCGTGAATTTACGTATCGGGAATTCGATAGCATTCGACGTAAGAAATCTCGAATTGCTAAATCGCGATGGGATTTATTAACTGCTAATCATGTTTTAACTCAAAATAAGACGTGATTAGACCATAATCTTTCGGGGTTTCGGGTATCATGACTTCGACGTTTGCAATGTGTGTAAATTCTCGAATCACGAAATCGCGATGAGGATTATTAACATTAAACCTTCTTAATTTTTAATAAATGTGGCTTAGCTTTTAATAGTTTCGTGAATTCAGGAATCGGGGCTTTGAGGGGGCTCAACGTTGACCCTTTGTATTTCGTGAAATGTCGACTCCCGAAATTTCAAAGTAAGTCTTCATTAAAATTGATTTGTTGATAAAAAGGTGGCTCCATAATAAACTTTTAGATAAAAGAAACATCTTTTTAGTCTCAAGTTCAGAAAAATATGCATGTTTCAAGCTAGGCTCCATCTAGGGATCTCGTCTCCCTGCGGGATGAGAAGAACATGCAGACCGAGTGCCTTTAATTGGGTAAATGGAGTCATTATTTGCAGTTTTGTGAAACACATTTTGGAGAAAATACAAAACAAGACTTCAAGATTTCATCTTCAACTTTGAAAACTCTCAAAAATATGACATTCGGTGATTTTGAGTTAGGCTTATAATAGTTTCCCTTTCCTAAAACTGACCTCAGATTTGTATAAAGTAATCAAAACAACCTTAATCATTCTACCAGGTTTTATTTGATTTTGTTCACATCAAGGGGAAGTATTTTCAATACTTCCAGTTAGGGAATCCCATAAGGTTAGAATGTATATCTAGCCGAAAAGAGAAATAGTTACCAGAGCATCTTATAATTCATGTATGACAGCCTATCACATATGTAGACATTACTTCACTGCCAGCTAGCATGTTCAGTAACCCGATGAAGTTATCATATTTTCCATATTAAATTTCCTTTCACCACTTCAATTAGTTATTTTTAGCATTAAAATGCTGAGATGAGGGCAATCATATAATGAATTTCCTTTCATCGTCTCTCTTGAACTAGATGGGGGCAATCATTTAATGAATTTCCTTTCACCATCTATCTTGTTTCAAAATATGAAGTGGGGGAAATCAATCGGTATGTAATATACTCAGGAAAATATTTGTTTACATTTTAACAACAGAAGTCTGTCAACTCACTTTAATTTTTCTCTGGACTAATCCTCTCCAGACCTTCAAACATCTTTGCCTTCAGGAAGATTTCAAGGGGAGTTCTTATTATATTTTCCAGGGACTTTCCTTGAGCAAAAACCAATCATTTTAATCCTGTTAGAATGATTAAGAGAATTAGGATTATCCTAGACATACTTATGGTTCAGCTAAATTCAGAAGAACTATCAGATCTCTGCCTATTCTCGTTTTGAAAGTTAGTTTATGAGTTTCCAAAGTTTAGGTGAGACCTTTCTCCTTTATGAGGCTTATGTGAAGACATCAAGGATCAGGTGAAGAAAAAGCTGGAAAGTAAATAGGGGAAAAAACAAGAGGCTTCAGATATTCGGTGATAGATACAATCACTCTTTACTAGCTTCTCACTCAACCTTTGAAACTTTTCCTCAAATTATTTTATTGCTTATTTTTCATATAGTTTTTTTTTTTTTTTAAAGTAGAGAAAAAAATTTTAAATTTAAAAAGTTGCTTTTTATTTTTATTTTTCAGAGTAAAAATTTAGTGATGACATTAGCAACCCTGAAATTACTGTCTTACATTAACATCTTCTAGGACATTCTAACTTGTGTTTTTAAGACAAAAATTCATACATTGGTAATTGTTTATTCTTCTAACCAAATAGATGGTTAGTTTATTACCCTTTTTTTGAGAGACATTTAACGTGAGTATTCATGTATGTCACCTTTTGATATTTCTAGTCTCTTGGCTTATCAGCAAGTCTCCTGCAGTAAGATAATCATGATAGCTGTCAGGGATTCTAGTAGATTATAAACCTTCTTATTGCAGTTTTT
>ML776870.1:583288-604403 GCA_009831015.1 Picea engelmannii
TGTATTTGTTGTGTTTGAGGGTTAGGATTTCTTCTGAAATCCTTTCTAGGGAAATGATCATTCTTTGATTGATCCAATTCCATTCTTGAGATCTTATTCGACAATTCTTTAATTATTCTCGCCATGCCATCCATCTTGTTTTCAGAAGACCTACCTGATCCAAAGGGTCCCGCTTGGTCTCTGTACCGTCTGGTTTCCCTATTTCCCGTTTCAAATTTTGTTTTTAACTTACCTGATGCCATCATATTTGACTTGATTTCTAAGGCATCAACCTGCTTCTTGGTGAGGTCTACTGATCTCCTTTCCCTCAATAACAGAGCGAAATCAAGATAGAAATGCCCAACAAAAGTTACCTTCGTTGTAGGTTGGGAAGGTTTAACCTCAACTAGAATTTTATTATACAATTTATTAAACCTTTGGGTAAAATCAACAACCGATTCATAAATTTTCTTTCTCAGAGCCCCAAACTCGGTTAGATAGTAGAGATGGTCTTTCCTTTCTCCCCATTGTCTGATAAAAGCATTTTCCAACTCATCGTATGACCTTATCGATCTTGCTGCTAGACCTCGGAACCAGGTTTTCACCTATCCTTCAAAGGTTTGAACTAGGAGTCTTGAATAAACATCCTCGTGTTCAAGACCAAGCATGTCAGCAAATTGATCAAAGAAATTGATATGTTCGACAGCAGTCAAGTCTCCCTCCCTAGTGAATTTCAACATATTTTTCATATAATTTTTAGGTAGGTCATGGAGGGGAACTGGGAGTACTAGAGGGGCATATCTAGCAACTACCTTAGCAAAAATTCTAGGAGGGGGAGGTGTTCCATGTCCGGATCCTCCTCCTCCTGCACCTCTGGCACCACCTGCTCCGTCCGCAACCATTGAAAATTTAGGAGATGAAACTTGGAGATTATAAAGGGGACTTTTAAGGGGGTGTGATAACCTTTTGGTTGTGTTTGGAAAGGGCGAGTTGGTTTCGGGAAACTGATCGTCAAGAGAGAGAAATCTTGAGAAAGAGGGACTTGGAAAATGGGGACTATTTTCTTCGGACTCACAGGGCGTATATATGGGAGAACCAACAGGAGTCGAGTCAAGGTAAACAATATATTCTTTGGAGTTCTAAGAGATTGGAAATTGAACTTTGGGAAGTGAAGAAGTGTCGATCGAGACGGGAAGTGAGATAGATCTTTTACCTTTATTGGTAAAAGAAACAGTTGAAAAAGTCTCAACTTTAAATTAGGGTAAGACCAACCCACGCTCTAGGATTTCAATCCTATCGATGAATGGTTCTCCGCAAAGGAGAGGGGCATTTGACCTTTCAAGTAGATCCTTAGTATTCGACTGTGTGGATTTAGGTTGATAAATCTTACTTGTCGACGAAGCAGTCTGTTTAAGGTATCTTCTTGATTTCAAGATTTTTTCTGGGTCGGATACAGGCGAAGTCTGCTTGTTGTCTGGATTGTTTCTGGTATTCTTTTAGTTAAAATCCAATTTATTAATCGTGGAGTCGCCAATTGAAAGATAAACAATCCTTATAAAGTATTCAATCTTTGTTCACTATCAAAGAAAGAAACTATCAATGTCGTTCTTCCCAGGGAAAATAACTTCTCTTCTTCGTTCCCCGGCAAGGGCGCCAAAAAGATGTTGTTCCAGAGTTTATACTTAAGGCTTTAAAGTATAAATTCTAGGCATCCGAAAAAGTAAAGAGGGTTTAAAAAATATAAACAGAAAAACAGTTCTTTAGGAAAGAAGCTATGGTTGATTTCTGAGTTGTCTTTGTCTAGCTTCCAATTGTTTCCGAATTCTTATGTCTTGTTCAATGGCTGCCCATGAACGTTCAAGTTCAACCTGGGTGGTGGTTGTCTCTAGGATAGTATTAAACAAGGTTAACGCAATGCTGGTTTGATCTATGAGGCCGGGTGCTATATTAGACTGTCTTGCAATAGGTATAGTCATGGAGGAAAGGAAGTTTTAAAGATCTATTGATTTTAGATTTGTTGTTTCTATTTTAGATTACAATGAGAAAAATTCCGAACTTGAATTAATAGTATAACAATTTTAAAGGTTGTTTTTTGTATCTGAGTTGAATTGAAAATAATGCATGAAATGAAAGAAAACATAAAGTGTTGAACAATGTGAGGCATCAACCAGGGATGAATCTCACTTTGTGACAGAAGAAGAAAATAGACAAGAAAAATTTAATGAATCATAAGATATGGTAATCTAAGTAATTCACAGGTCTTGTATCTGCTAATAAAAAACACAGAGGAAAATCTGTAGATAATCATATGACTAAAATAACAAATAACCACAATAGATGTTGTACTAAGTTATAGTTGAACATTCATCAAAGATATATAAGAAATGATGTTGAATATGAAGTAACAAAGGAACACATAACTCAGGCTTGGCGGAATATGGAATCTGCGATTTGCATTTGTATTAATTCTTGCAAAGGAAAAAATTTCTCTGCTACAATTGGCCAAAGAAAAATCATGCTCTAAGTCTTTTCAAATTATATTTATATAAAGGTTCTCAACCCTAGATGGTTGGAACTCTCCTTACTCCTAGATATTTAACGGTTACAAAAATAAAGACTTGAACTGTTCCACCGGTTTCTTTCCTATCTTCTTACATACACCAGTATAATGGCCAGCATGTATTGTTTCATCATTTCTTTGAAGTACTTACTTCGCTTGGCTCAAAACACTCGACACACCTCCTTATAAATTGCACTAATATTTGCGAAGGCTCTGACGCATCTTTCGCTTCAAATAGATACAACTTCTTCTGAATTTTTGGCAACTTGTCCTCGATCCTTTTATCCTCAAATTTTACTGATTGTAACTGTAATTTTGGCTTCACCAGCCATTTGTCCATTTGTGCAACATCGACCTGTATCAACTGTGAAATTTCAACTTGAGCTTCATGTAAGCTTTCTTTTAGGTTCAGTTGATGTCTTATAACATTGATTTGTCCAAATAGTCCAGGGCAGTCGCTCTTTCCAATGTCTAGCAATTTTTTATCTAACAAATCAGAAGTCTCTTCACATTCTTCCTTTATCTCTTTGGCCATTTTCCTACTTTCAGATATATTGGCCTCCCATACCTTCAGCATGACATCGCCTCTAATTTGTTCAGCGACAGTTAAATTAGGAGTTACTGGTACCTCCTCTTTAGCCGAAAATACGACTGCCTTTTGGAAAGTGGCCCAGGCTGCTGTAGCCTCTTTTTCTTTGAAAACAATGTTCTCCAATGATTGACTTACATCCTGAAAATGGTTTTGAATGATCTCTACTTTAGAAAACATGTTCTGTTGTTCTCCCTCTAGATTTTGGTGCACTTCTAGTGCCTAGGCTTGGAATATCATTATATTTACCACCTAGCTTTCAGTAGAACGCAATTTAACTTGCAACTGCTTTACTAATTCCTCTTGCTTGATGACTTTCCCTTGAATGGATTTCATTTTCTTATACATCTCATCTAAACTAGACTTGAGTAGTTGATTCTCATGTTTGTCAGCAGCTCTCGCTTGTTCAAGTCCTTTATTTATCTCATCTCTAATATTTTTCTTTGTGTTCCTTATTTGGCTTTGCAGCTAGGCTATCATTTGATTCCTTTGCTTAAGCCTTGCTTTCAAGTTACCAACTGAAAACAAATTGGTTGTTGTGAAAGCTCTAAAGAGCCTGCTACCTCTATAGCAAAATCCTCGTCCTCTAGATTTTTTCCATCAACAAGTACCATGTGATTTTTTACCATTGTACCTTCCTTCGGGTGCATTTCTTGTTTCACTACAGCTTTCCTTTTCCTACTGAAAAAGAAGTTTGAGGAAGGTATTTATTTAATAGAGATTGGGGTAAGCTCGCTTATATACATAATTTCAAGATGGGGAGTCCCAAAGGTTGACTGTAAAGGAGTCAATGCCATAATAAGGCTTCCTAACTCTGTGAGTTGTGTTTCTTCTGTTGTTTTGGGAATATCAACAGGAATAGTCGACGATGAAGAAGGAATCACTTGATTTGGTTTTAAAGGCGTCTCACATTTGGAATATGTTTCAGACCCTAGATGCTCTGTCTGCGAATTTTCTGATCGTTGTGAAGGCACTTCAGAATTCTTTGGGTTTTCCTCTGTAGTCCTTTTATCCAAATACTTTATTTCAAAGCCTGAAGGTTTACTTTCTTGTTCTGAAGGAGGGTTTGTTGATTCTCCCTGAAGTATCTCCGACAACCTAGCTCGTCTGTGTTTCTGGAAAGCAAGAAAGATGGTTTGTAGGTCAGGGGGTAACATGTGGACTCTATCTAATATCTCCTCATAGGCTCTGTCTCCTTTAAATATGTCATCACAGGGGGAGTATTCATGCTCATACGTTTTCATATTGCAATGAGCTAGATGATTTCCCACAATTTGATATGGATCATGCCTTCTGAGTTCAACATCTACCAGTTTAATGTCTTCAAGTGCTACAACTTCTACCTTGGAATGCCCAAAAGTTAGCAATGAAAACTTCCCAATCTGTAGAGGAAAAGCTAGCCAGAATTTCTTTTGGATTGCTTTTAACTCTTTGCCAATGCCTCTTGTTATTATTTGATAATCTACTTCTCTGCACACCAGTCTGTCAGGGAGAAATTTCGGGAGAGCATGAGGGGGAAATAAACATCCAAAGACTCTGACATAAGAGGAATTCTCTTCGATAAACCAATTTGCAACTGTTTTGAGGTTTCCCATGATTTGCTCTGAAATCCGAGGGGGTTGATAACCATACAGTATTTGATGCACAGGAATCACTACATAGTGACATATTTCATAAAAGAAATCATTTTTTTTTTGTTCCCATAGTTTAGAGTGATAGAAATGGATGGGTTCAGCACGGGTTGGATTCCAGTTCCAATTCATCAATGTGAAAGGGGTCATATAGAAGATAGCATCCATGACATACGTTGCCATATAAAAAGACGTTGGTTGGCCTTTTTACTTTGCCATTTGGTACTCAACAATCTCCTTGTTTAGGTTATCTGATAGAATCTTACCCTAGTTGAAAGTGTAACCCTCGACTACCTCATGTATAATTGGCACCCATTTCGTGGGGAAATGGGTAGGGCTTTTCCTCCCAAATAGTCTACATAACATCATTGTTATATAAACTATATATTCATTTAGCGATGCTATGGCATAAACGCTATGGGTATGAACTCTAAATTTTGTTGGAATTCCCCACCATCCTTTGATTATATCTGGATAAGTTTGGTCAAATTCTGTACACTCCTTTCGTTGAAAATATTTTATGAATTCGACATTATAACTATATTTAGAAACAGGGGATAGCTTATACATTACTTGAATGTGTTATGGCCTGAAAGAGATGACAACGACCTTTTGATGATTCACGATGCTCCTGGTTTGCACATATGTGTTCATCAGAGCCCAGTTTATCATGTCATTGTATGGTATGAGCCTCGACCACGTAGCTATTTTATGGAGCTCGGCCTCTACTATATCTCTGAGTTTATTTCCAGTCTTATCAGTCCTTTCGTTTCCAAAATCGTTTGGGCAATTCCTAACCTCATGCTCCAAGATTTCAAAAATCTGCATCCAGGACCTGACCAAATCTACAACATGTGGTGTTGTATCAGATAGAACATCCGAGTTCGGATTTGAGTTTTCACCGGCGTCATCACTCTTTTTCTGCGTTTTCCTGGGTGCCAAGATACATGTGATAAAGAACGAGTAGTTGTTACATAAATGAAAGCGTAAGCTTTCTCAGATATACTTGCTAATTTGCTGAAAGTGAGAAAGAAATTTGAATTTGGAAACCTTTATTCGCCTTTAGCCTGCCTTAATTAGACTGTGCTTTCTACGGTCGATAAATTCATTTGCCTTAATGAGGAGAGTACGTCTGGAGATACGCGTCTTACACTATGAGATATTTCATTCATCTATAATAAATGTTGCCAAATATCGGTGATTTAATACAGGGAGTTTGGATGAAAAATCATTGAAGAATCCCGAAATGTGAGAGTGCGAAAAACCAATTTACATCATTAATTTTTTGTTTAAATGTTAAAATAATCATGTTTAAGCATTTAATACTTTTTGGGACCTCATGCTTCGTGATTTTTTGGTCGTGATGACTAATAATTCTCTGGTTCCAGAAATGCAACTAGTTAATGATATATTAAGTATGTTTAAACTTTTAATTAATCGCGTTTTAAATGGGATTTCGTGACTTACACACCAGGATTCTGAGTTGTTGTTTGAGGTGAGATTTCCGAAAATGAAATTACGATAAGCTTTGAATTACCATTTAACATTTTTAATCATTCTTATTAACTTGATTTAATTCCTTTAAATTAATCTTTCATGACTTCACGTATCGGGAATTCGATAGCATTCGACGTAAGAAATCCCGAATCACTAAATCACGATGGGATTTATTAACTGTTAAGCATGTTTTAACTCAAAATAAGACATGATTATACCATAATATTTTGGGGTTTTGGGTATCGTGACTTCGACATTTGCAACGTGTGTAAACTCCCAAATCACGAAATCGCGATGAGGATCATTAACATTAAACCTTCTTAATTTTTAATAAACATGGCTTAGCTTTTAATAGTTTCGTGAATTCAGGAATTGGGACTTTGAGGGGTCTCAAAGTTGACCCTTTGTATTTCGCGAAATGTCGACTCCCAAAATTTCAAAGTAAGTCTTCATTAAAATTGATTTGTTGATAAAAAGGCGTCTCCATAATAAACTTTTAGATAAAAGAAACTTCTTTTTAGTCTCAAGCTTAGAAAAATATACATGTTTCAACACGTTATATAAGCCCCAAAAACCCAAAAAGCCATAAAAGAGGGCTGAGATCCCGCGATATCTGCTTCGTCTTGTGCTCCGCCTCCGACAACCTGTTGAAGTCCCAAAAATAGGTCCAACATGACCAAGGATCCTCAAAAATTGGTCAAGCGCCAACACAAATGTAACAGGTGACGTGTTATAAGATTATTTGATTCTTTCTGTAGATAATATTAATGAGTCTTGGGTAGTAGATTCAGGGGATTTATTTCATGCCACACCCCATAGGCAACATTTCTAGATTATGTTCAAGGTGATTTTGGATAGGTTCATTTGGGTGATGATGCACCATACAAAGTTTTTGGAATGGGAAAGGTAAAAATAAAGCAAAGGAATGGAAACCAATGGTTGTTGAAAGAGGTAAGACATGTTCCAGATCTAAGAACAAATCTAATTTTGACAGGGAAGTTGGAAAGTGAAGGTTTTATATCTATCTGTACAGATAAGGCATGGAAGGTCACCAAAGGATCATTGGTGATAGAAAAATGAGAGAAGGTAGGTACGTTGTAATTATGTACTGGTAATATTGATTCTTCTATCTCTTTAACTTCTACAGGAGTGGATACAACATTGTGGCATCATAGTCTTGGACACATGAGTGAGAAGGGGATGCATATACTTCACAAAAGAAATTTGTTACTAGATCTTAAACAAATTGATTTGGATTTATGTGAACATTGCGTTTATGGAAAACTAAAGAGAGTCACATTTCTCAGAGTTGGAAAAGAAAAGAAGAGTGAAAGGTTAGAGCTTGTGCATACAGATGTATGGGGACCAACTCAAGTATCATCTCTTGGTGGCTCTCATTATTATGTTACTTCTATTGAAGATGCAACTAGAAAAACTTGGGTTTATTGCATTCGACAAAAATATGATGTTTTTGATACTTGTAAGAAATGGAAAGCTTTGGTTGAGAATGAGACGGGAAAAGGTTGAAGTGTCTCATATTAGACAATGGAGGTGAATATTACAACAAGGAGTTTGATGATTACTGTTCATACCATGGGATTCTTAGAGAGAAGACATTTCCAGGAACACCACAAGAAAATGGTGTGTCAAAAAGGATGAACATGACAATCATGGAGTGTGCAAGGAGTATGAGATTGCATGTTGGGTTGCCCTTACAGTTCTTAGCAAATGCTATAGAAACTGGTGTTTACTTAATAAACAAAGGAACTTCAAGCTCTTTGAATGGTGGAATTCCAGAGGAGGCATGGACATGTAAAAAGGTAAACTATTCTTTTTTGAAGAATTTCGGTTGTGAAGCTTTTGTCCATATTAATAAAGAAAATAAAACAAAGCTTGAGACAAAATCCAAGACGTGTACCTTTATTGGATATAGTGTTAATGATTCTGGTTATCACTTATGGGATTATGAAAACCACGAAGTCATTAGGAGTAGAGATGTCATATTCAATGAGAATATCATGTACAAAGATTAGTTGCAGGGAAAGATACAAGAAAAAGAAAAACCAGAATACATAGTGCTTGATGAGATCACCGAAAAAGAAATTCCAAAGGTACCAGGAAATCAAAATGTACAACAACATGAGCAACATGTATCTCAAACTCATGCAAGTTTTATTAGATGATCTACCAGGTTAAGTGAACCCCTTGAACCATACTCTCCTTCATTGTATTATTTATTGTTTATTGATTCTAGTGAACCATAATGTTATGAAGAGGCAATACAGATAAACACTAAAAAGAAGTGGGAGCAAGGGATGAAAAAGGAAATCAATTCCTTGATAAATAACTAGACTTGGGACTTGGTTTAGTTGCATGTAGGAAAAAAATCATTGCAGAATAAATGGGTTTATAGCTTGAAGGAAGAAGATGGAAGCAAAAAGTGGTACAAGGATAGACTTGTTGCAAAAGGGTTTGCACAAAAGAAAGGTATAGATTTTGATGAAATATTTTCTCTTGTTGTTAAAATGACTTCGATTGGGACATTTTAAGTCTTGTGGTAGTAGAAGATTTTCATCTTGAACAGTTAGATGTAAAAAAAAAAAATCTCCATGGGGATTTGGAGGAAGAGATTTATATGTAGCAACTACAAGGGTATGAGGCCAAAGGGAAGGAGAATTTGGTATGCAGGTTGAAGAAGAGCTTGTATGGCCTCAAGCAAGCTACAAGGCAGTGGTATTTGAAGTTTGACAGGTTTATGACAGAACAAGGTTATAGTAGATGCCATTTAGACCACTGTGTTTATTTTAAAAGGCTAGAAAATAGAATCTATATTATCTTGCTATTGTATGTAGATGGCATGCTTATTGTAGGGTCTAATATGCAGGATATAAATGCGCTCAAGAAGAAATTAGCTAATTCATTTGCGATGAAGGATTTGGGTGTTTCAAAGAAAATCCTTGGTATTAGAATAATAAGAGACAGGAAAAATCACAAATTGGCATTGTCTCAGGGTGAGTACATAGAGAAGGTGTTGGAGAGGTTTATAATGCAGAATTCAAAACCAGTTAGTACACCTTTGTCCAGTCATTTCAAATTAACTAAGGAAATGTGTCCCAAGACACGAGAGGAGATAGAATACATGTCCAGGGTCCCTTATTCATCAATAGTTGGAAGCTTGATGTATGCGATGGTTTGCACAAGACCAAATATTGCACATGCAGTGGGAATTGTGAGTAGGTACATGAACAATCCAGGTAAAGAACAGTGGGAGGCTGTAAAGTGGATTATTAGGTAATTGAGAGGTACTGTTATTCATGCATTATGTTTTGGAGGTTCACACACTGTTCTACAAGGATATGTTGATTCAAATATGGCAGGTGATAAAAATAGCAAGAGGAGCACCACAGTGTATGTTTTTACTGTAAGTGGAACAACAATGAGTTGGATTTCGAAACTGCAAAAGGTTGTTGCACTTTTAACAACATAAGCAGAGTATGTTGTTTCTACAGAGGCTAGTAAAGAAATGATTTGGTCACAGAGGTTTATGGAGGAATTGGGAAAGAAGAAGGAGAATAGCAGGTTGTACTGTGACAGTGAGAGTGTCATTCATCTTGCAAAGAACTTGGCCTTCCATTCGAAGACTAAGCATATACAACTCATGTATCATTTCATACGATCCATCTTGGAAGATGGACACTTGAAGTTGGAAAAGATACATACTAACCAGAATCCTGCAGACATGTTAACAAATGGAGTAACCAGGGAGAAACTGAGTTCCTGCTCAGTTTCAGTTGGTCTTCAAGCATGAAGGTGAAGATGGGAAATTTTCCAGGTCCAAGATGGAGTATAGACCAACAGATACAACAAAAGTGGAGTTGTTGTGATCAGTCTCCAGGTGGGAGATTATTGGTTGTGGAGCCTGATTATCTTAAGACTATACACGCCTTCACGTGGGGGGGGGCTTGCCCCCTCTATGGGGTCCGAGGGAAAGTGAGCCCCCTAAGGAAAAATTGCCTTGTAAATGTATATTGTAATTTCATAGTAAATTTGGACCATTCATTATAAGGTCACAGATCTGATGGTAGAAGTTATGTTAGGGTTTTTTTCCCTAGAAGGCAACCCTCTTTTATGAGGGAATTGTATTTCGGTTGTGTATCATTGYGAATATTGTATTCTGGGGGAGGATATTGTGAGAKAAAGAAGARGAAGTTACAACAGGTGTGTTGTAGGTTGTATCCCTTCATTTTGTTGGATAATAAAAAAGAAGGACCTGACAATTTCTCTAGTGGACGTAGCCCACGCTGACGCTAGGTGAACCACGTATATCTGTGTATCTTTTGTGTTTTATTTCCGCATTTGTTTTATTTTATTGCTCTGTGATCTTGTTTATCTAACATAACACTCCCAACATTTTACTCTACTCTCATTTTCCTGGGCCCTCCTGTGAAGGAGTCAAGCAAAGTCTCTCTCTGATACCATGTTGTTTTTCTTCATATGAGATATGATCGATATATTATTACAATGATGAGTGTTCCATATATAGAGAACATATGGTGACCATCCATGAAAGGATGCATCCCTTGGATAATCAATAACTATTTATTATTATCATTTACTTATTATATATAATATTTAATAATCAATAATTATATTATTAATTATTAATCTAAGAGAATGTTTTCCYGATGTTTTCCAAACATCAACAAGCCTGAGGTGCTCCTCATGCTCTTCATTGGTCTTAGAATAAATCAGGATATCATCATTAAAAATCAAGACRAACTTGTCCAAGTAATTACTAAGAGTATTGTTCACTAGGAACATAAATGTAGTTGGTACATTAGTAAGCCCAAAGGGCACCACTACAAACTCATAGTGCCCATACCTTGTCCTGAATGTTTTTTTATAAATATCCTCATCCCTAATCTTGACTTGATGATATTAAGACCTCAAATCTATCTTAGAGAACACCCTGGCCCCTCTAAGTTGATAAAAAAGGTCATTGATCATGGGAAGTGGATGTTTGTTCTTGTTGGTCATATTGTTCAACTATTTATAATCAATGCATAACTTGAGGATACCATCCTTCTTCTTGACAAACAATGTTGGTGCTCCCCACAGGGACACACTAGGTCTAATATATCATTTGTTTATCATCTCTTTCAATTGCATTTTTAGCTCTACCAACTTCATTGTTCTCATCATATACGGTACCTTAGACACTGACACTGCTCCTAACATAAGCTCTATAGAAAAATTAATATCTCTTTTTGGAGGCAGTCCTAGTATTTCCTTCGGAAACACATCTCTGTAATCATATAGCACTGGATGATCTTCAATTTTCAGGTTGTTATATTTTGTTGAATCTAGCACATGCATGACATATAATGGACATCCCTTTCTGGAAAAAATCTTTAGTTGTAATGTTGATATTTGTCTTATTGATATAGGTTTTTGGATGCCCTGTAAGACTCTCTTATTTCCTTTATCATATTCACACTCCAAGGTCTTGTTAAAACAATCCAATTTAACTTTATGGGCTTCCAATCAATCCATACCTACCAGCATGTCATATGACCCCACAGGTAGTATATTCAATGCTTCTTGGGTGTCCAATCCATTCATTTCAAATTGACATGCTTCTATTACTTTGGTCACATTTATCTTGGTTCGTGTAGCTAGTTGAAACAACCATGAATTTGGGTGCCTTCTTTTTTGTGAAACACATGTCTCAACAACTTGTGGTGCAATATAACTAAGGTTAAAACTAAGGTCAATCAAAATTGAAACAATTCGGTCAACAATTATACCTTCCATCTCCACCACTTATGCTTGGTGGTCTGCTTGTCAATTCTCGACAACTGCATATCTCTGAGGTATTTTTCTTGCTACATTATCAAGAATAGTAGCCTCTTGGACATTATAAATCCTCCTATTATCATTTTTCCCTCGAGGACAATCCCTTAACAAGGGTTATTCTCCACAACCCTAACATTTTAGTGATCCTTTTTTCTACTTTTCTATATTTTCCTTTGTGATGTTTTTGGCCTATTCCCATTGAGGGTGGGGAAATTTTGCTAATGCATCTTTTTAATTGAATAACTAGACTAGGCACTCTTTCCCAGATTCTTATACCATGATGACTTAAATCCTTTCTTTTTAATCCTTACCCTGTCCTACCTTTTCTACTCCCAGCAAGGCTCCTACCAACGTTTTGATTGCTCATAGAAATACTTGGATTTTTGAATGGTGTCATCAAGTGTCTTGGGCTCATAGAATTAAATTATGTCCCAAAAGGAATGTGGATATACACCAACAAAGCATTGTATATTTACTTTCTCATCTTTGATGTATGGGACATACCTCAACAGTTCTATGAAATTTTTGACATATTCCTCCATTGTGAGTTGCCCCAAATTGTGCTTATGGAATTCCCTGATATTACCATCATAGTGTCTCTTTGGCATATATGCCTTCCTAAAATACTTCTCAAACTACTTCTAGACTTGATTCTTTTCATTGATCCCTTTTACATTTTGAGGTCTTCACACCAAACGGAATACCCTCCAATTAAGTTAAAGGGGACAACTCTTGCCTTCATGTTTTCTGAGTGGTTGTGTACTCATAAATTTTTCTTCAATCCTAGAATCCACGCCTCTGCTTCCTCACCCTTATTGATTTCTCCATCAAATGTGAGTGGTTTTACCTTATTGAATTCCTCGATTAGGGAATTCCTGGAGTATTTCTTCGTATTTTTCTTATGGGTACTTGAACCCATCTCATTGTTAGATAGTCTCTTAGTAGCAGTGGTCTTCTCCCTAGAGAAATATGTGGAAAAGTCCTTTCTAGATGGGTCATTATTGACATCCCTGTGCCTTTTCCTTGAGGAACGTTTCCCTGTGTTGTTGAGTGTTGGCCCATGCTTTTGAACTTCTAATGGGCTTCACAAATTCCCGAAATGATATCTCCCTACATTGCTGGGAGTTGGGCCTTGCTACAAATGCTTTTGTATTTCAGACAGGCTTTGTAGCAATATTGCATTTGATTCCTTCTATTTCTCTTGGGCTCTAATAAGCTTCTCATTAACATCCATGTAGCTCTGAAGTTCGGCCTTCAAACTTCTCACTATCTCTGCCAAATATGGAGGAGTTTCTATATCCCTACTCTCATATGATTCCTCATCTCTGATATGTGAGGTCTCTTGCATGCTACGTTGTACCATTCTACCATTATTTTCTTCACTTCACCATGTCTTCTCAGTGTTGAAATAACATACCAATGTTAGCTAATAATAAACTCGAAAGGTACACAAACATTGAGCCTTTATAAGGTTTTTATTGGCCTACAATAGCCCCAAACTCAAGGCTCTTCTCTTGCCACCATCTTCACTTAGAATTTCTTGTTAGTGTATACCAACATCATTTTAATTCAAGTAAATACAAATGGTTGGAACTTTTACTCCTTTCATATTTCAAGTAAAAACAAGGTGAAAGACATAATTAATTTTTAAATAAAATAATTTTTTTACTTTTGCTAACATGGCATAATACAGTCTGTTGACGTGACAGCCATGTCGGACATGTCATATTCGACGTCTTCCATGTCATCACCTGGGCCCGGGCTCGCCATCCTTAGGTTCTTCCTTCTCTCACTCTTCACTTTATTCAATACATGGGCCATATGATCCCTTTTGTCCTTTTCTACCACCTAGTAGGATCATGTCACCTTACAAAAATCAGATGGTTGAGATTTACTTTCGGACTTCAAACTATGCGAGTCTTATCAAAGCAACTTACCTTTGAAATATCCAATAGCTCAGATATAACGATCTAGATCAAATTCAGGCTTATACTTGCTTGATTGTTAAAGGTTCTTTTTAACCCTGAAAGATTCAACAACTGTTTTATTTCCAATCCAATGACCCATATCCATTTCAGGCTTAAAGGTGTGCAAGGGTTAAAGAGAGTCCTTAACCCTAATAGATATTATGGTTGAGATCTCTCTAATCTAGTGGCTTGGATTAAAATCGGGCTTAAAGTTGCACGAAAATTAACGAGGTTACTTAATCCTGAATATTTTGGGATTAAGTAATGATTCTTGTTCTTTTCGGGCTTAGAGGTGCTTGACCAATAACAAAGCCTCTTTGTCCCATATCCACCACAGAATGACACTTGTCATCCTCCACCTAGAAATTCCATGTCAGATTTAGATGCTCACATAATCTGAGGCTTGCCATATGTGATGTCCATGTCGGATTGACGTGTCCTCTACCACCTGACATCCAAATTTGAATTTTTATTAATGATCAATTTTTGCTCCTTTCTGCAGCTCTAAATCCCGGATGCATGACATGTCAAGGTTGTTCTACATGGAATCCACGCAGGAGGTGACATGTCCATCCTACCTAGCATCTTGATCCAAATTTTCTTTTTTCACTCAACACTTTCTCCTTCCAAACTCTGGATATGATATGTGTTATGTGTCGACACAAAAGGGTTCAACATGTGTGCCCACTTGACCTCCACCTGTCACATCCACGTCATCCCTGACATCATCTATATAGAAATATTTTTCAAATCTGTAATATTCCAGATATAAAAAGTATGCAAAACAAAAATAAATAGCTAGAAATGGCAAATGAACAACAATATAACCATAACAACTCCATGATAATACCAAAATGATAACAAAATAACACCAGAAATAACACTTTGACTACCGATAGAAATGTTCACTTGCCTCTTCAAGGGGGAAACCTCCAATAGAGCAGAGCTTTATTACAATAATATCCAAGACAAAAGTTATCATACCCTCGACTCCTATTTATAGTAAATATGTCTATCAAAAGAACCATCTAGAGGAAGCTCCTTCTAGAAGTAGAAGCTTCTATTGGGTCTTCTTACATAGGGACTTGTTCTTCCTTATTGCTAGGCGTTATTAATATTGACCTTTATTACATGGAAATATATTATTCTACCTACATGAGGGGTTAGGTCCTTAACATGTCCTCCCCCTTAAAAACATCATTGTCCTCAATGCTTGAGATGGGGAAATTGCTGCAGAATGGTAGTTGGTTCCCAAGTGGCATCTACTGGAGTTGCATCTTTCCACTGGAATAACACTTCCTTGATGGTTCCCTGACACAGCCTACACTCATGATGGTCCAAAACAACTTGTGGTTGTAGCCAAATGGAGCCTTCTTCGTCCAACTCAGGAAGGTTGGTTTGAGTTTGGCACTTAGTTACAATCATCTTCTTTAAGCAGGAAACATGAAAAACAAGATGGAGCTTAGAATGACTGGGCAAAGATAATTGATAGGCCACCTGTCCCACACGCTTGAGAATGGTATAAGGACCATAAAATTTGGGCACCAGTTTCTAACAATGGTCAGCCTTGAGGGAAGTTTTCTTGTAAGGTTGCAGTCGAAGAAACACTTGATCCCCTTCTGCAAATTGATGTTCAGAGCGACCTTGATCTTCTTGTTGTTTCATTCGATTATGGACCATGACCAGATTCTCTTTGAGGGTATAGAGAATAGCCTCTCGAACTGTAAGTGTTTGGTCAACCGCCTGGACCTTCAAGACACCTAACAAATATGAGAGGACTGAAGGTGGATTTTGTCCATATACTGCTTCAAAAGGAGTCATGCACGTAGTTGTATGGTACAAAGTGTTGTACCACCACTCAAATAGTGGTAACCATTGAGCCAACTGATTCTTCCTTTCCGATGCAAAACACCTCAAATATGTTTCCAAACATGTGTTGACAACTTCAGTTTGACCATGAGTCTGGGGATGATAAGTTGTGCTGAGATGCAATTGGGTGCCTTGTAGCTTGAACAATTCTTGCCAAAAATTGCTGGTGAAAGTTGGGTCACGATCATAAACAATAGAATGTGGCATGCCATGAAGCTTGAAAACCCGATCCATGAAAAGTTGAGCCACATAAGATGTTGTAAATGGGTGTTGAAGAGCACAAAAATGAGCATACTTGGAAAGACGATCAACTACCACCATGATGACTGGTTTATTGCCCGATTTAGGTAAGCCTACGATAAAATCCATAGAGATATTCCACCAAATAGCAGGTGGAATCGGAAGCGGTTGTAGTGTGCGAGAAGATTTGACAGTTTCACCCTTGTTGCGTTGACACACATCACATTCAGCCACAAAATTACGAATGGCATGTTTCATACCCTCCCAAAAAAAAGAGTCTTTGACCCGGTCATAGGTTTTGGTAAACCCGGAGTGCCCAACTGTGGGTGTAGCATGAAGCTCAGAAAGTACCGCAGATTTAAGTTTTGATTGTTTACTTAAATATAAACGGCCTTTGTATTGAAGCTCATCATTGAGCCAAGAGTACCCTGGGGAAACTGGAGAATCAAACTACAATTGTTGTATCAGACGCGAACTTTTGGGATCGTGTAGCCATTCCCGATGAACAACTTGGAGCCAATCTGGTACAACGAAAGAGAGAGCAAAAAGAGACCCTTTATCTTCATATTTTATGGAAAGTGCATCAACAACCACATTATCTTTGTCTTTTTTGTAAATGATCTCATAATCATATCCAAAGATATTAGTCACCCATTTTTGTTGCTCTAGGGATGATAGGCGTTGTTCCAGAAAATACTTGAGGCTTTGATGAGTTGTCTTAATTTGGAAGCATTTCCCCAATAGATAAGGTTGTCAAAGATCCACAACATGCAGAATAGCCAACATTTCCTTTTCATAGATTGATTTGCCCAAATTTCTCTTGGACAGTTATTTTCTAGTAAAGGCCAAAGGCCGACCCTCTTGCATAAGGACAACGCCAATTCCTTTCCCGGAAGCATCACATTCCAAGACAAAGGTCCTTGTGAAATCATGGAGGGCCAGGATTGGAGTGGTGCACATGGCCATCTTCAAGGTTTGAAAAGCTTGAGCAACTGCTGTAGTCCAAGTGAAAGAATTCTTTTTAAGGACTGCAGTGAGAGTTGTCACAATCTGTCCATAATTCTTAACAAACTTGCGATAATAACCTGTTAAACCCATAAATTCCTGCAAGCTTTTGAGAGTCTTTGGGTGAGGCCAATCTTGCACAGCTTCAATCTTTTTAGGATCCACCCTGACGTCGTCCTTGCTAACAAGATGACCCAAGTACTCTACTTCTGAGGTGCCAAAAGCACATTTAGATTGTTTGAGGAAAATTTGTTGCTAAGAGAGCAGATGGAGAACTCGATCCACATGAGCAAGATGGTTTGTCTAGGTTTTGTTGTAGATGAGGATATCATCAAATAAAACTAACACAAAATGATAGAGAAAAGGACAGAAGACATGATTCATGAGGCTTTGGAAAGTGGAGGGAGCACTACACAAGCCAAAGGGCATGACAAAAAACTCATAGTGGCCCTCATGAGTTCTAAAGGTAGTCTTAGGAATGTCTGCCTCTTTCATACGGATCCGGTGGTAGCCCGAACGGAGATCAAGTTTAGTAAAGAACTGGGTGCCACTCAATTCATCCAAGAGGTCATCAATGACAGGAATGGGAAATTTGTCTTTAATGGTGAGTTTGTTGAGGGCGCGAAAGTCAGGACACATGCGTCAAGAACCTTCTTTCTTAAGGTCCATGACCACAGGAGAAGAGTAGGGGCTCATAATAGGGCGTATAACACCTACGTTGAGTAGTTCCTGAACCATTTTCTCAATTTCATTGTTTTGGGAAAAGGGGTGACGATAGGGACGGATATTGGGAGGAAGGATTCCTGGGACAAGGGGAATTGAATGATCATGAACACCATGGGAAGGAGGGAGTCCTTGGGGAGCGAAAAAAACCACATGATGTTTAGAGAGTATGGATTGGAGATCCTGCGGCACAAAGGGTGTCTCAGTGGCTTGTATGGCATGGAGTTGGGCAATAATGCCATAATGACCTTTTTTTAGCAGCTTTTCTATGCGATGGGAACTAGTGATCTCCAGGGAACCGACGGTGATGCCTTGGAACTTATATTGTTGGACCTTCTGGTCGAATTGCATGGTTAATTCCTTAAAATCCACGAGAATGGGACCCAAAGTCCTTAGCCATTTCGCACCCAACACAATGTCACAAATGCCCATGTCGATAGAAAACATATGAGATTTCAAATTGTAGTCACCATTTTGGAGACACACGTTTTCACAACACCCTCCACATTTCATGGACCCACCATTGGCAATCATGATTCGGAAATTATTGACTTCACAGATATAGCAATTAGTTTCTTGGGCAATGCGGTGATGAATAAAATTATGGGTGCTTCCACTATCAATAAGAATGATGACCTTCCTATGGTTGATGTAACCAATTAGCTTGATGGTTTGGGGAGCAAAGAAGCCAGTGAGAGCATTTAGGGAAATGACCAGTTCTACTTTAGGAGGGTCTGAGGGAGGGGTTATGTCAGTGGGTTCAAGTGACACAGACACAAGGGGAGCCTCAACATCCTCTTCTGAAACATCCTCTGAGATGGCCATAAAAATCTTTTGTTCCTTACATTTGTGTCCCAGAAAATATTTGTCATCACAATTATAACAAAGGCCTCTGAGTTGGTGTTCAACCATTTCGGCCCTGGTCAATTTCTAGATCTTTAGTGGAGTAGAAGGAGCAGTGGGAGTTATTGGTTTAGTGCGAGGAATAAAGTAGGGTTTGCGGTTTTGGCATTCATGTTTATAATAAAAAGGTCTTCAAAGCGTCATCGTAATCATCTTCTTGCGAATGAGCATAGTCATCACATCTCTTCTCAGAGATAAAGCTTCCACCATTCTAGCAAGTCTTGCACTCTGTATTTTTACGGTCTCTTTACAATTCTTTCATTAATAGAAATCAAGTATTGTTGTATTTCTCTATTTCTGGCAATTTTCATGAGTATTTCATTGTAATTTATCTACTTTCATTTTGTTCCAAAAATAAACCCAAATCAGTGGTATCAGAGCAGGTTGCTCTTGATCATTTTTCAGTGCATGTCCCCGACGAGGTCCAAGTATAGTCAATTGGGTCTCAAGTTTGTCTCTCTTGGGGACAATCACTCTTGCATGCCCGAGAAAGCCTCGATGGCAACAAAAAAGAAAGACAGTGGAGCAAAATATTCTATTAACTTGTTGCCTGAGCAAGCTCTCGTGCGACAGAGGGACGAAATGATAGAGAATGTTGCACACATTCTTCAACGCCTGCCAATAGAAACATGCACATCTTCATCAAGCAACCATTTTGGAGGAACCTCTCCCTTCAAGGTACAAGTTAATTTTGATATTCCCATATTTGAAGGTCAGATAGATGTGGATGCCATAGAAAAATAGTTAAATCTATTAGAAGGTTATTTCTCTGTTCAAAAATTTTCCGACAGGGAAAATATCACCTTTTCACTCCTCAAGGCTTTCCCCCGTGTCAAACATTGGTGGGAAACTTACAAGGAGCAAAGTTCTACAGAGGAATCTGGAATATATGGGGTCATGCCCATTGGGGATTTTTTTTGTGGATGCAGTCAAAGAACAGTACTATCATGTTGATAACTATGAAGACCAATACATGAGATGAACCACACTACGACAAGAGAAGAGCCAAACAGTGCCAGAGTTTAGAAATACTTTGCATATCTTGCGCACCAAGTTGCGTATCAAAGACTCTTAGCGGCATCTAGTTCTAAAATACCGTGGGGCTTTGCATAGGTACATCCAAACCGAAATGGATTTCCTAAACATCTCATCATTGGGAGCTGCCTATCGATATGTTGTCAAAATCAAGAAGAAATTCAGGCACCAAAACAAATGGGAATTCGGGTCTGCAAATCTGCAACAACCAAATCATGGGAAAGACGACCCTAACCAACAACCTCTAGACAACCATTCCAAGACACAGGACAAAAAAGATAAAGTAAAGATGAAGAATGACACTGAGAAGTGGTGTGACTTCCACAAAATCCCCTGGCACAACCCCGATGAATGTCGCTTGAGACAGTCATTGGTGGCCGAGGTCAAAGACACGAAGTTGAACCCAAATTCAAAATCCAATCTAGAAAATATTGAAAATAGACATATCATTGATGCAGACCCCACTGCTATTGTCGTGACCATAACAATTCAGCTAGAAGAACCAATAGATCCTGAAGAGGGGGACCGCCTCTTCCATTCACAGATGTGGGTGAAGGGGACCCCATTGCATTTCATTGTTGATAACGACAACCGGAAGAATGCCATCTCAACTAAGGTCCTCAAACAATTGGGGTTGTCGATAACACCACACTCACATCCATACAACATCATGTGGCTTCACCAGGGACGAGATATTCACGTCAGCCAGTAGTGTCGCCTATCCTATGGCATCCATCCTTTCAAGGATGAGGTAGTGTGTGATATTTCCCCTCTTGATGTCTGTGATGTTGTTTTGGGCCAACCATATATGTGGAAATGTCATGTTGTCTATGAGTCTAGAGCCCGTAGTGTCATTATTAATTTGGGAGGTCATCTCTATAGGATACCAGAGGTAGTTCCGACTACTGCTCCACCAAAACAACACCGCAAGGTAATCTATCATACTGCAAAATCATCCTCTTCACAGTTTGTTCAAAGGATGCACAGAAGACCACTACAACCATTGCAACCTCAACACCTTATATCCAACAAAATCAGATTGTAGAAGAGACATAAGATATTGTTTCTTCACCTACAATAGTGCCTACACAATGCCCCATGCAACCCAGAGACAACAGGTTGGTAGAACATATTCAACCCCTCCAACAACAGGTTTATGACAATCTTCCATAAGCAAAGATGCACAACTTCTCCAACAAGGCATGCCACTCACCAAGCTTCAGATTCAAAAAATGCTTTCCCCTCTTCCCTTGGCACTCAA
>ML776870.1:633037-648503 GCA_009831015.1 Picea engelmannii
TGGATGGCTCCGACAAGGAAGCGATCTCTGCGTCAGCTAATAGTGTCAACTGTCGTACGGCATCAAGCCCTTCAAAGATGAGGTATTGTGTGATGTTGCTCCTCTTGAAGTTTGTAATGTTCTTTTGGGCCAACCTCATTTATGGAAATGTCATGTTATATATGAGTCTAGGCCTCGTAGTGTTATTATTACTTTGAACAAGAAATTGTACAGGATACCCTAGGCAGTCCCTCCTAGTGTTATTTTCTTGATCTCTGGCAAGCAATGTACGAAGGTCATCTCTTAGGTCAAGAAATTTGTCTTCTTCGTGATTCTCTCTCAGAGTGAGCGAAACATCGCAACTACATCCAAAGCCTCCGCGATCGATCTCTCCACACAACAGATGCAAGTGGATAAGGTCGTGGAAGAATACTCAGATATATTCTCCTCTCCTATCGGGGTACCTCTACACTGTCAGGTCAAACATCCCATCGATCTGACCCAAGGCACATCGCTACCCAATGGGCCACTCTTTCATAGCTCTCTGTTAGAAAACAAGGAGATGAAGAGGAAAATCCAAGAGCTGCTCCACAAGTGGCACATCTGTCCCATCTCATCGCCTTATAGGAGCCCAATCGTGTTGGTGCAGAAGAAATATGGGACCTGGCAACTCAGCATTGATTACCTAGCCCTAAATAAAATCACAGTCTGAAATCGGTACCCGATTCCCCGAATCGACGAATTCCTTGATGAGCTCACAGGGACCAAATACTTTAGTAAGATTGATTTGAAGTCTGGCTACCACCAGGTCCTAATAGAATAGACAAATGTATGGAAGATTGCCTTCAAGTCAAAAGAAGGTCTTTTTGAATGGTTGGTCATACCCTTTGGTTTGAAAAATGCTCCAACAACTTTTATGAGGACGATGGACGATATCCTATGACCTTTCACCAATACCTTTGTAGTGGTGTATCCAGATGACATCCTCATCTACAACAAGTCTTGGGCGAAACACTTGCAACATATTTAGTAGGTTCTACACACCCTTCGGTTGCACAAACTATATGCAAACTTGAAAAAATGCTCCTTCGACATGGACAGGGTCCATTACTTAGGCTACATCATTGATCGTCATGGTGTGTGTTACACATCAAAATTACTCACTTTGATAGTGTCGCAAGTGTCGTCATTACAAAGGTCGCAAGTGTCGCGTTTTGCTCACAAGGTCGCAAGTGTCGCATTTTGCTCACAAGGTTGCAAGTGTCGCATGTTGCTCACAAGTGTTGCAGGTGTCAAAGAAAGCATACTTCCATGATGCCTATGTCGTGCCTATAACGACATGAGAAGGACACTTGAAACACCTCAAACATTTGATTTGGAAGAGGAAAAATGAGTCAGCAGGCTTGCAAACCTTTTGCCATCTGAAAGCACCTCAAAAACTGAGTTTTTGGAGGGGAGCGCTCCCCCTTACACTATCTCGGAGCGTCGGTGCTCCCCCCTACACTATCAGGGAGCTTTATAAAGCTACCCTGGCCCTTTTGAGGGAGCACTATAGATTTTGAAAGCGTTGGCGCCCCCCTAAAGCCTACAAGGGAGCACTACAACGCTCGGATGGCCCTTTTGAGGGAGCGCTACCTATTCTGGGCAATTGTTAAGCTGTTGAGATGAATGGGGGAAGCATCTTTTCATTCTTGGAAGGCAGTTAGATTTGAATCCCTAGTCCAACCATGATCCTAGGGCAGATCCTCAACTGAAGGAGGCAAATCCTTAACTTCCCCAAGGATATCTCAAGTGGTTAAAGCCTATATAAGCAAGCTTTCTAATAGTGAAAGGAGATGGGAAATGGAGAATTACACCAAACTTATGATCTCATAAGTGGTGCTGGAACAAAGTTGATTGGAGAAGAACTGCTAGCATGAAACCTATGATCTCATAGGAAACACACAGTCAGCCAAAGGACAGTGATCAGTGAAGTTGTTGTTATCCAGGTTGTGGATCTTTCGGGCAAGGGTTAGACGAAGGGGACTTGACGAAGTTGTCGCATTTGCATCTACGATTGTAAGTACTGTTGTTGTTATTCTCATCAATATGACACGTTTGGATTATTTCTTTCTAGTTTGTGTCTAATGTTACATGAACTTATCATTGTTAGATAGATATGTTTTCAAGCTAATATAAATAGAGTAGGAAGTGGTCGTATCTTGTTTGTCTACAGGACTCAGCGAGGAGAAAAAGATCGAAGCTCAACTCGGAGCGTGCAAGGACAAACGTAGATAAAGAGGTACTTTTGTTCTCCTTCCTTCTCACATGTTAGTTTGTATAGATTTGAAAGGAAGTCAGTGTCCGCAGGGAGATTTTCCTACAACAGTGTGCATGTGGATGAATCCAAGATACAGGTCATCCATGACTCTCTAGCCCCAACCACACTCACTGAATTTCAGAGCTTCTTGGGCCTCACCAATTTCTATCACAGGTTCATGCTGGGATTCTCTCATATCGTATGGGCCCTCGACCAAGTAACCAGGGATGGCGGTAAGGAAAAATTTGTGTGGGGCCTGTCCCAACAACAAGCCTTCGATGACTTGAAGAAGCGTTTGTGCTCATCCCCGGTACTTTCATTACAGGACTTGGAACATCCATTTTAGATCGAGACAAATGCTTCAGACTATGTTGTGTGCATCGTTCTCACTAAACACGACCACCTTGTGGCATATCATAATGAGACGCTATCAAATGTTGTCCATAAGTACCCTACTCACGACAAATAAATGTACTGCAAGCCCAACGCCAGTGGAGACATTACATTCTTGGGAAGGAGACAGTCATCCACATTGATCACAAGCCACTATAGTTCATACAGACCCAAGGAAAATTGCAGAATAACCACCATCAAAAGTTGTCAACATACTCACTACAGTTGCACCTCAACATCAAGTATAAAATAAGAAGTACCAACTGATTTGATGACTGACTCAGCAGACCTCCAGTCGCGACACTCACTACAGTGCTAGACTCTTGCGGTCATGAGACCTCCAGATGGCCCCACCTCTATAAGACAGACCCTAACTTCTCCACCACCTACCAAAAGTTGGGCGCCAACTGAGTGGTTGCTAAATTTCCATCTTCAGGACGAGTTGTTGTGTCGTTTGGGCCATCTTTGCCTTGCATCAAGCGAGTGCACGAAGCTGATTTGGGAAGCTCACTACACTCATGTGGCATGACACTTTGGTGTCGAAAAGACAGTGGGAGTGTTCTAGAAACATTTCTACTCACTGAAACTTCGACAAGATGTCAACAAGTATATCAGGTATTGCACCACCTGCGCTATTTCCAAACCGACCACTAAGAAATAAGGCATGTACACCCCTCTGCCTACTCCTAACAGGTCATGGAAATCCATCTCAATGGACTATATGTCGGGCCTCCCATCCACCAAGAAGGGAAATGACTGTGTTTTTGTGGTTGTTGATCGCTTTTCCAATATGGTGATTCTAGCCACCTGCAAGAAGAACATCAAAGAAGAAGCCACTACCAAGCTCTTCTTTGAACGAGTATGGGTACTTTTTGGGATCCCACAAACCATTATCTTAGACCATGATAGTTGGTTCCTTGGCTCAGTCTGGTCGAGCCTCCGATCACTGTTGTATACCATGCTCACCAAATCCACTCCCTTCCACCCCCAGACAAATGGCCAAATTGAGGTCGTCCATCCAATGGTCCTACATATAATGCGCATGTACAATTCAAAACAATCCCGCACATGAGATGAGAGTCTTCCCTATGTCCAGCATAGCTACAACTGATCCTTGCATAGCTCAACTGGCCACAACCCCTTTCAGGTGGGGTTGGGATTCCAACCATTGGGCCCCATGGATATTGCACTACCCCTAGCGACCACCTCGGTTGACTCGTCCCTTGCTCGACCAGAAGCTGACAAAGCCACCCGATTCATTGAGCAAATCTAGTACATCCGCCAATAGGTTCACGATATTCTACAAAAGTCTTATGTCAATTATAAACAACACCATGATCAACATTGGGTGCCACATAAGTTTCAGGTGAGCGAAAAAGTTTGGCTGCATTTGTAGAAAGAATGCCTTACAGGGCCGCATCAGAAGCTTTGCCCATTTGATTATGGGACGTACACCATCACTAAGGTTGTGGGTGACAATGATTTTGAGCTCAACATTCCCCCCTTCCTTGGTCTTCATCCAGTCTTCAATGTGGCTCTCTTTCAACCATATTTCCCACCATTATTGGACACCTTAGAGATAGCAGAGAAGTTGACACCAACATAGCTCAACCCTGAATGCATGCAACATGCATCTAGTGATCAGATTGTGGACACATAGATCAAGGGCACTCGACAGCAAAGGATCTATCTTTATCGAGTCGTAAAAGCAAGGTAGCTACTGCACAAAGGCAAGTGGCTCACCTAGGGCCAAATTCAACAGAAATTTCCTCATCTGATGGAGGAACGCAACGCAATGGAGAACATTGCTTCCTATGTAAGGAGGATCAGTCTAGGTGGATATCAGTGGCCACCCACCTATTCCACTGGCTCGAGTAACAGTTTTCCACCATGGCAGTTCTTCGAGTTCCAAACTTCCGGGGTCGTTTTGAGGCCCTAAACAACGTTTTTTGGGGATTTGGGGCCGAACAGACTGGTAGAGGCATTGACCCAAGCCAACTTAAAGTTTTTATTCTTGGTTATACCTTTCCAACAGGCTATCGTGCGCCTAAAACAAAGATCATATCCAAAAGTTACGACCCCGAGAAGTTGATGTACTAACTTACCGAAATGGGGCCCACATGACTTTTGGCGCTTCATCTCCTAGGGTTACATTTTTGGATGTCTAGGGTTTTTGACATTCCCGTTTATTGTAAAAGGCCTTCAGAGCCTCACTGTAACCATCTTCTTGCGAATGAGCACACCCATCACATCTCTTCTCAGAGATAAGCCACCACCATTCCAGCAAGCTTGTTTTCCGCTGCATTTTACAGTTTCAGCTTATTTCCTTATTGAATATAAAATCAGTTTTACTGCATCTCTATTATTTTATGTTAAAAATATTTTAATAATTTGTATCATTTCATTATGCTCATAAAATCTAGATCAGTGGTATCAGAGCGGTCTGCTCCTTGTCATCTTAATGTATATCCCCAACAAGGTCAGGGTACAGAGAATTGGTTCTCGAGCTTGTTTCTCTCGAGGACAAAAGCTCTCGCACACCCAAGCGACCTCTCATGGCAGGAGAAAAGAAAGATGGCAGGACAAGAGATGCTTGCAAATTTTTTCTTGAGGAATCCCTCATGCAATAGAGGAACAAGATGATGGATAGTTTCGCTCAAATCCTTCGACAACTACCAACAGGTGACACATCTTTTTCGAGTGGAGGCGTCGCCCCCTTCATGGTAAAATTCAACTTCAATATTCCTATATTTGAAGGTCAGATAGACGCAGATGTTGTAGACAAGTGGTTGAATTTACTAGAAGGGTATTTTTCTGTCCATAACTTTTCAAATAGAGAAAATATTACTTCGGCACTCCTCAAAGTCGTTCCCCATGTCAAAGATTGGTGGGAAACTTTCTATGAGCAAAAGGAAACAGAGGAACCCTCGCTATTTACAGTCACGACCACCTGGGAATCTTTCAAGGATGTTATTAAGGAATAATACTACCCTGTCAAAAGTTATGACAACTTGTATACCAAATGGACCACATTGCGGCAAGAAAGAGACCAAGCAGTGGCAGAGTTCACAAATATCTTCCATACCTTGCGCACCAAGTTGGGTATCAAAGATTTAGAGCGACATCTAGTGCTCAAGTATCACGGTGCTACGTATAGATACATCCAGACCGAAATGGAATTTCTGGACATCTTGTCCTTGGGTGCGGTCTATCGATATGCCGTCAAAATTGAGAAGAAGCTCAAACAAAAGATGCGACAATTTGGGACTGGGATCCCCTCACAGCAAAAGATAGGAAAGGGTGGCCCTAACCCACAGAAAAAACGACAGAGCAAATATGGACAGTATCAAGACAACTAGTCCAAGCCGCAAGCAAAGAAGGACACCAGAAAGACAGAGAAAGATACCGGAAAGTGGTGCGACTTCCATAAGAGCCCTTGGCATAACATTGTTGACTGCCACTCAAAGAAGTCGTTGGTGGCCAAAGTGAAAGCCTCTGAATCAGATGTGGATTCTAACTATGATTCAGAACTAGAAAGGGGAAGATGGATAATTGACACGGAACTCAGTGCCACCATTGCTACCACCAAGCTCTAGTGTGGTGAACCAGATGAACCAGAAGGAGAGCGCCTCTTCCATTCATAGATGTGGGTAAAAGGCACCCCGCTGCACTTCATCGTTGATAGTGGTAGCCAGAAGAACCTCATCTCAGTAGAGGTCATCAAGCGGCTAGCCCTAGTGACAACGTTGCACCCACAACCCTTCACCATTTGATGGCTCCGCCAAGAAAGCGATCTCCCCCTCAGCCAAGAGTGTTGACTGTCGTATGACATCCCAACAATCTCCTCTCCTACTGGGGTACCTCTGCACTTCCAGGTCAAGTATCCCATCGATCTGACCACAGGTGCACCGCTACCCAATCGGCCAGTCTATCGTCGCTCTCTATTAGAAAATGAGGAGATCAAGAGGCAGATCCAAGAACTTCTCCACAAGGGGCACATCTGTCCCAGCTCATCGCCTTGTGGGATCCCAATCTTGTTGGTGTAGAAGAAAGACAGGACCTGGCAACTCTGCATTGATTAACAGGCTCTGAATAAAATCACAGTCCAAAATTGGTACTCGATTCCTCGAATCGACGACCTCCTTGATCCACTCATGGGGGCCAAATACTTCAGTAAGATTGATCTGAAGTCTGGCTACCACTAGGTCTCAATAGAACAGAAAAATGTATGGAAGAATGCCCTCAAGTCAAAATAAGGTCTCTTTGAATGGCTGGTCATGCCCTTTGGTTTGACAAATGCTCCAACAACTTTTATGAGGATGATGGACGATATCCTATGACCTTTCACCAATGCTTTTGTAGTGGTGTATCTGGATGACATCCTAATCTACAACAAGACTTGGGTGGAACACATGCAGCATATTCAACAGGTTCTACACACCCTGCGATAGCACAAATTACATGTAAACTTGGAAAAATGCTCCTTCATCATGGACAAGGTCCATTACTTAGGCTACATCGTTGATCAACATGGTGTGCATGTGGATCCAGCTAAGATCTAGTTCATCCGTGACTAACCAGCACCAGCGACACTCACTGAACTTCGAAGCTTCTTGGACCTCGCCAATTTCTATCGCAGTTTCATGCTGGGATTCTCTCATATTTCATGGGCCCTCACCCAACTAACGAGGGGTCGTAGTAAGGCATAATTTTTATCAGTCTTGTCCTAACAACAAGCCTTCGATGACTTGAAGAAGCTTTTGTGCTCATCCCCATTACTTTCATTACCAGACCTGCAACATCCCTTTGAGATTGAGACAAATGCTTTAGACTATGCTGTGGGGTGTCATTCTCACTCAACACCGCCACCTCATGGAATATCATAGTGAGAGACCATCGAATGTTGTCTGTAAGTACCCTACTTACGACAAAGAAATGTACTCCATTGTGCAAGTTCGTTGCCAGTGGAGACATTACATTCTTGGGAAGGAGACAGTCATCCACACTGATCACAAGCCACTACAATTCATGCAAACCTAAGGAAAATTGCAGAATGATCGCCATCATAAGTGGTCAACATACTTACAATAGTTCCACCTCAACATCAAGTATAAAATAGGAAGTACCAACTGAGTTGTTGACTGCCTCAGTCGACCTCCAGTCATGACATTCACCATGGTGCTAGACTCTTGTGGTCACGAGACCTCCGGATGGCCCCACCTCTATGAGACAGACCCTGACTTCTCCACCACCTACCAAATGTTGGGCGCCAACTCAGTGGTCACTAATATCCATCTTCAGGACGGGTTGTTGTGTCATCTGGGCCATCTCTGCGTTCCATCAAGAAAGCGCGAAAATCTCATTTGGGAAGCTCACTGCAGTCGTGTGGCATGACACTTTGGCATCGAAAAGACAGTGGAAGTGTTGCAGAAATATTTCTATTGGCCGAAACTTTGACAGGATGTCGGCAAGTATATAAGATCTTGCATCGCATGTGCTATTGCCAAACCGACCACTAAGAAACAAGACCTGTACACCCCTCTGCCTACTCCTAACAGGCCATGGAAATCCATCTCAATGGACTACATGTCGAGCCTCCCATCCACCAAGAGGGGAAATGATTGTGTTTTTGTGGTTGTTGATCGCTTTTCCAAGATGGCGATTCTAGCCGCCTGCAAGAAGAACATCACAGCAGAATCCACTGCCAAGCTCTTCTTTGAATGAGTATGGGTAAATTTTGGGATCCCACAAACCATTATCTGAAACCATGAGAGTCGGTTCCTCAACTCATTCTAGTCGAGCGTCTGGTCACTACTTGATACCAAGCTGATCAAATCCACTGCCTTCCACCCCCAAGCAGATGGCCAAACTAAGGTTGTCAATTGGATGGTCGTACATATCATGTGCATGTACAATTCAAAACACCCCCGCACATGGGATGAGAGTCTTCCCTATGTCCAACATAGCTACAACCGAGCCCTGCATAGCTCAATTGGCCACAGGCCCTTTCAAGTGGGGTTGGGATTCCAACCATTGGGCCCCATGGATATTGCACTACCCTTGTCGACCACCTCGGTCGACTCGTCCCCTATTGCACCGGAAGCTGACAAAGCCACCCGGTTCATTGAGCGGATCCAACACATCTGCCAATAGGTTCACGATATTCTACAGAAGTCTAATGCCAAGTACAAACAACGCCATGATCAATATCGGGTGCCACATAAGTTTCATGTGGGTGACAAAGTTTGGTTGCATTTGCAAAAAGAAGGTCTTACATGGCCCCATAGGAAGCTTTGCCCACTCTATTATGGGTCGTAAATCATCACCAAGGTTGTGGGTGACAATGTTTTTGAGCTCAACATTCCCTCATTCCTTGGTCTTCATACAGTCTTCAACATGGCTCTCCTTCGACCATATTTCCCACCATTATTGGACACCTTAGAGATAATAGAGCAGTTGACACCAACATAGCTACCCCATGACTGCATGCAACAGACATCTAGTGATCAGATTGTGGACACACATATCAAGGGCACTCGACAGTAAAGGATCTAGCTTTATCGAGACATCAAAGCAGGGCAGCTCCTGCACCAAGGCAAGTGGCTCACCCGGGACCAAATCTAGCAGAAATTTCCTCATATGATCAAGGAACTCAACGCAATAGAGACCATTGCTTCCTAAGGAGGGAGGATTGATCCAGTTGGATATCAGTGGCCACCCACCTATTCCACTGGCTCGAAAAACAGTTTTCCACCTTGGTAGTTTTTCGACAGTTTTTTCGGGTTCCAAACTTCCGAGGTTGTTTCAAGGCCCTTAACAACAGTTTTTGGGGATTTGGGCCCAAGTGATTAACAAACGCACTGCCCTAGGCCATTTGAAAATTTTTCTTCTGGGTTAGACCTTTCGAACGGGCTATCGTGCGCCTAAAACGAAGATCGTATGCAAAAGTTACAACCTCAGGAAATTGATGTACTAACTTACCCAAACAAGGCCCACATGACTTTTGGCGCTTCATCTCCTAGGGTTAGGTTTTTGAAATTATTGTTTATTGTAAAAGGCCTTTAAAGGCTCATTATAACCATCTTCTTGTGAATCAGTACAATCATCCCAACTCTTCTCAGAGATAAGCCGCCACCATTCCGACAAGCTTGTTTTCCGCTGCATTTTACAATTTTAGCTTATTTCCTTATTGAATAGAAAACCAGTTTTACTGTATCTCTGTTATTTTGTGTTAAGCATATTTTAATAATATGTATTCATTTCGTTCTGCTCATAAAATCTGGATCAGTGGTATCCGATCGGTCTACTCCTTGTCATCTTAATACATGTCTCCAATGAGGTCAAGGTACAAAGAGTTAGGTCTCGAGTTTGTTTCTCTCAAGGACAAAAGCTCTCACACACCCAAGCGACCTCTCATGACAGAAGAAAAAAAAAGATGACGGGACAAGAGATCCTTTCAAAATGTTGCTTAAGAAAGCCCTCATGCAACAAAAGAACGAGATGATGGATAGTTTCACGCAAATCCTTCGGCGGCTACCGACAGGCAAAGCATCTTCTTCGAGTGGAGGCGTCACCCCCTTCAAGGTACAAATTAACTTCAATATTCCTATATTTGAAAGTCAAATAGACGCAAATGTTGTAGACAAGTGGTTGAATTTACTAGAAGGGTATTTTTCTGTCCATAACTTTTCAAATAGAGAAAATATTACTTTTGCGCTCCTCAAAGTCGTTCCCCATGACAAAGATTCGTGGAAAACTTTTTGTGAGCAAAAGGAAATAGAGGAACCCTTATTATTTACAATCACAACCACTTGGGAATCCTTTAAGGATGCTATTAAGGAACAATACTACCCTATCGGAAGTTATGATGACTTGTATACCAAATGGACCACACTACAACAAGAAAGAGACCAAGCAGTGCTAGAGTTCACAAATATCTTCCATACCTTGCGCACCAAACTAAGTATCAAATATTCAGAGCGACATCTAGTACTCAAGTAGCACGATGCTCTACATATATACATCCATACCGAAATGGAATTTATGGACATCTCGTCCTTGGGCGCGGCCTACCAATATGTCATCAAAATCGAGCAGAAGCTCAAACAAAAGACTTGGCAATTTGGGCCTGGGAACCCCGCACAACAAAAGTCAGGAAAGGGCGGCCCCAACCCATAGAAAAAAGGACATAGCAAAGATGGACAATATTATCACAACCAATCCAAGCTGCAACCAAAGAATGACACTGGGAAGTGGTGTGAATTCCATAAGAGCCCTTGGCATAACACTATTGGTTGCCACTCAAAGCAGTTGTTGGTGGCCGAAGTGAAAGCCTTTGAATCCGATGCGAGTTCTGACTCTAAATCATAACCATAAAGGGGAAGATAGATAATTGACGTGGAACCCAGTACCACCATTTCTACCACCAATCTCCAGCCTAGTGAACCAGACGAGCCAGAAGGAGAGCACCTCTTCCATTCACAGATGTGGGTAAAAGGCACCCCGTTGCACTTCATCGTTGATAGCGGTAACCAAAAGAACCTCATCTCAACAGAGGTTGTCAAGCGACTGGCCCTGTCGACAACGTCACACCCACAACCATACACCATTGGATGGATCCACCAAGGATGCGATATCTGCGTCAGCCAACAGTGTCGATTGTCTTAAGACATCAAGACCTTCAAAGAGTAGGAATTGTGTGATGTTGCTCCTCTCAAAATTTGTGATGTTCTTTTGGGCCAACCTTATTTATGGAAATGTCATGTTGTATACGAGTCTAGGCCTCGTATTGTTATTATTACTTTGAACAAGAAATTGTACAGGATACCCGAGGCAGTCCCTCCTATTGTTATTTCCTTCATCTCTGCTAGGCAATGCAGGAAGGTCATCTCTCAAACCGAGAAATTTCTCTTCTTCGTGATTCACTCTCAAAGTGAACGAAAGATCGCGGCCACATCCAGGGCCTCCGCGACCGATCTATCCACACAACAGACACAAGTGGATAAGGTCATGGAAAAATACTCAGATATCTTCTCCTCTCCTGTCGGGGTACCTCTACACTTCCAGATCAAGCATCCCATCGATCGGACCCCAGGTGCACCGCTACCTAATGGGCCAATCTATTGTTGCTCTCTATTAGAAAAGGAGTAGATCAAGAGTCATATCCAAGAACTGCTCCACAAGGGGCACATTCATCTTGCCTTATCGCCTTGTGGGAGCCCAATCGCTCTGGTGTAGAAGAAAGACCGGACTTGGCGAGTCTGCATTGATTACCGGGCTCTGAATAAAATCACAGTCTGAAACCAATACTCGATTCCCTGAATCGATGAACTCCTTGATCAACTCATGGGGGCCAAATACTTCAGTAAGATTGATCTGAAGTCTGGCTACCACTAGGTCCCAATAGAAAAAACAGATGTATGGAAAAATGCCTTCAAGTCAAAATAAGGTCTTTTTGAATGGTTGGTCATGCCCTTTGGTTTGACAAATGCTCCAACAACTTTTATAAGGATGATGGACGATATCCTAGAACCTTTCATCAATACTTTTGTAGTGGTGTATCTGGATGACATCCTCATCTACAACAAGACTTGGGCGGAACACTTGCAGCATATTCAACAGGTTTGACACACTCTACGACAGTACAAACTATATGAAAACTTGGAAAAATGCTCTTTTAGCATGGACATGGTCCATTACTTAGGCTACATCGTTGATCAACATGGTGTGCATGTGGATCCAACCAAGATCCAAGTCATATGTGACTGGCCAGCCCCAGCCACACTCACTGAACTTTGGAGCTTCTTGGGCCTCGCCAATTTCTATCACAGGTTCGTGCTGGGAATCTCTCATATTGCATGAGCCCTCATCCAAGTAACCAGGGGTGGCGGTAAGGAAAAATTTGTGTGGGGCATGTCCCAACAACAAACCTTCGATGACTTAAAGAATCATTTATGCTCATTCCCGGTACTTTCATTACCCGACTTGCAACATCCCTTTGAGATCAAGACAAATGCTTCAAACTATGTTGTGGGCGTTGTTCTCACTCAACACAACCACCCCGTGGCATATCATGGTGAGACACTATCAGAGGTTGTCTGTAAGTACCCTACTTATGACATAGAAATGTACTCCATTGTGCAAGTCTATCGCCAGTGGAGACATTACATTCTTGGGAAGGAGACAGTCATCCACATTGATCACAAGCCACTACAGTTCACGTAGACCTGAGGAAAATTGCAGAATGACCACCATCAGAAGTGGTCAACATACTTACAACAGTTCCACCTCAACATCAAGTAGAAAATTGGAAGTACCAACCAAGTTGTTGACTGCCTCAGCCGACCTCCAATCGGGGCACTCACCACGGTGTTAAACTCTTGTTGTCACGAGACCTTTAGATGGCCCCACCTTTGCGAGACAGACCTTGACTTTTCCACCACCTACCAAATGTTGGACGCCAACTCAGTGGTCGCTAATTTCCATCTTTAGGACAGGTTGTTGCGTCGTTTGGGCCATCTTTGCATTTCATCAAGCGAGTGCGTGAAGCTGATTTGGGAAGCTCACTACAGTCGGGTGGCACGACACTTTGGCATCTAAAAGACAATGGCAATGTTGTAAAAACATTTTATTGGCCAAAACTTTGACAAGATGTCGACAAGTATAGCAGGTCCTGCACCACCTGTGCTATTATCAAACCGACCACCAAGAAATAGGGCATGTACACCCCTCTTCCTACTCATAACAGGTCGTGGCAATCCATCTCAATGGACTACATATCGGGCCTCCCGTCCACCAAGAGGGGAAATTACTGTTTTTTGTGCTTGTTGATCGCTTTTCCAAGATGGCGATTCTAGCCTCCTACAAGAAGAACATCACAACAGAATCCACTGCCAAGAAGAACATCACAACAGAATCCACTGCCAAGCTCTTCTTTGAATAAGTATGGGTACATTTTGAGATCCCACAAACCATTATCTCAAACCGTGACATTCGATTCCTAAGCTCATTCTGGTTGAGCCTCTGGTCACTGCTGGATACCAAGTTCACCAAATCCACTACCTTCCACCCCCAGACAGATGGCCAAACCGAGGTCATCAATTGGATGGTCATACATATCATGCACATGTACAATTTAAAAGGCCCCCGCACATGGGATGAGAGTCTTCCCTATGTCCAACATAGCTACAACCAAGCCATGTATAGCTCAACTGGCCACAACCCCATGGATGTTGCACTACCCTTGGTGACCACCTCGACCGACTCATCCCCTGCTCCACCAGAAGCTGACAAAGACACCCGGTTCATTGAGCAGATCCAACACATCCGCCAACAAGTTCAAGGTATTCTACAAAAATCTAATGCCAAGTATAAACAGTGCTATGATCAACATCGGGTGCCACATAAGTTTCAGGTGGGCGACAAAGTTTGGTTGCAATTCTAGAACGAACGCCTTACATGGCCCCATTGGAAGCTTCGCCCACTCCACTATGGGTCATACACCATCACCAAGGTTGTGGGTGACAATCCTTTTGAGCTCAACATTCCCCCCTTCTATGGTCTTCATCCAGTCTTCAACGTGGCTCTCCTTCAACCATATTTCCCACCATTATTGGACACCTCAAAGATAGCAAAGCAGTTGACACCAACAAAGCTCAACCTTGACTGCATGCAACATGTAAGTTTTAAACCTGCGAAGTAAAGCAATGCATATAGATTCTTAAACAAGACATAAATTAATCAATGACTCATACATAGAGTACACAGAGATTTTATACTGGAAACCCTCAACCGGAAAAACCTTTCTTATATTCATTATATCGAATTTCACCATTCACCATACAATATATACAATGTTTTTAGGTATTTCGTAGATACCAACACCCTAATCCCTTAATCCATGATTAATTTACAAATTCATTGAAAATAGAAAAATCCGCTAAAACTAGTGCGAGGGATCGTCAGACGCAGTTGTCGAACCTGACGCATCCACACACACACATGCAAAGAATATAACACATACCCAACATTCTCCCACTTGTTGTTTTCTTTGCATCCAGGGGTCCAGGGGTCCAGGGGATTATATAGTCAACAATCCAAGGCAACAATGCCCATTGTTACTCTACACCAGGAGAACTTTTCTGTGCTCGCAGACTTTGTCAATGAATCTGCAACATTCTTCAAAGTGTCAACCTTTTCCAACAACACCTTATTTCCTCAACCATGTCTATCACAAAGTGATACTGAACATCAATATGATTTGTCTTCGAATGATAAGTTGGGTTCTTTTCCAGCAATATTGCACTCTGACTCTCACAATCTAATCTCATTGCTTGTTGTACCAACCCAATACCTGAACACAATCTTTGTAACCATACTGCTTCCTTGCTTGCATGAGTGGCTGCCATGTATTCAGCTTCTGTAGTTGAGAGTGCCACTACAGCCTGTCTTTTGCTCATCCAATTGATTGCTCCTCCAAATAGGTTAAACACATACCCACTTGTAGATCTTCTGCGATCCAAATCTCCAGCCCAGTCTGCATCAACAAAGCCATGTATTTCCACCACTCTGTCTAATCTCGGTCTTCCTTAGTAACACAATACATAACTGGTGGTGCCACGAAGATACCTGAAGACCCTCTTTACTGTTGTTCAATGCTCCTTCCCTGGTTTTAACATATACCTGCTCAAAACTCCCACTGCATGTGCAATGTCTGGTCTAGTACAAACCATTGTCTACATCAAACTGCCAACTGCACTGGCATATGGAACATGGGACATGTCCTCTTCTTCTTCC
>ML776870.1:661048-676967 GCA_009831015.1 Picea engelmannii
TATATATATATATATATATGGGCATTGCGTCAATGTTGTTATCCGAACCGTGGGCAACACATCCATGCATTATACAGTTAGGCAACCTCTATTACAAAATGTGTTTCCTGAGTTGGCAAAGTTGTCATATGAAACGTATCTACAGAAAAAGGAAAGCAGTGTCTACATGTTGCGGCAGCTTCGGATACACAACAAATTCACCTTAAATGAGGACAATGCAATTTTGCATATCGTCTGAAGAAGGGGAAAAAAAATAATATATCAAACTTTGGCAGGAAATGAAAATACCTCATGTGTCTCTGTAATATTTGTTCAACATCCAGATGAATGTTCGTTGGACTTGGCTCATATCTCTGTAATCCCCATATATCGCATGGCCCCAATTATTTTCTACTGGGAACATATACCAGATGCAAGAGAAAACGAATGCGACGACGTCTTTTCTTTGTATATCAAATTGTTTGGTGCAAAGGTTAATGGGTTTTGCTCTATGGAACCTTTTGGGAACTTGCTTGCGACTTTTTTAAAGTATGTTTTGTTCTTGGTTATCTGCTTTGTCTGTCAATTTGTATACCGTGGAACTCCAACTGTTCTTTGGAGGACACGGAACAATATAATTGAATTTTTTAGCCAGCTGGCCCACAGATCCGCCTGATAATTTCTACGGCGCTGTGACGCAAATGTACTATGTGGCTTGCTTTAGCAGATTTCCTTGATCGATGAACTTGATCAAATTATTGTTCTGAAATAATTTGAAATCAACGAATATACAGTGTGTGAAGTGCAATTGTCCTATCATAGCAACAAGAGGCTCTTAAAATTAAAATCGGTCGTTGTTTTGGCATTTTTGCTTATTCGATGAACTTGGTAAAATTAATATCCTGGAATAATTTGAAATCAACGAATATATACTATGTGGAGTGCAATTGTGTTATCATATGAACAAGAGGGCCTTAAAATTCAAATTAGTCCTTGTTATGCTTGCAGTGATAGAATTTTAAAACAACTTTCTTTTGTTTCGCTCAATTTTTTTTAAATAAGCGATTTAACATCCTTTAATAATTTAATGTAATTCACTTGTACAATATCAATAGTTAATATTAATAATTTAGTATTTGAAAATAATGGTTTTAGATAAAGTTAGATAGGATGAGCATTGCTAAACAATTGCAATCTTGAACCCGCCAGACGTGGAGTCCGCAAGTCAGCCTGTCAATTTGTATATCGCAGAAGTTTGGGTGATATTTGCGGGACACGGAACAACAGAGGCTCAAATTTCAGTCCGTCAGGCCGAGAACCCGCGATCCAAAAAGTGCCCAAGTATGGAACGAGGGATCCACATATGCTCTATAAAATCTTTTGTCCATACTTTCTAAAAGTACATGTTTACTATGTATTGCTCGTTTGTCGGAAAACTTTTATATCAGTCGCCCGACCAGATTGTACAAACTTTCTCGTCTAATTAAATTCTGCAGTATCAAAATTTAATATTAATAATTTAGTATTGAAAATAATGTTTTTAGATATGTTAGATAGTTGATAGGGATTAGCATATGTAAACAATGGCAAACTTGAAACCGCCAGCCCTCAAGTCCATCTGTCAATCTGTATATCGTGGAACTCTGAGTGCTATTTGGAGGACATGGAACAATGAAACTGCAATGTTGAGCAAGTCAGCTCGCAGGTCCGATTGTCAATTTGTATATCATGGAATTGTGAGTGGTATTTGTACAACGCGAAACAATAGAGGCCCAATTTTCATCCTGCCAGCCCCAGAGCCCCCGATAAAAAAAATGGCTAAATATGGAATTCATACGAGATCACTTCAGGACAATAAAAGTGCAATATTCAGCCAACCAGCCCGAATCCGCTTGTCAATTTGTGTATCATGGAAGTCTGGGTGCTATTTGTAGGGCACAAAACAATAAAACCTCAATTTTCAGCTTGCTAGGCCGCAAACTCGCGATCCAAAAAGTGTCTAAGTATGGAATAAGGAATCCACATATGTTGTATAAAATCTCATGTCCATACTTTATAAAAGTACATGTTTACTATGTATTGCTCGTTTGTCGAAAAACTTTTATATCAGTCGGTCCACCAAAATGGACAAACTTTGTCGTCTACTTAAATTCTGCAATATCAATATGTAATATTAATAATTTAGTATTGAAAATAATCTTTTTAGATATGTTAGATAGTTGATAGGGATTGCCATCCGTAAACAATGGAAAATTTGAACCCGCCAGCCTCGAGTCCATCTGTCAATCTGCATATCGCGGAAGTCTGAGTGCTATTTGGAGGACACAAAACAATGAAAGTGCAATGTTCAGCCAGCCAGGCCGAGAGCCCCCAATAAAAAAAGGTGGCTAAATATGGAACGAGGGATCTGCATATGCTCTATAAAATCTCTTGTCCATACTTTCTAAAAGTACATGTTTACTATGTATTGCTCGTTTGTCGGAAAACTTTTATATCAGTCGCCTGACCAGATTGTACAAACTTTCTCGTCTAATTAAATTCTGCAATATCAAAATTTAATATTGATAATTTAGTATTGAAACTAATGTTTTTAGATATGTTAGATAGTTGATAGGGATTAGCATCTGTAAACAATGGCAAACTTGAACCCGCTAGCCCCCAAGTCCATCTGTATATCGTGGAACTCCGAGTGCTATTTGGAGGACACAGAACAATGAAACTACAATGTTGAGCCAACCAACCCACAGGTCCGCTTGTTAATTTGTATATCGCGAAATTGTGGGTGGTGTTTGTACAACACGGAACAATAGAGGCCCAATTTTTAGCCCGCCAACCCCAAAGCCCCCGATAAAAAAAAAAAGGCTAAATATAGAATTCATACGGGATCGCTACGGGACAATAAAAGTGCAATGTTCAGCCAACCAGCCCGAGTCCGCCTGTTAATTTGTATATCGCGGAAGTTTGGGTGTTATTTGTAGGGCACAGAACAATAAAACCTCAATTTTTAGCCCGCCAGGCCACGGACCCGCGATCCAAAAAGTGCCTAAGTATGGAACAAGGAATCTGCATATGCTCTATAAAATCTCATGTCCTTATTTTATAAAAGTACATGTTTACTATGTATTGCTCTCGTTTGTCAGAAAACTTTTATATCAGTCGGTCCACCAAAATGGACAAACTTTGTCCTCTACTTAAACTCTGCAATATCAATATGTAATATTAATAATTTAGTATTGAAAATAATGTCTTTAGATATGTTGGATAGTTTATAGGAATTGTCATCCGTAAACGATGGCAAATTTGAACCCGCCAGCCCTCAAGTCCATCTGTCAATCTGCATATCGTGGAAGTCCAAGTGTTATTTGGAGGACACAAAACAATGAAAGTGCAATGTTCAACCAACCAACCCAAGAGCCCCTGATAAAAAAAAGTGGCTAAATATGGAATTAATATGGGATCGCTACGGAACAATAAAAATGCAATGTTCATCGAAGCAGCCTGCAATTCCTACTGTCAATTTGTATATCGCGGAAGTCTGGGTGCTATTTGTAGGACACAGAACAATAGAGACTCTATTTTAAACCCGCCAGGCCGTGAACCAGCGATCCGAAAAGTGCCTAAGTATGGAATGAAGGATCCGCGTATGCTCTATAAAATCTCATGTCCATACTTTATATAGAGACTCGTGTCCACAAGTCTGTTTGTCAATTTGTATATCGTGGAAGTCTAGGTGCTATTTGTAGGACACAGAACAATAAATACTCAATTTTCAGCACGCTAGGCCTCGAACCCACGATCCAAAAAGTGCCCAAGTATGGAATGAGGGATCCGCATATGTTCTAGAAAAATAAAAATGCAATGTTCATCCAAGCAGCCTGTAGGTCCTCCTGTCAATTTGTATGTCGCGGAAGTCTGGGTGCTATTTGTAGGACACGAAACAATAGAGACTTTATTTTCAGCCCGCTAGGCTGTGAACCCGTGATCCAAAAAGTTCCTAAGTATGGAATGAGGGATCCGCATATGCTCTATAAAATCTCATGTCCATACTTTATATAGAGACTCATCTCTGCAAGTTCGCCTGCCAATTTATATATCGCGGAAGTGTAGCTGCTATTTGTAAGACATGGAACAATAGATACTCAATTTTCAGCCTGCCAGGGTGCGAACCCGCGATCCAAAAAGTGCCCAAGTATGAAATGAGGGATTCGCATATGTTCTATAAAATATCATGTCCATACTTTATAAAAGTACATGTTTACTATGTATTGCTCATTTGTTGGAATACTTTTATATCACTCGGTCGACCAGGTTGTACAAACTTTCTCATCTAATTAAATTCTGCAATATCAATATTTAACAGTAATAATTTACCGCAGGTCCGCTTGTGAATTTGTATATCGCGGAATTGTAGGTGCTGTTTGTAGAGCGCGGAACAATAGATGCCCAATTTTTTGTCCGCCAACCCGAGAGCCCCTGATCCAAAAAAGTGGCTAAATATGGAATCAATATAGAATCACTACAGGACAATAAAAGTGCAACGTTGAACCAACCAACCCGCAAGTCCGCCTATCAATTTATATCACAGAAATGTAGGTGCTATTTGTAGGACACGAAACAATAGAGGCTCAATTTTCAGCCTGCTAGGCCGAGAACCCGCAATAAAAAAAGTTCCTAAGTATGGAATGAGGGATTCACATATGCTCTAAAGAATCTCATGTCCATACTTTACAAAAGTACATGTTTACTATGTATTGTTCATTTGTCGCAAAACTTTTAAATAACTCGCCCGACCAGATTGTACAAACTTTCTTGTCTAATAAAATTCTACAATATCAATATGTAATATTAATAATTTAGTATTGAAAATAATGTTTTTAGATATGTTAGATAGTTGATAGGGATTGCCATCCGTAAACAATGGCAATCTTGAACTCGCCAGCCCTTGATTCCATCTGTCGATCTGTGTACTGCGGAACTCCGAGTGCTATTTGGAGGACATGGAACAATGAAAGTGCAATGTTGAGCCAGCCAGCCCGCAGGTCCGCTTGTCAATTTACAAATTCTGCGACATACAAATTGACGGCCGATATTTGTCATTGAGATGCAATATGACCATTGGCCCTTCACATCTCCTGGGTATATCTTTTATCGTTTTTCTTTTGTAACTCGCCCAACCGTTTTCCATACTTTGGTATTTCTTGGAATCGATTTCGCCATCACCGTTGCCTTCTTACTTGTTTCCATATATGCAATAATTAAGCTTTAATGCTAGTAGTCATCCTGCAGGAACCGTTAAGATTGTCATTAATGTCCGAAAATACGGAGAAAATTTGTCATTACTACGAATTAAACCAAGATTTGCGCACAAGTATGTTATCCTTTCCAAGTATTCATTTCAAAGGCGATGCAATCTTTTTTTTTTGTGCGCCGACGGGTTGGTGCTTTTAAGAAATTTCTAATTCTTAATCTCTTTTTGCCATCACCGCCAACTTCGCACTTTTTTCTAATTGTGCAATTAGTGAGATGTGATGGTGACAACTCATTCTGCACGAACCCCGGTAATTGTCATTGATCAGCGAAAGGCTCGAGGAGATATTCCATTGATACGCATTAAACCATAATTTGCGGAGGGTTATATTATCCCTCCCCAATTTTCATTTTAAACATCGTCTTGAGCAAACAAAAATTCTTAATAACTTATGGCAACAGTTCTCTCCACACATAGTAAACACATTGGGGCATAATGGCGAGAGGTTCCACTATTCCAGGGCATATTATTACTATTCATCTCCCTCCGCCCAGGAGCAAAAAAGGAGATGGTCCCTTGGACACCGACAGATATATTTCAAGCAAAAAAATTCCATGGCAATCCTGGTTGCTCAGAAAACCTACCCAGTTGAATTCATGGTTGTCACAGAAGTTGATGCCATGAATTATGAGCCAGAAGAAGATGATCTGATGGACAATGATACGACAATGGATAATGGCAATGGAGAGAATCTTCCCACTCCTGCGCCCAAATTGAAATCAACCATAATGAATGGAACTTCTCGGCTCAGTGATGGCGATCATGACAACACCAAAAGGAGTTTTAGAAAAGAAACTAACGATGAATGCAACAACCACTTTGCAGCGCAAAAGTAGGAATTCCAGAGTTCCAAATTAGTCTGTTATGGGCGGAAGAGTTTCACTGTAAAGCAATGATATGTTGATGCTCCCAAAGATATATTTCAAGCCAAAAAATTATTGATTAACATCTTCGGGAATCAGGTCCAAAACTCTCATTGCTGCAAGGCATTTTCCTACTAGTCATCTCCTTCTGCCCATAATGGACTAATTTGGGCCTCTGGAATTGCACATGCAAGCTGTGCTATTGAATTTTTTTGGACTATGCAGAGGCGGTTTCAGCTAAGGGCTATTCCACTTGCCCTGCAACCATTTTCATCTTCTTCCTCAGGGGAAGCTTGTGAAAAATATCAATTTCAGCACAGGATGATTCATCGAGGAGAAAACTGCAAGGATCTTGCATACTGCGGATCCTGTGCATGTGTTTGTCACAAATACCTTCAATGTTTTGGCCCAAAGAACTGGGTCCAGTTTCTAAGGATAGATGTACAATACTCAGTGTTTTTCTTATTTTTTTAAATGGATTTGCTATTAAAAATATTTTCCTTCGACTCTTCGTTGTTGCCTCTTTTCTGGGTTTAACGCATGTTCTAATTGGCATGGTTCGGTGCTCTCGTACTTCTTCGATATTGTGTTTACTTAGCTTATCTTTTCTAAGATGGAACATCTAACAATTATATGACAATGTACTGTGTGAATCCACCAGCTTTTTATGCAAACAAAAAATGGATTACACAGTTTCAAACCAACGTTCAATTCTATTCGTAATGCAGATAGAACATAGCAATACCAATGTATAATGTTGCAGCAAAATCATTATTCTTGTTTCTAGACATGCAATTATTAAGTTTTAATGCTAACAACCCATAATGCAAGAAGTTTAATACTTGAGTTAATATGTTGCACTCATGTAAGAATGTATCAAGAACACAGTTACACCCACACGTTCCACTAAAATCTAATCTTCAACAAAGCATTTGTTGACAATTAGTAGAAAATGAAGTTTAGTAGTTAAGTTAATATGTTACTGTCATGGAAGAATGTATCAAGAACATAGTTACACGCACATGTTGCAATAAAATCTAATCTTCAACAATGCATTTGCTGACAATTAGTAAAACATCATGGTTTTGCAACAATGGGGCTTCTTTCAAACCAATTCACGCTTACGAAAAATGCCTTCCGCCTTTCTATTTTCCCACTCTTTTATTCCCTCTAGTTTCTCTTCCTGGTTACTTAATCATTTTTTTTCCTGAAAATGCCTTGCTCCGTAGCATCACAGATTCACACTTTTCCAATGACCGCTTCCCCTTTCTTTAAATTGACCCTCTGTTGTTCCTTGTCCCACAACTAGCACCCAGAGTTCTGCGATATACAAATTGATAAGCGGACTTGCGCGTTGGTCGGGTCAACATTGCACTTCTACTTTTTTGTGACCTCCAAACAGCATTCGGAGCTTCGCGATATACAAATTGACAGACGGGCTCCAGGGTTGGGGGCTCGAGATTGCCTTAGCCGGACTTGCCCGCTTCCTCGCTAATAAAATGCCTCAGAGTTCGTCGATATACAAATTGACAAATGAAGCATACAAACAAGAACCAAGTAAACTCGCGGCTCGTGTTACTAGTCGTTGTTTTCTGTTTCCGCCAACTTCGCAATTCTTTCCAAGTATACATCTTGCCACGAAAATGGGATATCTGTTAAAGATGTGAATATATTGGTCCTTGTTTTTCCGTCTTCTATACTTGGACAAATATCTGTTTCTCTTTTCCCTAAACTTTATCTTTTTCGTCACTTATTCATTCTTTCGAAAATGTATGGTTGAGCACGTGGGCGGTCTTGCGAGTTCACAACTGCACTCGTGCTCTTTTATCGCGACACCAACTGAACGCTTCCCCATTCCATACCCAGAAACTTCTCCAATCGTGAATTCCTGCTAGGCGGTCTCTACATTGGACTTCTATTGTTCCATGGCCTACAAACAATACCGTCACTTTTGCGATATACAAATTTGCAACCGTTCTTAGATCATACCCTCTTCCATATTACGGTCCACCTGTCATGCCCTCTTTCGTGGTGCACATTTTTGCACTGAAAACTTATGAGAAATACAATTTAACCGTTGGGTCCTCACATATTTAGTGGAACTATTGTCACCCCATTTTGAAGCCTGTCTGTCCGCTTTCCATACTTCGCCATTTGTTCAAATTTCTTTGGCGGATCGTCGGTTTGGTGGGTTGAAGAAATATTCAGTTCGTAGTCGTTGTTTCATGTGCCCGCGCCCCTTTGCAATTAGCAGTTGACAATTATATACAAGATCTTATTGCTACACATGCAATTAGCAATTTCCCTATTCCATACTTAGCCACTATGTCGGAATTCCGCAAATATACAAACTGGCCGTTGAACTGCCCCATCATGATCTCTTCCGTTTTACACATTTTGCACTCAAAAATTCCGAAACATGAAATTTGACCGTGCAACACTTGACTGTCCTTACTATCCCCGTAACCCTTTTTTAATCCTGTTTGATCGCTTTTCAGAGCTTGCCATTCTTTCCTTGCTCTTCGTCGTCTCTGTCACCTTCGCAATTGTCTATAATAAAAGAAAATAAAAAGTTATATATATATCTTGTTTCTAAAGGTGGTATTACTGGCATTTAATTCTAACATGTCATCATGCAGAAACCGTATAGATTGTCATTGATGGGCGAAAGTCTCAAGGACATCTCGTATTGATGCACATTAAACCAAAATTTGCGGGGGGATTATATTATCCCTTCCGAGTGTTCATTTAAAAATCATGAAATCCCGTTCACACAGCATGGCCTTCGCACGTTCACGAAACCTCCATTCCTTAATTTCTCTTCGTCGTACCCGCCACCTTCACATTTCTAAATATGCAATAAATAAACTTTACTGCTAACAATTTATTATGCACGACCGATACAGATTGTCATTAATCAACGAAAGGCTCGAGGAGCTTTCCCATTCATAAGCATTTAACCAAGATTTAGTGAAAAGTTACATTATCGGCTCTAACTGTTCATTTAAACCATCATTTGCAGCAAAGAAACCTTCTCATAAACCTATGGCATCAACTTGACAACAGTTATGTGGAGATACAGTGAACATCTTCGAGCGCGAGGACCAAAACTTCCACTAGTCCAGGGCATTTTCTTATTACTCAACCTCTGCCGCAAAGAACCAAGTAATTTGGACCTCCGGGATTGCTCATGCAGGCTGTGCCCCTGAGGTTTTTGACTATAAGGACTTGGTCTCTTGGTGCGCTGATAAATTTATTGTAGAGAAAAGAATTATTCCAAGACCGCTCTTATGTTTCTTTGTCACCTCGGGTCTTCCGCCAGATGCTAAAATTGTCGGAGCCAACATTGACGTTCAGAGGAGACGATTGCAAACAGTTCCTAGCAAAGTATAATAACGGATTGGACCTCTTGCCCCTTTTTTTGGAAAACCCAAATCTAGATCCTAAAGATATTACAAGCATGCAGGTTAGGTCATTTAGAAATCCATTTCGCGAAATTGCCTGGTTGTTTATAAGAATAACGGGACAAGAGTCCACAACTACTATTTCTCGCATGGCTCTTTCTATTTTGTATTTCACAGTCAACAAACAAGCCATATTTTATTGGGGCAAGTTAATTTCCCATGAAATCTCTTCCCAATTGTCAAGCTACAAAAGGGAAAAGAAATTTTATATGTCATCCTATTTAGTTTTTGCAATAGCACATTCATGTCGGTTTCCACAACTGTTTCTGTCCAAGAATGTCAACCGCGAATTCCACCCAGTAATGTTCTGGTACCAGGCCTTGTGGAAGCACAAGGCTTCCCACTATTTTTATGAGGTTTTTAATGGCTTCCTGTCTATTTTCAAAGTTTTGTTGTTAGGAGAAGATGCTCCCCGCATATCTGAACATGCAACTAGTTTTTTGGACAAGAAGGGGACACTTGAACATTTGGATAATTACACTGTCATAAGAGTTTTTGGCTCCACGGAACAACCTACTCTCCTTCCATGTCACATTACAAACAAAATGTTTGTTGCAGAAGTAGCACGTCAATACAACTACTGGTTCCATCTGTTCCAAAGGAAGAAAAAAAAACAGTTCATTCCTCTGCCTTGGAAAATAGGGGAGTTCGTGTTGAAAAATGTCAACAAAATTGACGATTTCGCAGCACATTCTAACATCTCCAACCTGAGATATGCTGAAGACATAAGAGGATTCGACCCCTATGATATTTTTAGACAACATTCACAAACACTTGGCCTCGACGATTGTTTTGTAAATAAACACCTGCCCAAAAACAAAGACAGTGGCGACAACGACCCTGCCTCTAATGTCGACGACGTAGAGACAGTGCAAAGCTGTATGAAATTATACACGCAACAAAGGAAAGGCCCTAGTGACAAGAGTGTTCAATCCACAAATACCACTCCAAAAAGTACGACATCCCGGAGCATCACTCCAACGGCCCATCACATCAACAAAGAAACCCAGAGCTCTTCAAACATAGGAGGAGATAATGACCCTCCTCACTCTAAAATTGATAGTTCTCACAAGCTTCCAGTAGAGAAGAAGAGAAAAAAAAATGTGGGGTAGGCGGAAGAGCCGAAAATTCAGAGTGAGAACATGGAACTTGACACTGATCTGGATACCATGAGCTGCTTCCTTGATCAGTTCGGAGACGCCATCCACCATAGCCATCTAATGGACATATCCGTTACCCAAAATTTTGACGAAGATGAATCCTTCGTGTTCCAAAGCGTTGTTTTTGATAGCCGGAACAAAAAATTGATAATTGAGAAAAAAAATGTTAAAAATAAGAAAGACAAATCTCGTTCAGAGGTTGACGTTGCCAACATGCGGCCGTCCCAAATCTGTCAACGTCACACTGCGACCAGAGAAGCACTTCGTGATTCCATTGGAGGCATCGAGACCGAGAATGCCAGACTAAAGGATCGAGTCAAGGAATTGGAAGACGCTTTCATTCCTATGCCATTGTTTGTCGATCCTTTGGCAATAGCCATGCCTGGCACCCCTGCACCCAATGTAAAAGCATCCTCCACCCTGCTCGCATCCTGTAAAGGATATGTTGAGAACAATATCAAAAAAAGAATGGAACTAGTTAACGAGGCATGGAAAATATCACAAACCATCACTTCCCTTAGAACCAGGGCACATAGCTTGCTCAAGCTTTTGCAGGTCGAATTAAAGATGAAGAAAATTTATTTTTAAAAACAGTCATCCCTTTTGGCAAGATTGTCAACAATATGACAGAAACAAAAAGAAGAGAAGAAGATCTTCCATCCAAAAACCGGATCGGCCAATTGAATGCATGTTGAAAAGAAAAACTAAAGAACCTGCATCTCATTGTTCAGTCATGTGAACAAGCCATATCGAAGAAAGATAAATTATTCACAAAGCTGTCAAATATAGACTTAGTCGGGAAAACCAACGACTTCCAAGACCCCCACTTAATCGCAAACTCCTTCCCCTTAACGAGGCAAGAGTTCGATAAACAGGTTGTTATGTTTAAGACCTTGTCTCTGGAAAAGTTTTAATCATCCTTCAATTTGATCAAGCTCACGTCCACGACTGGCTAGTCAAATATGCAGTACAGAATGAGGAAATTCATAAGGCTCTCTCTAATCTTTCTATCGACTTCCAGGAATTAGAAAATGATATTTTCAACATAAAAATCTGGAATGAGATCAACGTCGCCCCAATGAGAGGCTACATTGAAGAATGGCTCAAAAGACAATTGAAACAGGCCGCTGACAAAAGGCAACAGGCAGTTGCCAGCATTCCAGCAGCCGTGGAGGACATCCTTGAAACCGCAGTCGTCGGCGACATCAATGAAACGACAACCGCAAGCAAATAGCCAAAGGGCTCATATGTACCCTCACTGTAAGTTTACTCATCACATCCTTCTTTGTTTATCGATCCAGTTATTCCAGTTTCTTAAATACAGATGTATAGGTAAACACTTATACCTTTCCATTTATTTTATTTTGCAGCTATTGCACTCTATCTTCTTTCCACAATCCTGTTTCTTCTACATATTTCTCTAATGGTCCGCGGGAGCCCCAATTCAAGTCTACATGACAAACGCATTGAAATTCCGGTTTATATGTAACAGACTTTAATTTTTTTGTATATTTCAAAATTTCCAGTAGTATGTAACAAACTTTCATTTTTTGACAGATTTTAAATAAAAATGCATTTAAATTTTTATATGTTACAAACTCTATTCTTATCTTTCACCACTCTCTATGACAAATGCATTTAATTTTTAATATGTTGCAGACTTTTATTCTTATCCTTCACCAGTCTATATGGCAATTGCATTTACTCTTTTATATGTTATAGACTTTTCGTTTTTTATATATTTCAAAATAAATGGTGCTCAAGAATGTAAACGTCATTTGCTTATACCCCATGTTCACAAATGCATTTAAATTTTTATATTTCTTATCTCCTATTAATTTTATGTCATCATATATTTTTTTCTTTCACCATTCCATATGGAAAATGCATTTAAATTTCCAAATTTATTCTTGCACTATCAACAAATTTTTTACTTTGTTATATACTTAAAAAAAAAAGGTTTGTTATATACTTTTAAAAAATAGATGGTGCTATGCCTGCCTGTCAATAGTCATTTACTTTTGCCCCATCTTCCGTGATATACATATTGCACACAACATTTTCACGATATACATTTTACATCGAACACTTCGTTTCATTTACAATTCGACCCCATTTTCCACAATTTGCTTTCTAACCTCGTTCGCAAGGATTGCCCTGCCACACAACCTTGTTTGTACTCCGGATGTGAAGTACCATTTAGAGAGGTTGTAATTTTTATGATTATTTTATAAACAACGTTTGTAATATAATCTATTTTTAGATTATTTGACTGTAAAAATATGTATTTAGAGAGGTTATAATTTTTATGATTATTTTATAAAAAACTTTTGTAATATAATCTAATTTTAGATTATTTGGCTGTAAAGATATGTATGGATTATTTTTTATGATTATTTTATAAGAAACTTTGTAACATAATATATTTTTAGATTATATGTGTAAATATGTGTTGATTACAACTAGATTATCAATATGAGTGATTTCATGCTTATTGTATCACCATTCCCGTTTTGTTCCCTGAGCCACGCCTCACCCCCTTTATCATATGTTAGAACTTCCGCACCTATACCTTTTCGGGGGGCCTTATTCAAGTGGATCCTCTCATGGATACCATCTGAAGCAACACCGTACAGGAGGTACTCGATTTGATGGATGATTTGTTAGATGGTTTAGGGTTTTTTGATACTTTTTGGTGTGCCAAAATAGAGAGTAAATCCAAGAAAGCGAGTGTCATCCTATCCTTCAACCTTATCCCTCCATTTTAAAAACCAAGTTCCCAAGGTATCAAACTGGTTTCTGCCTACGTAGATAAGCTGGGAGAAGTAGTAGATTTTCCTCATACAACATACAGTCTGCCTGTCTGTCAATGGAGATTCAGGCATTGACCCACTTCACCAATGCCGCTCCTCTGATCTCACTTCTAAACCCATCCTCAGATTCGAACAAAACACCACGTAGGTCATCATTATCACCCACATGTCCATTCACTCACAGGAGCAATTTCTGGGGACGCGCAGCCCAATTCAAGCCCCTAAATCCCCAAAACCAGTCTCATGGAGGCGGCCATTTGGTCAGAATCCAATGCGCTATAAGCAGGAATAAGAAGGAAGAAACTGTTGAAAAAGTGAAGAAACAGCTGGAGAATTGCTACCTAGTCGCAGGCATCAAATACACAGGTCTGACCGTGAAACAGCTTCAGGAACTTAGAAAATCCCTTCCAGAGAGCACCAAGTTGGTTGTGGCGAAGAATAAGCTCGTGGGGAAGGCCATTGAGGGCACCGCATGGGAGGTTCTCAAGCCCTGCATGAAAGGAATGAATGCCTGGATGTTCGTCCATTCTGAAGAAATCCCGGCAGCCCTGAAGCCTTACAGGAACTTTCAGAAGCAGCAGAAGCTTGAAGAGAATGATTTTACTGGGGCCGTTTTCGAAGGGAAGTTTTATTCTCCCCAAGAGTTTAAGGCCTTGGAAACCATGCCTACAAGGGCAGAAATCTATGCCAAGATCTTGGGTTCACTGCAGAGTCCTGCCATAGGACTTATCAGTACCCTTCAGGCTCCTGCAAGGGATTTGGTGTTTACTTTGAAGGCTTATGTTCAAAAGCTAGAGGAAGAATCTGGAAATGCAAGTAATTCATAAAGGTTGCTATTGAGAGAACCTGTGCTTTTTCCTTTCAAGTTGTAAGTACAATGAAGTTTATTTTTGTTCATGTCACTGAAGCAATGTATAACTTCTGTATTTTTAATTGATAAAAGTTTAAAATATTATATCAAGTCCGAGATGAAGTATAGAGTACTGGTTTAAACAGCACATAAAGCCTACCCACAGCATGTAGCTGCTGTTACTATCACAAAATATGAAGTCACCTGCTTTACAAGATCGTAGGTGCTCGTCCTGTTGCCATTGATAGCTCCGAGAGAGCGTGGGTTCAAGTCCTTGAGATCATAGTCCACGGAATAACGGAAATCCTGAGCAGGTCGATTAAAAATGGGCGCCGTTTTCACGGCCACCTCCACTTGTGGAATCTCATCTTCCTTATCTGCAAGAACCATAATCAATAGTCCGTGCGTGGCCAAATGAAATTGCAACGTGTCCGTAACAGTAGGTATCCTGTGTGCAACAGCAATCACAGTGCAATCTGCAAATTCCTTTCTAATTATTGTCTGGAGAATGGCATCTGTAGTATTGTCTGTTGATACTGTTGCTTCATCCAGAACAAAGATTCGACTTTTCCTTAGCAACGTACGTCCTAAACAAATAATTGTCTTTGCCCAACGCTCCAATTTTCTCCGCCATCCCCCACTGGTGCATCTAGGCCATCCACCTGTCTTCTAGAATGAGATATATATTTTTATTTTTATTTTTAATAGATGCACAGAATGCCATCTTCCGCCTATCATTGTGGAAACAGAATGCCACCTTCCGCCTATCATTGTGGAAGCTTTCATTAAATTTCAAATTCAGTGCCTCCAATGAAATTCTTCCAGTGCGTTTGAGAAGCGGTAACCCAAATGACAACATCAAAGTTACCACTCACCTTGTTGAACTCGTTATGGATGAATTTGAACAAGTAAGTTTTGCCAACTCTGCTTATACCATACATACGAACCACGCGATGAGGAGGATGGGTAGGCGATGTGTGCAGTTGCGTCTCAGCAGATCCGATAAGTCGCCCAACGAAATCATATTCTCCCAGTATTGGCAATAATTTGAAGTTCATCCAGTCTCCCATAGTCGGACCCAAATAGATGTGAAGTACAACACTCTAATATGTTTTGTCTCAGAATTAAATATATCCTTGAGAAATCTTGATGGCTTGGCTTCAAGTTCCTCTCATTCCAGAATATGTTTCATCTCAGAATTAACTATGTCATTGAGAAATCTGGATGGCTCTGCTTCAATTTTCTCTCCTTCTATGATGTTTGATGACGAAAATGTTATATACAGACGCTGCATTGCCCTTGTTACTCCTACATAGAAAAGGCGACGTTCTTCACTCACGTTCTGACCAGACAATGGAAGCAAATCCTCTTGCAACCCAGTGATGAACACACAGTCAAACTCCAATCCCTTGGCAGCGTGAAGAGTCATAAGCTTTACAAAGTTCTTGCCATCTTCACCCATTACCATCTCACTCTTCTGAT
>ML776870.1:695669-717699 GCA_009831015.1 Picea engelmannii
AAGTGCAATTTATGCAAGAAGGATAAGACCTTCAAGGGCTCTTACACAAGAGTCAAGGCTCACATTTTGCATGAAGGGAAGGGTATTGAAGGTTGTCCACATACCCTTGATCTGCAGGTGAGGGATAGATTCCATAAAGAGCACGATGATGCTCAAAAAATTAAGTATAATAGAGCAAAGATTGTTATGCATGGCAGTAGCAAGCATCCTCCTTCCTTGGGTGTTAGCAATGAGCCAAGGATTGTTCACGAAGCAAGGAAGAGGAGGGAGCTAGAGGTAGAAAACGAGATATCCAAAGGCCCCGGAGGACAAGGTGCAGCTTCAGACATCAGATTGATGAAGATGTTCAACAACCAAAAGAGAGAAGAAACAGAGTCAAGAGTGGCAAGGGCCATATTTGCATGTGGCATCCCATTTAATGTGGTTCAGTCCCCCTATTGGAAGGATGTGGTGAAGGCAATTAACGAGGCTCCTCAAGGTTTCAAGGGGCCAAACTATGAAAAACTCAGAACAGTGTTGCTGCAGAAAGAGAGGTCATTAATTCGCGATATTCTCAAACCAGTTCACAGCTCATGGACCAGCACAAGGGTTTCCATTATCTCTGATGGATGGACTGATACAAAACGAAGGCCCTTGATCAATGTTATTGCATCATCACCAAAATGAGCGATGTTCTTGAGAGCAGAAGATTGTTCTGGCGAGGTAAAAGATAGCAAATTCGTTGCCGATATTTTAATTTCTGCTATTGAACAAGTAGGGCCAACAAATGCACCCGTTTGCAAAGCTGCAGGCTTGATTGTTGAGAGTAGATATAATCATATTTTTTGGACTCCTTGCATTGTCCATAATTTAAATCTCATTTTAGAAGAGATTGAAGCAAAAGATGAATGGAATAAGGAGCTCACAGGGCAAGCTAGGGAGATCATTAAATTCATCACCAACCACCACCAATCTCAAGCAATGTATCGAAAATACTCCAAATTGGAGTTGCTCAAAGTTGCTGAGACAAGATATGCCTCAAACTTCATCATGTTGTGCCGCCTTGTTGTGGTCAAGAGTGCATTGATGAGTATGGTGGTGGGTGTGACTTGGGCTGAGTGGAGAAAGTCAGATTTAGAGAGAGAAAGTATGGTGCGGAGGGTGTTGATTGATGAGGATTGGTGGAGCAAGGTAGAATTCTTGCTCAAGTTTACTTCACCAGCATTTGAGCTTCTCCGAGATGTAGACACAAACATACCTTTCCTAGGAGAGATTTATGATGGCATGGATACCATGGTTGAGAAAACCATGGAAATTATTACACAGGAGGCTCCCACTCAGTTTTTTGTCGAGGTTGACTTTGTTGAGCATGCGAGGTCCATCATTGTTACTAGGTGGAATGGATTTAACACTCCATTGCACACTTTGGCACACGCTGTAAATCCCAAATTTTATGATGAGGAGTTCATTGCTCTAAGCAATGGGAAGTGGACGACCCTACATAAGGACAAGGAGGTGGCCACAGGAGTGAAAAAAGCCTTCCAGAGGTTGTTTCCATCTTCTCAGCAAACAAAGGTGAGGGAGGAATTTGCTTGTTTTGCTGCTGTATTAGAGGATTTTGCAGACATCTCAGCTTTGGAGTAGAGAATCACCATGAACCCGAATAAATGGTGGACTTGTCATGGGGCAAATGGTGTATATTTGCAAAGTCTTGCCACTCGTATTCTATCACAAGTGGCAAACTCTTCATCAACAAAAAGAAATTGGAGCACCTATGGTTTCATTCATTCAGTGAAGCGTAATAGGTTGGGATCGCAGAAGGTTGAGGATCTTGTATATGTGCATTCAAACCTTCGCCTTGTGTCTCGCAAGGGTGAAAAATATACAAGTGGACCTCATAAAGAGTGGGATGTGGATGCAGAAAACCCTGATTTAGAGCTCTCTCTTTCTGCTCTTGATATTGTTGATGATGCTCATGCAAGTGGAAGCGGAATTCAAGTTGCCTCTTCTTCCCATCGAGGCTGTAGTTCTGCTGAACATGCATCTTGTTCTATTTTTGATGATGAGGATGAGGATCAGTATGATATGTAATTGTAGTTGCCTAAACTTATGCTTTTTTTCATTTTCAGCACATATAGCCTCATTTATAACGACAAAGCCTCATCTATAAAGGCTAATTTTGGATTTTGCTACTTGCATCATGTAATGAATGATATTCATCATCTATGGGAGTTAATATAGACATGGTTTTCCTTCTAAAATGTTATTTATGTGTATCATTATGTTTTTCTTGCAATATAATGCTTTATTTTTTAAAAAACTATATATATATATATATATATTTTTTATATACGACGTTTCCCCCGACGTTTCCATTTTTGAGGGCCTGTTTCGTATCGTCCCGGTTTCGGAAACTCAAAAACGTTTCCCCGTTTCGTATCGTCCCGGTTTCGGAAACTCAAAAACGTTTCCCCATTTCGTGCAACTTAGGTTCAGATCCATTGTATTATTTTTGTTATTTGTTTACATTAGAAATTTTTGAATATCTTTTAGATCTAAATAAAATTTAAAAGGATATTTCTGTTTCTAGTTTTCCCTTATATTTCTAACAAAACTAACCATGTTAACTTTTGAGATATCACAAAACAACACAACAAATTGGCTGCATTTCCGCAACAACATTTCTTGGGGAGATTTAACTCGGGGGTTTGTGAAGAAAGCACACTTGATTTTATCACTTGACCACAACTCGCTTGCCACTAGAATCAAAACCTTAATGGCATGTCTTGAAGAGAATATAGCAGTGGGTTTGAGTCCTTAATATGGTTGGACACTAGTCGCACCATGAAGATGTATGACCACTCCATATTGGGGGATTTGTTCCACCTATTCCCGTAAGTTTGTACCCCACCTCTAGGTGCCCCCATGGCTACTCCAAGGCGTTGTCCTATGACAAAGTTCAACTATCCAATGAGCACACACTGAAGTTGTAGAAAAGGCCATGGACTTCCATTAGACCTGGTGTGATTGTGAAATACTTGGCTATTTTGTTTGGTGTGGGATTATTGCTAGTGGCTGTGTGGGATTGGTGTCTCTAGAGGCTTCAGAGTAAACTTCATATTTGGCATGATAAGGACCTCTCCTTTGCTCGGAAGTTGACAATGGTTAGGTGCATTTTGCAGGGCTCACATGTCTATTATGTTTCTCACCGGTTTCCTAGCAAGATTTAGTGTCGACACTTGGAGCAGGTTCTTTGATCATATCTATGGTCTAAATATGGTGGGGAGATAGGCCTCCTGATGGTTCCTTCAGATGTGTGCACCATTGCCAAGGACGAGGGTGGACTTGGCTTGATCGATGTTACCACCCAAGGCAAAATTCTTGCTACTAAGTGCGTGGTAAGGTCCTTAGAGGGTTCCACACCTTGGTTGGTTTTATATAAGCATTGACTAATGATTGCACAACATTCAAGGAGAGTTTGAGGAGCATTTGGTTTTGCCTGATGTTATTTCTACACTTCACTTGTTTCAGGTTTCAGGTTCATTCATCTTTAGGAGTATATAGTCATCTTGGAGAGCTGTGGCAGGATTGCTTTGTTGGTCTTGGGAGGGTAGTGGGGCAGGTTGGGATTTATCTTGTCACCCCATTTGGAGTTGGAGGATGTAGGGTTGGAGTGTTGTAGAGATGCCTCATTTTCAAGCATGCAGGTTGAGCAGAAAGGGTATTTTACTATTTTCTTTTGGGGGGCATGTGGGACTCAACCTCATGTGCTTGGAAGGATCGATGCACTCTTGCTTAGGGGTTTGGATTGATGGCCCTAGATTGCCTGTTGATTATGGAGTTGAGAGAGCTCATACCAAAGGTAGAATTATTCAGGATGAATATGGGAGGCTTGGACTAATGTTATTAGAGCCATACCGGTGACAGAACTGTTCGACCCCAAAAACCAGAACCAGTAAAAAATCGAAAACAAAAACCGGTCGACCAAAAATTACATAAAATATTCCAATTTTGATTGTGTGTGTGTGTGTATATATATATATATATATATATATATATTCATGTACATTGATGTGAATCCAAACCATTAAACACAAACATGCAAAGTTTCCTCATGTATATAGCAAGTATGGTTGCATATAACCAAAATAACATTGAGTGAAATCAATATCTGAACCAAAATACATAAACATAGATGATATTCCGGGGGCTTTCGACTTTCGGGGACTACTGCGGGGCTCAAGGGGGTGATAGCACCCTTGCGCTGCTGCAAGGTAGGTCAAGGGAAAATCCCTTATTTTTTGTTTTTATCTATAAATTCTAAAGCCCATTTCTCACAATTTCCATTGATTCTCCATGGTATTAGTGAGTCAATCCCCACTCTACAATAGCTTGGCTAATGGCGATGAAAACACCATATTTTATTGTTTTTAAAATACTTTTTGGGGGCTTTAGTAGCCCTGTGTGTCGGCTGTATGGTGTAGTATGTAACTAGCTGGTTCCGTATGGAACCGACCATTTCCGGCTTGAGGCTGCAATTTGGATTGGAAACCTTCCACAACTAGTTTTGGCAGAACTGGTTTGGTTCTAATAACATGGGCTAGGCCATTTTGGAGGGATTGGGGATGGATCTTTTGGCGTGCCCTTTAGCAGTACAAATTTTGGAGATTGTGTTCGGTCTTGCACTATCACCATCCATTGTTTTTGGTCTTGAATGCAAGATTGTTGTTGACTATTGCAGAGGACAGATGGGTGCACAGACTTCACAACATTTGGTCTTTTCGTCTTTCTTATAAGATGGGAGTTTTTGCTTAGATTGTAATGTATTAAGAGATTCCGTCCAAGGCTCATTTGGTCAAGAGCGGGCTATTGGATGGCCTTTGCCTTTTTTGTCATTGGTTGGAGATTGTGAAACATATTATTTGGGAGTGTTTGTTTGCCAAGAGTTGCTGGCAGTTTTTGCAGGATCAATATTCAGTGTTGTTTGAGGGATACATTTACTGTGGGTTGACCTGTTTGGAGATTGTAGATCACTAGTCCGCTCTGCCATTATTGGAATTTGGCATTGTTGGAGGATTTTTGCTTAGTCATTCTCTGGAAGATTCGATGTAAATCTATTTTTCAGAAAGAGGCTAGCTCATTGTTTGCTTTTTGTTCCTTGTGGCATGATGGGGTACACCATCAACCTCTAGCTAAGGGTGCTTCAGGTGATCAAAGACGTTCATGCCTTAGAGCCCATAGCATGCTCTGACTTTATTTATGTTTTAGTTGCTCTACGGAAGAGGTTATGGTTTCCGTTCTATATACCCTTCCTCTTTTTGGTCTACTGTTTGGAAATATAAAATGTATTTTTCAAAAAAAGAAAGTTGCAAGTCTTTTAAATTTTGCAACTGGACTGTAGGTTACTTTTCTCAAATCCAATTACATACTTTTACAACACCCAATGTAGAGATTATTTAGAATCAAAATAACTGATTACCATAGCTCTAGTATAGAAAACAAAAGGTCTCGTAAAATTTATGTGGAGGTCATGAACAATGTTATTATCTTTAGATTGTAAAATATCCATATGAGTATCTAGATAGTACATTTCAAATTGGACATTTGGATATTCAGATTGATATCCACAAGGTTTCTTTACCTTTTTAAATTTTTTGAACTTTTTCCTGAAATTTTCTTGGAAAATTCGAATTGCACGGGATTAGCACCAAAAAGCAACATAAATACATCTATATATATCGCATATACTTGCTATGTTGTGCCAAGTGGCAGAATACAAGCTCAATATGACATCTAATAGGGTAGGCCTTGTTACCACAAAATCTGTCACTCACGAAAGTGTAAAGTCCCAAGCACCAAGGTGTTAGATTTTTGTAACTAAGAGGGAGGCCATTGTCACCTCACCAACCCTCTTCTGCACTTTAGGCTGACTCTCCTCCGTCTCAAGGGGGGCTTTCCTATAATAGGATTGCTGGAATTTTAGGCTTTGAAGTACAAAGGTGATATGAAAAGTAAATTTGAGCAAAACAAGTTTGTGAAAAGTCGAGGAAAAGAAGTGGATCGTGGACTGAAGAGTAGTGTTTTATCCATTGGGCACATGGAGTCAAAACATAACTCAAATGGGAGGCAATCCTAAAGGTGGAAAGAGGACAATATGGCTGAAACGTACAAGCTAAGCACACTCCCTCCTTGCCATCCTAATTTGCAGAAATAAATCTAATGATGTTACATGTGTAGACAACATCCAATGCTTAAGGAGATTATAGATATTAGGAATTATGTATGTGTACATTCAATCCATGAGTAGAGAAGGAAATACATTCATAGACTAAATTCCAATGATAACCTAAAGGGAAAATGGAAGATGTATACCAAATTCTCTCTCCCTATGTATATGTATAGAGATTTCAACAATAAAAGAAATAACAAAAAATATGAAAGATGTTGATGTTACGGTAGCCGCGGGAGGTATTAACCTTTATGTGTAACCTTTGACGAGACTAGAATATTTCGGGAAGTAAGAGAAACCCTAAATAGTTGGTTAATAACCCTAGAAGACAAGTGGGCTCAAGAGAATAATTTATATTAAGTTATTAGCCTCCAAGAGAAGAAGTCGACCCGGTTAAGTGACTTGGAGGACTATAAATAGAGGGTGCTTGAGCTCATTTGTACTCACTCACTCTCATGACCTCATAAGGACTAGTGATGCGCATGACTGGAGGAGAGATGTAGTTGCTGCAGTGGTGACTTGGTCTTTGGTTATGGTTTGGACTTTCTGCTTGGTTCGCTAGCTTTGGAGAGAGGTACGCTACCTTGGTTGGCTATTGGTTCTAGTGATTGCTTCCAGAATTATTCTGTCTGTCAAGGTTAAGGTGCTCGGGGGTGGCCTTTGTGCCTATGGTTGGGTGACAATATAGTGTTATATTGTCTATGGTGAAACGAGCATACCTATTATTTTAACAGGTTATGGGCCCACACTATCTTCGGATAGTATAACCACTGGAAGGTAGATTGGGAGAATTTGCTCAGTTGCAGTTGCAGTTGCAGTTGCAGTCGGAGTTTTGCTGCAGCAACAAAACCYTAAACCTCGTGTTGAGGCACCTTAAGTGAAGYGCTTGACCTAATTTCTGGACAGCCTAGTGCACACTAGCCAARCGCATCTCCTGGTACTCTCAGCAAGCCAAGGCGTCAAGTTTGAGTTTTGGTCAAAGTCAAAGTCAACGCAACCATGACTTACTTTATGAAGTCAGAAAACTCAGAAGGAAGAAGATGCTCAAGCCTTTGCAACAAAGTTTAAAAGACACAGAGGTAAGAAAAGATCTGATTCAAGAAAGAAGTTCAAGAGAGATATGTCAAAGGTACAATGCTTTGAATGCCATGATTATGGCCACTACAAAAGGAATTGTCCTAAACTAACAAAGAAGAGAAAAGAGAGACATCATGCATCGACTACCAATGATGAAAAACCTTCAAAGAAGACACTGCACGATGAAACAAATTTCTTCTATTATTCAACTCTTACTGGAACCATTGAATATGACACGTGGCTAATTGATAGTGGAGCTTCAAGGCATATGACAGGTGACCGTAAGAATTTCTCAAACATGAAGGAAAAGGAGACACCTCATAAAGTGGAGCTTTGAGACAAGAACTCTTATGCAGTTAAGGGAATTGGACAAGCTACTATCAAAATGGAATTAGGTAACTCTATCCATCTTAGTAATGTTTTATATGTTCCTGGTTTGAAAAATAATCTAGTATCTATTTCTTTTTTGGAAGAGAAAGGAGATAGAGTAGCTTTTGTGGATGGAAAAGTCCTTGTATGGTCTAAAGATTCAAAGATAGAAGATGCTAGAGTCATTGGAATTTGTGAAGGAAGATTGTATAAACTCCTAGGTCAGAATACTCAAGCTCTAGTACATGATGAAATCAACCCTAGTGAGTTATGGCATAGAAGGTATGCTCACCTTCATTATCAAGCCTTGCCATCCCTAAAATAGATGGTTGTAGGCATACCAAATTTACTATCAGTACATGAAGGTGTGTGTAGAGGATGTGCACATGGGAAGAATATTATGAAATCATTTCCAAGCAGTGAGAATAGATCCAAAGGGATCTTAGACCTAATACATTCAGATGTATGTGGTCCTATGCCAGTGAGTCTCTAGGAGGATCTCTTTACTATGTGACGTTCATAGACGACTTCTTAAAAAAAAAGACATGGTTGTATTTGTTAAAGACTAAGGATGAAGTATTTAGCAAATTTCAAGAATTCAAGGCTGGAGTAGAGAACCTAACATACAAGAAGATCAAGATAATAAGATCTGATAATGGAGGAGAATAAACCTCTAAGGAACTTGTTGCCTTTTGTAAAGAAACTGGGATTAGGAGGGAGCTTATTGTCTCTCATAATCCTCAACAAAATGGTGTGGCTGAAAAAAAGAATATAACTATTGAAGAATTAGTCAAAGCAATGATGAATGATCAAAATTTATCTATGTTTCTATGGGGAGAAGCAGTTATGACAACTGTTTACGTTCAGAACAAAAGTCCACATCGCACATTGAAGAACATGACTCCAAAAGAAGCCTTCTTCGGAAAGAAGCTAAGTGTTGAACACTTTAGAATATTTGGATGCCCTGTCTACATTCATGATCCCAAGTATAAGAGAAAGAAGTGGGAACCTTCAAGAAAGAAAGGTATATTCGTTGGATATAGTGAATCATCAAAAGCTTATAGTATTTATGTTCCCGGTCAACAAAAGGTTGAAATCAATAGAGTCGTAACTTTTGATGAAAGGATTGCATTCAAGAAATCTATAGAAGACTCCATAGACTCCAACGAAGAAGAGGAACATGAAGATACCAAAGAAAAAAGTACATGTTCTCCATAACACCCCAGTGAAGAACAAGAACCACCACATGAACATGTGGAACCAATTATTGCACCTAAGACTAGAAAGAGACCAACATGGCTTGAATCCACCTTGTAGGAAGAAGAAAAGCATAAAGCTCCCAGTGACACCTTCAAACAAAGTAAGAAACCCAAAAAGTTTTCTAGTTATGCAGCGCTCATGACAAGTATTGTCAATGCAGAACCTTCCACCTTTGAGGAAGCAGTCAAGCAGAAAGAATGGAAGGAGGCCATGATGGAAGAATACTAATCTATTATGAAAAATGATGTATGGAAAGTTGTGCCTAGACCTAAAGAGAAGTCTGTAGTTACTTCAAAGTGGGTTTACAAGATAAAGCATGTTGTAGATGGAAGTATTGATAAATACAAGGCGAGATTTGTGGCTAGAGGATTCTCTCAGTAGGATGGAGAAGATTATGATGAGACGTTTGCTTTGGTTGTCAGATATACATCTATCAGAGCTATCATATCTCTAACATCTTCCATGGGTTGGAGTTTACATCAGATGGATGTAAAGACTGCCTTTCTCAATGGAGTGATTGAGGAAGAAGTATATATAGAACAACCTCAAGGTTTTGAGGTACACCCAAAAGAAACCCATGTATGCAGATTGAAGAAGGCCTTGTATGGACTCAAGCAAGCTCCAAGAGCTTGGTATGCACGTATTGATAGCTACCTGACAAGACTTGGATTTTCCAAGAGTCACATCGATCCAAATCTCTACTACAAAGTTGTGAATAATGCACCTGTAATTCTACTGTTATATGTTGATGATTTGTTCCTAACAGGTGCAAAGCCTCTCATTATTCAGTGTCAGAAGGAGCTAGCCACTGAATTTGATATGAAGGATCTTGGTCTCATGCATTACTACTTGGGATTAGAAGTATGGCAGAAGCGTGTTGAAGTCTTCCTAGGACAAGGGAAGTATGGCGTAAAGATCCTTCAGAAGGTTGGGTTGATGGATTGCAAATCCATGGCAACTCCCATGGTGACAGATTTGAGGAAGTTGAGAGACTTTGATTCTGATCCAGTAGAATCGTCCCTGTACCGGCAGTTGATTGGCTCCTTAATGTACTTAGTGAATACATAGTTGTAAATTTGCTTTGCTGTGAACATGTTGAGCCAGTTCCAGGTGGAACCTAGACAAGAACATTTTATGGTTTGAGATGTGCCTAAAACAGTGATGTACAACTGCATGGATTTACTGATTCAGATTGGGCAGGGAGTATAGATGACAGAAAGAGTACTTCTGGTATGTGTTTCAGTATGGGATCTGCTATGATATCATGGGTTAGTAGAAAATAGAAGTCTGTTGCACTCAGCACTGCAGAAGCATAATATATTGCAACTTGTGATGCTTGTACAGAAGCAGTATGGTTCCGTAAGCTGGTTTTTGGAATGTTTGATCAGGTGTTGGATTCGACCGTGATATATTGTGATAACTAGAGTTGTGTGAAGCACTCAGAGAACCCGATGTTCCATGACACGTTGAAGCACATTGAGATCAAGTACTATTTTCTCCATGATAAAGTCCAGAGGGGAGAAGTGATTCTCTAGTATATCTCCATTGATGAGTAGACTGCAGATATTTTTACGAAGCCTTTCTCCAAGATAAAGTTTGTATACTTGAGGGACAAGCTGGGGTTTGTGGAGATTGCTCCCTTGGTTGAAAGGGAGGAGATGACTTCCTCGGTTGGGAGGGAGCACTGATATGTGGCATCATGGACTGTCAGTGAGCCGCAGATCTGTATCATGCTAGTACAACTCAGATATGATACATACGGTTGGAGTTGTTGATACAGTGGCCTGAGGAGCATCGTGCTAGTACAACTTAGAAATGATGCTTGCATCATGCTAGTACAACTTAGAGATGATGCTTGCATCATGCTAGTTATGTTCATGCTAGTACAACTTAGAGATGATGCTGGTGAGCCGCATCATGCTATATATGGCCATGCAAGTACAACTTAGAGGTGACATACAACTTAGATATGATGCATTGGCATCATGCTAGATATGTCATGCTAGTACGGCTTAAAGATGACCATACAACTTAGAGATGATGCAGGGGGCTTGTGTCATGCTAGATATGATCATGCGAGTACAACTTAGATTTGGCATACAACTTAGATATGATGCATTGGCATCATGCTAGATATGTCATGCTAGTACGACTTAGAGATGATCATATAACTTCGAGATGACACAGTGAGGCACTGATCTACATCATTCTAGTACAACTTAGAGGTGACATACGACTTATATATGATGCATTGGCATCATGCTAGTTATGTCATGCTAGTACGACTTAGAGATGATGTAGATGATACTTCGGATCACGCCGGTACAACTTAGATATGATGCATTCACATCATGCTAGTATGGCTTAGAGGTGATGCAGCTGATGACATTGTTGATGCAAGATGATATCAAATGATATGATTTGATTGCTATGGAGACTGTATGTCTTTGGATAGTAGTTGTATGCTACTGTGGTGGATGTGATCCACTGGTAGTGACTGTGTGCCACTGGTTAGTAGATGTATGCTACTAGGAGTGGTTGTGTACCACTGGATGGTAGTTGTATACTACTATGGATAGACACAATTGTGTTCTATTGGATGGCATTTGTTTTGATTGCCATGGAGACTATCTAGATGGATAGTGATGATGGTGCTCGTAATTTGATTTGTGTGTTCATGAGATAGCCTGCGTGGCTATGATGATGCTACCAGCAGAATGGTCTATTTGTGCTCAAGACCATTGCCGATAATACCTCCCTAGCTAGGAGGGAGTGTTGATGTTACGGTAGCTGCGGGAGGTATTAACCTCTATGTGCAACCTTTGACGAGAATAGAATATTTCAGGAAGCAAGAGAAACCCTAAATAGTTGGTTAATAACCCTAGAAGACAAGTCGACTCAAGAGAATAATTTATATTAAGTTATTAGCCTCCAAGAGAAGAAGTTGGCCTAGTTAAGTGACTTGGAGGACTATAAATAGAGGGCGCTTGAGCTCATTTGTACTCACTCACTCTCACGACCTCATAAGGACTAGTGGTGCGCATGATTGGAGGAGAGTTGCAGCTGCTGCAGTGGTGACTTGGTCTTTGGTTATGGTTTGGACTTTCTGCTTGGTACACTAGCTTTGGAGAGAGGTACACCACCTTGGTTGGCTATTGGTTCTAGTGATTGCTTCCAGAATTATTTTGTTTGCCAAGGTTAAGGTGCTCGGGGGTGGCCTTTGTGCCTATGGTTGGGTGACAATATAGTGATATTGTGTATGGTGAGATGAGCACACCTATTATTTTAACAAAAGACTTCTCTGCCCACAAGATGGTTGTGTAGATCCTCTAAGCACATCCAAAAGAATTTGCATCAAGCTCCAAGCGATTTCTCCCAAATCCTATATGCCAAATGAAAGAGTGAGCAAATCCTTATATAGATTTTAGCTCATCTCTCTTCTACAATAAAATAGTATTTTCCTTATTTTAGTTCCAAGGAAAAATACTAGAAAATACTAAAAATATTCACAATAATGTCTAAGTGGACGAATTAGGACTAAATTGCTCATGCAGAATTCTAAATAGAAACTTCTAGATGAATGTGATGCCACATATCATCTTCCTCAATCTTCTAGCTCATGCAAGGTGTAATCCAAGTGCCACTTGTCCTCCTTGTCATCACACAAACTCGCGCTTATAGAGATAAAGTCTGAACGCTCAAGTGCGATCCAGTGTAACCAAGAAGGAGGCCATTATCACCTCACCAACCCTCTTTCACTTTAGGCTAGCTCTTCTCTGGCTCAAGGGGGTTTCCTTGGATTAAGATTGCTAGGACTTGGGTAATGAACCTCAAGATGATGTGAAGAGTGAGTCCAGACAAAATGGGTTTGGTAAACTTTGAAGTAATAAAGAAAGTGGTAGGAGGTCAGGAGATTAGTGTCCTTTTTAGCAAAAGGGTGATTGGAAACCCTGTTTCTGTAGTCACAATTAACAGTGATGACACCATGTCAAACCCTTAAAACATGATCAATCTATCTCTAAGATAAGCGAATCGCCATCCAAGATTAGAAATTTAAAACCTTATCCAAATCAGCTGGATATCCTTCAAATTCAGCACAACATATATGTGTAGATTTTCTGAGGTCCTATGAGGCTTCCATCTAAGGTCTGTCCTTGACCTTAGTATGGCTCTAAGTTTCAACTGTGTGGCTGTCTTCTCTTGTTGTTTTAGGACAGCAAACAGTCACCAAACTTTCTGCTCAATGTTTAATGGTTAAGTGCTCTTTTAAGGTGCCCTTGCAAGTGTTTTCTTTACTCAATGTTAGCACATGCATAATACATTAAAACACATAACACTACCTCTATATCTTTGAACTTTAAAATGCTGATCTACACTTCTAAGCATGCATAAATTTGACACAGGTATTTTTGGTCAACATGACCCTGGATAAAACCCCCCCGAGGAAAACCAGTTTGGGATATACGTTAATATAATGGGGAAATAGATGGTGGAATACAACAAGTACAAAATATAGATGAACCTGTTACAATAGCAGCTTGTCTCAAGCTGAAATACAAGTCCAAATCAAGAAAGAGCGCCCTAGCATGGTGTACCCCTCATAAATGCTACCAAATCCACCAAAACCGCTCCAGATGCAAGCTGTGAGCTCAGAATGGAAAACTTCTCAATAGGAATGAAGCTCTGATGTGTGGCCTCCCTCTGCAACTGATCCCACTGCAATCTGACAGGTGTAAGTGCTCCCCACTGATGATGCGCCCTCCTCCTCAAGTGCACCCTCCTTAGAACTGAAAGCTCCCCACTAAATAACTGAGACTCCAAGCTAGATGCCTCTCTCCATGGAAGCATGCTCCCTAGCTAGCCTCTCCCAATGCAACTGATCTCATCCTCTTGCTCCTCCTACTTCTCCTCAAGTGAACAAAGCAAGGAATCAAGCCTCCTTTGCCCCTTGCGCCTTCCTTTAGGAAGCATAAGGAAACCTAAATGATGGATGGATGAGATCATCTCATCTCATCCCTAATCAATGGTTGAGATCATCTCACACATATCTCAACTCAAAACCCATTTCACTTAAGTTTCCATAGTTTCCATAATTCTCAATTTATGTCTATTAATTCACCCACATTGTGAATTAATTGTCACTTTAGGCTAAAATGACCAAATTTCACTTTTGACTTAAATATCCTAAGTCAAAGTGAAATTAGACACAAAGTACATAGTACAAGGGTAAAAGTCTTCCCCCTTTGTGCTTAGAGACTCACAAGCACATGGGGACCACTTTCCAAGGTACCCAATCTCAACAATAGGYAGACCAATAATTAAAGATAAGTCTCCAAAGTGGTGTGACAAGTCTCCAATCCTGGCAGTCTGTCTTCACACTAGGCACAGCATGTGGGCTTGTTAATAGGTGTTCACATCAGCAACTGTCCTTCATAAAAACACTGTTAAATCCAGCCAAGAGTAGGACAAAAATAGTTCCAACAATAGACTATAAGAGCCCATAAAATCCATGTTTTAGCCTCCAAGCCTCAGTCAAGCAGAGCATACAAACCAGGAAAGAAGATCTTCAGTGTGAATGGTTTCTTAAAACAGGAGGTTTCTCTCTAACAATAGTGCGACACATGGACGGTCTAATCATAGTCAAAATCCTTCTCAACAAAAGTGCTTACCAGGTTGAAATAGTCTTCAACGATTGGACAGATATTTTCCTACAATCAGCCGATCAATCCCTTCAAGCAAAGTGACTAGCATAGTAGTCAACCTCATCAACCAAAACACTTTCTCTTCCTGTTTTGGCTCATATCTTTAATGAGAAAAGTGCCTAGGACACATGTACAAAAATATAAGGTCTACTGATCACATGCATGGCAATCACCTTTGGAAAAGTGCCTTTCTAATTCCAATAGCTGCTATTAATAACAATCTTCAAGCTGACATATTCTCCCAAAAAAACGCTTTTGGATTAAAACAAGCACTTTCAAAAAAACAAGCAAGATGTCCCAAATAGATCAACCCATATTCAACCAAAATCCCTCCATAAGAATAGTGCCTAAGGCCCTGCTTTACTTCAAGTTCCACCTGTCACACCAAGGTGCACTCCTTACCAAGCATAAACATCCATCAAATATTGTCATCAAGGAGTATGAACTATGGCTGTAAGTCTTCATTCAACTGCTGGTCCTGTCTGTGGCACGTGCATGCATTCATTGCACAAGGGTTTCCACGAGTTGCCCAGACTGAAGATATAACCCCTGTTAATGATAGGTGCACGGGCTACTTCAAACTGGCATGTTAAACCACCTCAAAAACGCACACATGAGGTGGTATTCATACTCTTCTATCATTTGAATAACAATGTTGCAAACATTGTGTCGGCAAATATATCACCGAGGGCCTAGAAAGAAACTTATCGGGATCATTGGGGAAAATATTGTAAAATATTGGCAAACTTAAAAAAATATAAAAATATTCAATTTTTTCAATTTTTTAAACATCTAAAGTAACCCCCTCCCTCTAGCCCTCTTATGGGCAAATGCAACAGTGAATAATCCCTTTGTTCTCAATCCGCGGCTTTCCCTCTTCAAACTGAGAAAAAAAACCAAAGAAACCCAAAAATCTGTTGACTCTGCCGATATTTTCAAATTTCTTGTGATATTTTACTGATATATTCAAAATTTGAAAACATCACGTTTTTTCTGGTGATAATATCTTTGAGCTGAGAGAATCGTGATATATCATGATGTTGGCAACAGATTGCTGATATTTCCAACATTGGAATAAAACATAGGTCAGCCTAGGCATTAATGGTCTCAGGTCGGCTCATATTAACCCAAGATAAACTCAGGTCGGCCCTGCAACTGCAAAACACTAATCTTGTGTGCAATATTCTCCAAAAAGATGATTCTGTTTGATTGAAACTCACTGATTTTGAGCAGAGAAATTTTGCTGGGTAAAAGGCTAACTTAGAACAATGCAAATTCAATAGGAATGTGCTGATATGAATGCACAGATATGCTGCTAGTCTGTAGATCCAATCCAAAACACAGACTAACACAAGTCTGCTGTTGATGAACAGTGGTGAAGGGCTGATCTGAACCTTGGAGGGGTTTCTTAACTTTCAAGCAAACTCTGTCTTAACCATGTAAGTAACCATAACTTGTGTGCAATTAAAATTACTCCTTGTCTGGTTACCTTTCAAATAGAGTGTGGAAGCCTTTCATGACAGGTACAAAGAAGGTGATAAGTTATAACAGTGCAAACAATTTTCTTCTCCACATCTAAAGCTACTTTCTGTCTTCTTTCCCGCTTCCACACTCATGGGATTCTTCTTCTTGGATGATTCCTGTTTGTGGTTTTTGGTATTCAACTCCAGATGTAGCTTCTTACATCTTTCTTTGGTGTGGCCATTAATGCTGCAATGGTCACAGTATAGATGAAATAATTGTAATCGACAATTAATTGGCGAGGGTCCCAAACATATTAAATTGATAATAATTGGAAAATAATCGAAAATAATTGAGAAAAATCGGCCAATCTTGGTGTGCTTGTGGTGTTAAACAAAATAATTCAGATTATTTTGAAATAATCATTTCGTTGATTGCATCGGGATTAATTTGATTGATTGGAGATTATTTCATCTATATGGGTCACAATGGTTGTTAGGGTCCTTGCACACATGTGCAGTGGCAAAAATCTTTTTATTTGTCCCTTTCCCCTTATTTTGTCCTTTCTTGGAAGCACCCTGCTGGTTAGGTTGCTTTGAACCACTTGGCTGCCCCTTTTTCTTGTAAGGTTCAATGTATTGTGCCTACACATAGGCCTCATTTATAGTCTTGGGCTTGAATATATGACTTGTGTCCTTATCTCACCATGAAGGTGGCTTGATGGCCATGTCTGAGTTCTTGGGAGAGATTCCCTTTTGAATGGTTTGCTTCAAGAACTCAATAGTGTACTCTTGCACACCTTCTCCTTGTCTTTGCTGGTAGGAGTGTCACCAAATCCTTTGGTCCTCTTATTCCTGATAGGGTGAAACTGGGACTTAAGGAGCTTGTTGAATACCTCCGACTTAGCTATTGGCGGGTCTCCCTCCAACCTAAGGGACTCAGTCTAGCTTTCCCACCAAGTCTGCATGACCTTCTAGCTCGAGTCTTGCAAAAGCTAGTTTTTGCTCCTCCCATACATCATGCACACCGAAATAGACTTCTAGTTGCTGCAACCAATGATTTAACTTAATTGCATCTACCTCAACTTCATAGGGCTTGATATCGACCTTTGCTTCCACTTTGAGTAAGGGCCAAGAAGATTGGTTATTGGAGTTCCCTTTTTCGAGCTTTGGTTCTTCTCTTTTCTTGGCTCCTCTTGATTTTGTTTCTCATGAGAGTTGGAATGCTATGAAAAAGGGTCTATTTTACTCTCATGAGCAATGATCAGCAAGGTGATACTCTTGGAAATGTTAGTGACTCGAGACTTGTTATCACACAAATCTGCACAGGTAGATTGGCTTAATAACTTTAGGCAAACCAACTCTTGTCACGGTTGGAAAGCCTCTTCGTTTGGACTGGTGCTTTTCCAGTCTTAGGTGAGTGTCCCTAAGAGATGTATGCTACCATCTAACCTAAAAATCTGCACAAACTCCAAGACGATCAGCACACAAAGGACTACCTCTTGGGCTGTCCATAAATAGTCAAGAGCAAGGGTAAGCATCAAATGATATTAAGATGGTTGGCATCGGATACACAGACATTTATAACAGCATATTAGTGGAGAAAAGTGAATGTAATGTGTGCTTTAGGTGATGTTAAATCAAAATAAATGCACGTGACTAACCACAACACTGCAATACCATTCAACCAATGAATAGACAATAGATTTAGGGAGCTAGAACAAAGCATAATCAGATAAAATCACATGTTACCCAAGAGATTGATTGCATCATAGAGGGTGACAAGTGACAGGCTGCCATTGGTTTCTTTGCACACAACAATGGGAGTGGTGAGAGGCTCTCAAGAGGAAAAGTGGTGGGCGGTGTTCGCTGCTATTGCTATAAACTGCTGTGAGAAGATAACTGGCAAACTTCTGCTCTGTCCCTCATTGTTGCCTAAATAGAACTCGGATCCTCCAGATTGACTCGCCCTAACTGCTGGATAAAGGGGAAATAAAGCATGCCAAAATTCACAGGCTCTGCATGCTTGCCACCATGATTAGTTTGCTGTTTGGATGATCTTTTGTGATAAAGCTGCTGTTCAACTTTTCTTGATACGAAGAAATCACCCCAAATTTGATTTTAAAAACATCTTACCCACTGTCTCACTGTTTATTCATGATACCTCCAAAAGCAGAGAAATCTTTCCACCAATTTCAAGCAATGATGTTCGACAACACAGGTATTCCAACAGAGGACGAACACCTTCAGTAACCATTCACATAACCAGATCAAAGATCAACACACTGATGTTTTCACGTGGTAAAACCCCTACGGGGAAACATCCACGACCCCAACCAACGCGGCCACTTGGAGCAGTTTATTAATGCAAAAGAAAAGGATTACATAGAGATTTTACAAGAGAGTTTCTCACAATCGATCATCGACAAATGACCCTCCATGCTCTTTACATAGAGATCATGCACCAATCGGGTGTTAAGCCATGGATCAATGGTCGTTAAGATCGAGGAGAGTATGAGCCGTCAGATCACTCTATGTCAAGAACATATCATGACCATCGGATTTCCTAACTACAAATGCATACTAATGCATACTAAAGAAACACACTAAGAAACACACTTTTACCTAACGACACATTAGACCAAGTAGATCTTAACTAACTCCCGAGTGTCTAAATATCCTAACATCCCCCCTTAAGAACATCTTGGGATAGGATTGAAGGATTTACAATGGTGACACAATAGGAGAAGGAAGGAGGCATTATAGCCTATCCCCCCTTAATGACAACTTCCTGAACTCCTAACATAGATCGAAGTTTGGAAAACTTCGCTTCTGTAAGAGACTTTGTGAAAATGTCTACAACTTGATCTTCTGTAGGGAAAAAGGGCACTTTGATAACTTGATCATGAATGAGCTTTCCGATGAAGGGCATGTGTAGCTCGATGTGTTTGCTACGTTGATGTTGAATTGGGTCTTTGGCGAGCTTGATGGCACTCTGATTGTCGCACCAAAGGCTGGTCGGATGCTGTTGTTGGAATCCAAACTCTAAAAGTATCCATCGAAGCCATAAGGCTTCCTGACTGGCATTTACCGCTGCTCGGTACTCTGCTTCTGCTGAAGAAAGTGCAATAGCCTGTTGTTTCTTACAGGCCCACGTGACAGGTCCAAAACCAAGGCTGAAAACATAACCTGCAGTAGACTTCCGATCATTAGGGTCGCCGGCCCAATCTGAATCAGTGAAACCAACTAACAAAGGGTCCCCCGTGAACTGTAATGTATCCCGAACTGAACTGTACCATGGACATAGCGAAGTATCCTTTTAGTTGCTTTCCAATGGCTTTCATGGGGTGTTTGCATATATCGGGCAACAAGACCAACAACAAAGGAAAGATCAGGACGGGTATGAGTCAAGTATAATAGGCTACCAACTAACTGACAATACAGGGTGGCACCAACTTCGAGAGAAGTACAGGTGGCAGTAAGCTTGACTCCAAACTGGAAGGGAGAAGGGGCTGGTTTACAATCGTCCATGTGAAAGAAACGAAGAAGGTCACAAGCATACTTAGACTGGAAAAGAAAAAATCCTTCATTGGTTTGCAAAACTTGGAGGCCAAGGAAATAGTGCAAAAAGCCTAAGTCTGTCATTTCAAATTTCTTCTTAAGGCTGGTTTTCACATGGTTTAAAAGTTTTAAGTCACTACCAGTAAGGATAAGGTCATCAACATAAAGGACAAGGATTATGAGATGGCTTCCTACTTTCTTGGTATAGACATTAGGATCAAAATGGCATCTAGAGAATCCAATGGCAATAAGAAAGATGCCCATTTTGGCATACCAAGCTCGGGGAGCTTGCTTGAGACCATAAAGAGATTTCTTAAGGTGACAAACAAGGCTAGAGTCATTCTGGACATAGCCAGGAGGTTGTTCCATGTAGATTTCTTCTTGAGAATCTCCGTGCAAGAAGGTGGATTTAACATCCATTTGATCGACCTCCCATTTATGTGAGGCAATAGGGGCAAGAACAAGTCAGATGGAATTCATTTTGGCTATAGGGGCAAAGGTTTCATTATAGTCAATTCCTTCAACTTGGGAAAATCCTTTGGCAACTAACCGAGCCTTGTGTCTTTAAACACTTCCATCTGATGCATATTTAGTTCTATAGACCCATTTACATCTAACAAGTTTTCTTCATTTTGGAAGAGGTACAGGATCCCAAGTATTGTTTGCCATTAAAGAACGATACTCTTCATTCATTGCTGTATCCCAATCTGGATGACCTGAAGCTTCTGCAAATGTCTCTAGATCATGAGTTTCTGAAATTTGAGCCAAAAGAGAAGAGGCTTGTTGGAACTGTGAATGTGTCCGATGCTGATATGAAGGATTACCGACAAGATCACCAGCTACTTCTCGTGTTGAACGGACCCATCTAGGAAGCGGTGGAGCTGGTGCTGGTTTAGGTTCAAAGGACTCATTTGGAGGAAGGTGAGCAAGCGGAGGTGGATTTTCATCCTCACTGTCATCATCTGAAGAAGAAACCAAAATAGAAGAAGGCACAAACGTCGAAGATGGCTCGCAGGCCGAAGAATGCTAATTAGGCTCACATGCCAAAGAAGGCACAAACGTCGAATTAGGCTTGCAGGCCAAGAGATTTTCATCAAATTTAACGTCTCTTCTAATAATAATTTCATTACAATGTGTTTGAAGAAGTTTGTAACCTTTGACATCTTCATAATAACCAACAAATATACACTTCTCACTTTTAGGCTGTAATGCTTTCCTTTTCTCATCAGGAATGTGAGTCCATGCTATACTACCAAATACACGGAAGTGACTTACATCTGGTTTAATTTTAGTCCAAGCTTCTTCCGATGTTATATTTTTAAGAGCCTTTGTGAGAGTGCAATTTACTATGTAATTTGCATAGTTGATGGCTTCTGCCCAATACTTTAGACTTAATCTCTTAGATTGGATCATACAATTAGCCATTTCTTTTAATGTGCGATTTTTTCTCTCCGCAACACCATTTTGTTGTGGTGTATATGGAACAATGTGTTGCATTTGGATTCCCTGTGTAGTGCAGTAACTTATAAAATTATTGTTCACATATTCGCCTCCATTATCTTTTCTTAACCTTTGAATTTGATGTCCAGATTGCTTTTCTACAAGGGCCTTGTAGGCCAAAAACTTGTCAAAAACTTCACTCTTAAGTTTTAAGAAGTAAACCCAAGTACGTATGGAAAGTCATCAATGAAAGTTAAGAAATACTTGCACCAGAAAAAGAAGGAGAAGAAAGTGGACCACACAAATCACTGTGAACAAGCTGCAAAGGACTCGAGGCGTGCCAAGAGGCACACTTGTCAAAACTGTCACCAAAAAAAGAAGGAGAAGAAAGTGGACCACACAAATCACTGTGAACAAGCTGGAAAGGACTCGAGGCGTGCCAAGAGGCACACTTGTCAAAACTGTCCCGATGATGTTTGCCGAGAACACAACAGACACAAACACCATCTTTGCATAAAACAAGAGGAAGACCAGTCACCATCTGTTGATTACATAGTTGTTGCAATGAACGATAGTTTAGATGACCAAACCGCTCATGCCAAAATTTGCTCAAGTCATTGCTATGATCAACAAAAACTGATGACCCAAAGTTGTCAAACTTGTACAACCTGGTAATATCATCAGCAATTCCAGTTGCAAGAACATGCTTAAGATCTTTTAGATCCTTGATTACAACTTGGTGAGGTGAAAACTCTACGATTTTACCTTCACCTGAATGCGTGATTTGATATACTGATAGAAGGTTACAATAAATACTTGGAACACATAATACATCATTGAAATGACCATTTTCTACTTGAATTGTTCCAGATCCTTCAACACTAAGAGATCTATCATCACCAACAAATATTTTCTTGGTGTTACATTCATTTAGAGTAGAAAATATGTCTCTA
>ML776870.1:764458-781734 GCA_009831015.1 Picea engelmannii
TGACCGAGTTCGGATCTTTAAAGAAAAGGAATTCAGAAATAGTTATGGAATTTATCCAAAGATTTAACAAATTGTATAATAAGATCCTAGCCGAAGTTAAACCCTCCCAACCTGCAGCCAAAGTAACCTTCGCAGGAGCTTTCGAACCCGACTTCGCCCTTCTCTTAAGAGAAAGGCGGGGGGCTACCTTAACCCGAATGCAGGATGATGCTGTGGAAATCAAATCTAACATGATGGCCTCTGGTAAGTTGAAAGCTAGGGTAGAAACGAGAAACAAAGAAACCAGACGTTTTAGGGAACAAGCGGGACCCTCAGGATCTAATAGATCCACAGATGACAAAATGGATGATATGGCTAGGATAATTAAAGAGTCGTCGAATAAGATTTCCAGAATGGAGCTAGATCAATCCAAGAGTGATCCTTTTGTTAAAAGAGAATTCAGAAGAAACCCCAACCCTCAAAATCAACAAAGGCAGATTAAAAATGAAGATCAGAAAATTCAAACCCCGTTAAAAAATGAAAATTTTATAGGAGGAAATGCCCTGGAAGATTTTGAGGGACTTGAAGAAGATGTGACAAATTTGGGCGATGACTGCATTCAACCCTATGTAACTAAAGAATATTACGAGAGGTCGTTGAACACACCTCAACCATCAAATGAAGATGATATAAACAACAATGATTTCACTGTATGTCAAGAAACATCTAATTCCATGGCAGCTGGGGCCCAACTGAGGTATAACTTGAGGTCTAAAAACAAACCTACGTTGATTTCTCAACCGAAGAAAATTCTCCCTAGAGGTGAAATATATGTGCCTGCCCTGAAAGAGACTGAAACATCCAACAACAAAATAAAAGAGGTAGACTTGTTGGACCTCAAAACGAAGGAGGTTGAGACCCAATCAAGGGAAATCAAGACAACTGAGACACTCGCACCGGTAAGTAAACTCACGAGTAATAAATTTGCCCAGACAAATAAGTTGGAGAAGAAAGAGCTCGAGGTTTCAACCAGAGAAACGAACAAAGTTAGCGGTGGTTTTAGTTTTGAAAATGAGATAAATAGGATAAAAATACCAATCCCGCTAGTTGAATTAGCAAAGAATCCTGCATATCGAAAGCAGATAACCAAAGTGATAGGTTGTTCAGATTAAGAAAGTCAATCAGATGTAATAAATTTGGAAGATGATAAGCCCAATATCACTTTCGGTCCACATTTTGAGGGTGCCAGAGACACCGTTGCTCCTTTCTATATCACCCTAAATGTACATGATCGACTGCTACATAACTGCATGCTAAATTCTGGAGCTTCACATAATGTGATGCCCAAAGCAATTATGGATAGAATAGGCCTCGAGATCACCCGACCTTACGAAGATCTCTACTCTTTTGATTCGAGAAGAGTTAAGTGCATGGGTATGATAAAAGATTTAGTAGTCACCCTTGCACAGGTCCCAGTGAAAAGTGTCCTGATGGATGTAGTTATTGCTGATATCCCTCGAAAGTATGCCTTACTGCTATCAAGGTCATGGGGAGCCAAACTTGGGGGGTCCCTCCAGTTGGACATGACTTACGCCACAATTCATGTATTTGGTGGGCAACTTACTCGGTTATACAGAGAAATGAGGTTAGCCTATACAGTGAGCGATCCTCAAAATCCCAACAATTTTCCTGTTTACATTGCTGATCAAGATCTAGGAAATTGTATTTTGTCTTTTGATGATGGTATAGACAGTTGCACATAAGAAAATTACATAGACGAGAAAGAATCCAAAAACATGCATAGCACAGGGATCTGGAAAATGTTTTTTGACGGTGCTCTGTCATGTGAAGGAGCAGGTGCATGAGTACTTTTTGTGGCACCTGAAAATAAATTTGTTGTCCCTTTTTCTTACAGGCTTCAATGGGATATAGACTACACTAACAATGTATGTGAATATGAAGCCTTAGTATTAGGATTGGAAGTTGCTAAGAAGCTGAACATAAAGAACCTGGAAGTATATGGAGACGCTGAGTTGATAGTCAAACAAATGAATCGACAATACCAGGCCAAACACCTGAGATTGAGAGCGTATAGAAATTGTGCCTGGGATCTAATGGAAAATTTCTTTTCGNTATGATAAAATGCCTTTCGGTCTAATGAATGCAGGTGCCACCTTCCAGCGTGCTATGGATATCGCTTTCGTCGGTGAAAGAGACAAGTTTGCAGTTATCTATCTCAATGATCTAACTGTTTTTTCTAAGTCTGACGAAGATCATTTAATACATCTCAAACAAACTTTCGAAAAACGCTGCAGGTTCGGTCTGTCTTTAAACTCCAAAAAGTCTCACTTCGCCATGTGAGAAGGTAAACTCCTGGGCCATATTGTGTCCCGAGACGGAATTAAAATTGATCCTAGCAGGGTTCAAGCTATAGACACAATAAATATTCCTAGAAATGTACAGGAAATTCAGTGATTCTTAGGAAACATAAACTTTTTGAGAAGATTTATCCCAAACTTTGCTGAAATTGTCAAATTAATCACAGGTATGTTAAAGAAAAACAGTGAGGTAAAATGGACGACAGAGGCCAAATAATCATTTGCACGTATCAAGAGGGTTATAAGTGAGGCACCTGTACTGGCAAGTCCCGACTATCTAAATGATTTTCTCATTTTCTCGTTCGCCTCCGAGCATACCATTGTCATGGTGCTCCTCCAGAAAAATGAGGAAGGTTTCGAACAATCGATAGCCTTTTTTAGCAAAAGTCTCAGAGACACATAACTAAAATATGATATAATGGAAAAAACAAGCATATGCTATGGTAAAGGCATTAAAATCTTTTATAACTTATGTATTGCATTCCAAGATAATCGCGTATGTACCTACTAGCTCTGTAAAAGATATTTTAGTGCAGCCTGACAGTGATGGCAAAAGGGGACGTTGGCTCACAAAAATTCAAGAATTTGATCTGGAAATAAAGTCGACAAAACTAGTAAAAGGTCAAGGTTTGGCTAAACTCTTAGCTGAATCTAATTTCAGAGCTCTTGGCATAAATAACATACAGGGATATGGAGAAGATGAAGATATGAGCGAGCTCTACGAGAAATCAAGTGAAATCAGAATCGAAGAGAAATTTACCTCCTCTAACTGGTACAAAAACATAGTATCCTACCTACTAACTTTGAAGTGTCCGAGTGATTTATCTCCATCGAAAGCCAGAACGCTAAAACTACATGCGGTCAAATACTGTATATCTGAGGGTAAATTGTTTTGGAAGGCCCACTTGGCTTCCTGTTGGTTTGTTTGGTTGAATCTGAAACAGAGGAGGTTATAAATGAATTCCACGAAGGAGTGTGTGGGGGACATCACGCTTGGAGAGCGACAGCTTATAAAATCCCGAGGGTAGGGTATTATTGGCCTAAACTTTTCTTGGATGTAAATGCCAAAGTCAGGGCTTGCGACCCTTGCCAACTGTTCACAGGCAAGCATAAACTCCCAACATTACCTTTAGTTCCAGTCAAAACAAAGGCTCCTTTTCAGTAGTGGGGACTGGATTTTATAGGCGAAATTAACCCCCATTCCAGCGCTCAACACAAATGGATCCTAACCACCACAGATTACTTTACTAAATGGGTAGAGGCTATTCCAACTAGGAGGGCTACAAATTTGGTGGTAATAGATTTCCTAGAAGAAAACATTCTATCTATATTCGGCTGCCCCCGAAAGATAGTAACAGATAATGCCCAGGCTTTTAAATCTATGGCTATGATCAGTTTTTGCCAAAAATACAATATTGTACTCGACCATTCTACGACATATTATTCCCAAGGAAATGGACTGGCCGAGTCTTCGAACAAGAGTCTGATCAACATAATTAAGAAAGTGTTGAACGAGAACAAGAGATCCTGGCATGTACATTTAAAATACACACTATGGGCAAATCGGATTGGCACGAAAAAATCCATCGGCATTTCTCCTTTCCAGATGGTATACGGGACTGACGTGGTATTACCTATAAACTTGACACTTCCCGTAATGAAACTATGGCAAGATGAGAAAGAAGAACCAAACCACGTCACAAGGAGAATAAATCAGCTGATCTAATTACAACATCACAGGATCGAGGTGGACGAAAGATTGCAAAAATATCAAGACGACATGAAAACGTTATTTGACCGTAAGACAAAAGATAGAGAGTTTCTTCCGAGTGATTTGGTCTTAAGATGGGATGCCATGAAGGAAGATTCGGCGAAACACGATAATTTCTATCATATTTGGTATGGACCATTTAGAGTCGCAGCTTCCGAAGGAAAAAATTCGTTTTTATTAAAAAATCTGGATGGCAAAATTTTCAACGCCCCTGTCAACGGACGTTATCTAAAACACTACATGAAATAATTGGTTCCCAAAGGATTTCCATTGTATATACCGGTTTGTATTTGCTTTCTATTTCATAATTCCCTTGAGGTAAGTTTTCATTTTTAATTAATTAGGTTAGTATAAATAGAGATACACAATTTTCAAATACATTCAACTCTTTTAAGGAACACTCTTCGTGTTTACAGGATTTCGGCTTGCGACCTAAACGAGCGAAAGGAGAAAACGGAAAGTCATGCATCGGAGGCTGAATTCACCGAAATCAGGGGATAGAAAAGTTTTTCGGTTGTTTCAAAATGGTAAGGTAAAGGTATGAACTCCCGAGAATTCTGTTCTTTAAGAAAGCAAAGGTCTCCTAAGCGTCGTAAAGGTCCCATCAATCTAATGTTTTCGTTTAGTTGTTATTAAAAAGAACAATTACTTGCTCTGGGTCCTAAGAAGTTAACTTAAAATAAAGATAGGTGATAGTTAAGTAAAGAATCTCCGGGAAAGGGTTTTCAAAAAACGATTTTAATTTTCGACCCCTGCTCCTCTGTGTACAAAAATCTGTCCGTCACCTTTCTTCTGGTCTTCACTTTTATCTTTTTAAAAAAGCCAAGTACCTTTCCGGATTTATATACATAGGGGGAAGAGATTATGTTTTAACTTTGAAAGCTGTAAAACGTATTTTGGAAAGGAAACTGGTCTTCATAACTCCTCAGTCTCTTACTAAGTAAGTTATGCGTAGGTGGATCCTGACTATTTTGGGTTTTTCAACAGTTTCGAAGAATTGAGGCTTGCTCTAAGGAAAACCCTTAGAAATGATTTTTCCCCTTTTTCTTGCGAGTTAAGGTGTGGTGAATGATAAGGGAAGGTTGGTACCGAGAAATCAAAGTAAGTTAACAGACCTCCATTGCAAAATATTATACAAATATCACCCCTCATACAAACTGATTGCCCCCACTTCGTGTTCCAAAAAGAAAATTATAAGACAGATGGTGAAAAGAAAGTCATATCTAATTATACATCTAGTCTGAAGAGACGATGAAAGGAAATTCAGAAATGATTGCCCTCGTCTTAGCATTTAAATGCATAAATATATTTCGAAGTGGTGAAAGGAAATTTAGCAAAAAGGGGCAGATAACTTCACCGGGGTACTGAACAGGCCCGCTGGTAGTGAAGCAATATCTGAGATGTCTGTAAGGCTGTTATACACGATTTTCACTCTACTCTGGTAATCAACTTTCTCGAGACTGGATCCACATCCTAAGTCCGGACGTGACTCCCCGATTAAAAACATGTAATAAATTTCGTTGGATGCAAGCCAAAAGTTACAAGATCTGTTGGATTTCCTATAACTGTTTTGATTTGTCTTAATGCAGACCTAAAATCACTAAAGAGAAAGAGAAAGTCGTGAAAGGGACTGTAGCTGAGTATGAAACATAGTGAGTATTTAAAAGCTTTGCAGAAGTGAAAGACAAGATCTCTTCTTCCCTCTGTTTATCTTTTCCCTAAAGGAAGTTTAGCAGAAGTGAAGCAAATGACTCCATTTACCCAATACAGGCACGTGGTCTACTGTTCTTTCCGTCTTGCAGGAAGACGAGATCCCTAGTTGGAGCCTATGTTGGAGTCGCCTTTTTCAACAGGTTTAAACATATTTTTTAAAATCAAATGTTGGTTTTTGAGTTCTTTTTCACTTCGTGACATTTACATACTGAAAATCTCAGTAGTCTCGACATGCGAAATAACGAAGGATGTTATGTTTCATAAGTTACCACTTTTTATCGTTAAATGAAAGTTTTTACTCTTTGTACCTCGGAATATCGCTCTTCGGGAGTTACAAGTCACAAGATTTACAAGCCTCGATGTGCGAGGTCGCGAAAATTTTAAAAAAAGCCTACCTCAGGTGAAAGCCGAGAGTAAAATTCTTTAAACCCCAGACAAGTGATGTCGAGATTTCGCGTCTCGGCGTTCACTCTCTCCTAAAACATTACCGTCATAACTCCGAAAGACGAAGCTGCGAGAATTTCACATAAGTAACCCGAGTTAGTGTCCAAGGTGATTAGTTTTGACCATAGTTAAAGTCTCTCGGGATTTCGCGACTCGACATACGTTCCTACCGGAAACTATACCTTCGAAACCCCGAGTGGCGAAGTCACGATGTTGCTCAAACATAATTAATTAAAACACTTAATCTGGTTTACCTTCTGGTTTAAATAAATCACATCATAGTGATCTCGGGATTTCGCGACTCGGCTAGCGCTCCTCCCGGAAACTATACCCTCGAAGCCCCGAGCTGCGAAGTCGCGATATAAATTAAAACATGATTAATTAAACACTTAATCTTGGTTACGTCCTTGCTTAACTAAATCTAATCATCGCGATCTCGGGTTTTAGAGGCTCGAAAGGTTAGAGTGAAAACTTCTGATACGACGAACATCGAAAGGTTGATTAAAGTTTAATTAAGTTTAATAAAAAAAGCTAAGCGAGCTTAATCAATGTTCAATACAAATAATAATATGCACAGTCTACGAGGTAATTTTAAATTTCCTTGCGCCAACTTGTGTCACGAACTGTCGAAATTTGTGGCATTAATTGGAAATGAGGCAAAACGACAAGTAAGGATAGGGTCTTTATTGCTAAATCTGTCTCTAAATATGATTTGACCGTTCTATTCATAAAGACACCAAGATTTTAAACGATCAAAGATATAGATCTTTTTCCTTTCTGTTCTATTCATAAAGCTCATTTCTATCCCGCACAGATAAGTTTTTCTCCACAAACTGATCTCTGTATGTATACGCATTTTTATTACAGGAGAGCTAAGTCACAATCTTCTGTCGCGGCCCCGCGAAAAGCGTCCAAGACAAGTGCTGAGATTTTGGGACAAGGCTCTGCTAATGTTTCAGATACTTCACCTCGTAGCGTTGATTCCGTACGAACCTGGTCATACATTTCAGAGGTTTTGCAATAAGATTTGGTGAACTGTTCGGACGATTCCAGTGACAACGAGAAAGACGACATGACTACCAAATACAAGATCTTCGTCCAAGCAGAGATGCACAAAGTAGCGGCTAGGCCACATCTTCTTACTTACTATGACATAATCCGATGGGCGCTAGATCATCTAGATATCTCTACCAGAACCATCATCAGCGAGCAGAAGGTCACTGTTGGGACCTTTAGACCATAAAACTTACAGACGATGTATAAGTTACAACCCACGTCGAACTTCACATACAATGCAGAGTTTCTAGAGGATTTTAAACAGAAGGAGTGCGAGCAATACGGGAAAAACTTATCTGATTTGATCAAGGATTGGGTCTCACACCCAACGAAGTTCAGGGCAGATAACAATGGAGTTTATTCCATATCTTCTTTGGAACCTCAGTTCAAATACATAGCGATGATGACCTGTAGAGGATAAGGCCTCATATTTTATATATGAAATCTTCAATTGGGTAATGGTACCGATGCATGTCGCCATCTTCGGTAATCCACCGCCCCGGATCTCAGATAGCATTGCGGCCAATTTGAGCAGGGTGACGACTGGTACGTGGAGGAAGAGTTTTCATACATCAGGGTTTTCAGCGCTTCTGTCCCTCCACACGCTTTACCATTATTTATACCCGATAGGTTGGCTTGTCGCGAGATTGCCATGCAAACCGTGATTGGTGGCATAATTAAAACGCTGAAGGGGTTTTCAAAGAAGGTATGGCCACCTTTCCCCATTCATTTAAACACCTATTTTTTATTAGATTTCGGGCATGCAAAGGCCGAGGCAACAACCTTAAAAGATATAAAATTAGTCCATATTGAATTCAAGAAACACGACCCACACAGGGTCGTGAGTAATCACTTGGCTAGCTGTGGCCTTAAAAGGTTTGAGCACGAGAATTCGCCTCATGATGATATTTTCCGAGGCACGAGATCGTATGCCGAGGTTTTGGCTCGAATACAATCCTTGTCGTCCGAAGAGAGGGCCGATGTTTTCAAATTCCAAGAACATAGGCGGAGCTGCCTTCCCCCAGTATTACGGGGCGAGAGTCCAACGACCGTAGAGGTGCAGAAAACAAAAGCCGAAGGCTCCAAAGATTTAGCACCTGGCCAAGAAGAACAATAGGATAAAGAAGAGCAAACTGGGGGCCCGAAACAGGAAACCAAGGCTTCCGATCCTCCAAGTGAGCCAACTTCGGTCGTTACTCCAGGGAAATCATCTAAACAGGTCAGTAATCCCATTGTTTCTGTTACTCCCCTGCAGTCGACAAAGGGAATACCAGACGCAGGTTGGATTTTTGGTGAAGAATTAACACCCATATGAATGGAAGAGCTACCTCCGAATGAATTCTTCTTTGATAAGAAGAGAAAGGTTGTCGTGAGACAAGAACTCTACCAAGAGGTAGGTACTGTATCCAAGAAATTTAAAATTATAACCAATGGAAGAACCATGAAGAAAGAAGAATTTGCAATGCAAATAACAGGAACATTGGGTGCTTTCGCTACGACAAACCAATATTCAGTCAAGACCCTAAAAGATCAGCTGAAGCGAAAAAATCATCTAATCAAGACATTAGAGGCTAAACTAGCTACGACAGCGGCTGCTGCCAAAGATCAGGCGAATGCAACTTTGGAGCAAGCTAGAATAAATGATCTAAATGAAATCGGGCGGCTCAAAGCTGATCTCGAACAGACACAGCTGATGGTTTAGACAAGTCAGATACAAATAGTCCAGCAAGGACACTTGATAGAGCAGCTTCGGGTCAAATTAGAGTTAGCCAAAAGCCAGGTAATCGATATCGGGATATTTCAATCCCAAGCAATAGAAATCAAAAAAAGGTTATCGGTGGGCAAGCAGGGTCTGCTTGTTAAAGTAGAAACGATTCAAAGTAGCTGCCAACTCATTGATCAGATATTGAAGAACCTCTCTCTTAGAGAAAGGGAAGTCGGAGCGGCTCGGGTTGTGTTCCAGGAGGCTATTATAGCCACAACGAGAAAGGAAATAAGCAGTAGTTCCAGTTTTCCCATCTCAGAGCAGACCAGGGGCAATATCTTGTTGAAAGAATGGGAGGGAAATATATCTGAAGGAAGACAACAAGCTAAGGAGATAAGAAAATCTTGTGAAGAAACTTTCGGTTTGTTAAATGGGATGTGGTTGGGTTCTGATGGTGGAAGTAGCATTGAGATACTGGGTCAGATCAATACAGCCAAATATCTGCTAAATATCAAGGAAAATGAAGAAAGAGAATTAGCCGAAATTTCACAAATAACCCAGACAGACATAGTTCAAATAGATAATTGGCTAATTAAACCAAGTATATTATTATGTTCTATCAACGCCAAAGACCAGCAGGTGGAAGGAAAGTTGCCACAATTGGTGAAAGATTGTTATGTTTTTTAGGCCAATAACCAAGCAGAACCTTCTAAGCTGATATCACAGTTGGTGGAGAAGTGCGTTTTTTGCACGGAGCAGGTGAAAAGGTAGGTTTCCGGTACCAAATGAAGACAAAGATAAATAAATGAAACGTTTTAACTCCTTTGATTGTAACCGAAAACCTCTGGAATGATTGAGATTCCAACATATAAAAATCTGTATAAATATACATTTTGTAGAAAGAAAAGAGGCTGGACCTTTTTGGTCGATTGTAAGAGAGGCTATCTTCTTTTTGAGAAATAATACAAAGCAATCCGGAGAATCCTAATTCTATCAAGACTGTGTTATGAGTTTGTTTTCTTTGTTATTCATATTCAATTTTATTTCGCTTATATACATCTGATGAATGTTGCACTGCAATTTAGTAAAACTTCTACTGTGGTGGTTAAATTTTATTCATCTATATTGTTTACAGTTTTTCCTCTGTATCGGCTAACAACAGATACAAGACCTGTGAACCTTTAAGTTGTCATATTTTATGCTTCGTTAGATTCCTTCTTAGTCTATTTTCTTCCTCTGTTTAAGGAGTGAGATTCTCCCTTGATAGGAGCCTTACTTTATAAACAACTAAATGTTTTTCTCATATTTCACACACTATTTATTTCAAATATAACACAGTTACGGAAAAAGGCCTTTGGTTTGCATTCTGTCCTTAACATTAATTTCAAAGTTCTCTTTATAAGATCAAATTGATGCAACATAAAAACTTTCAGATTTCTTTTAAATTTTTTTGTTCCTCTATGATTGTCCTCGTTGTAAGACAACCTAATATTGAACCCGGTTTATCGGACCAAATCCATATCGCTTTAAATCTCTTTGATACTATACTTAAAACATCCACCACCCGGGTAGAACTTGAACGTTCATGGGCTGCAATTGAACAGGATATAAACATCCAGGGACAGTTGGAAGCTAGACAACGACAACCTAGAAATCAACCCTAGCTTCCTTTCCTGAAGTTATACTCTCCTCCCTTTTTACACCTTACTAACTTTCAGATGCATAGACACTGTACTTTTTAAAGCCTTAAGTACAGACTCTGGAACAACAGGAGAAATCTCTCTCCCACTTGAACCGAGGAGAAACTCCTTATACGACTCTCCCTTTTGAGCCAATTGACTCTCTCTGAGATCATGTTCACTCTGGGTCTGCATGTAATAACATATAACATCTTGAGTCTTTATCATTTCTTGTCAAATCACCATGACTAGGACAAATACCACACCAAGATATTTCACCACAAGTACACACCTGTGAGTGAATGTCAGCCTGATGCTAACTGACACGTGGAAAACTCACTTCAAGCACCTCGAGTCCATATTATTCCTTGTCGTGATCAAGGAAGGACTACGTCCAGGCCCATTTACCATAAGTGCACCTTTATGATAAATGTATCCTATCTCCCTTGGTTTGCAGCCCAATCTAGGATAAGTTTTTCCCGATGCTCCCTCTTAGCCAGGGATGTATTTTTTCATAGTAGTACACAACTACTGTCTAGAGACACGTAGTCTCTGCTGATGGTACACAACCACCATAGTAGAAAAAGGCTTGTCACACATGGCACTCCCATGTGGACTTCTAGAGGCTACTCCCTCTAGGAACACTTAGGGTCAACTCCCCATAGTGTGTGACGTCAAGGGTCAACTCCCTTGACATGTCCTCATGTGCTCTCGACATGGGACGTTGGGAAGTAATCCCAAATGCACTTATCCCTTCTCGAATAAGTGTCCTCACAAATCAACTCAACTCAATTCACATAGGAGTACGATTTGGAGAAAGTTTGTCACACATGGCACGCCCATGTGGACTTCTAGAGGCTACACCCTCTAGAAACACTATGGTCAACTCCCATAGTGTGTGATGTCAAGTGTCAACTCCCTTGACCTGTCCTCATGTGCTCTCCACATGGGATGTGTTCTCCACAAGGGACGTTGGGCTATAAGCCCAAACACGCGTATCCCTTCTCGAATAAGTGTCCCACTTATCCCTTCTCGGATAAGTGTCATCAGAGATCAACTCACCTCGGTCACAGACGAGTACGATAAGTGTCATTCTAAGATTTGGGAGGATGAGGCCTCAGATTTTATATATGAAATTTTCAATTGGGTAATGGTACCGATGCATGTCGCCATCTTCGGTAATCCACCGCCCCGGATCTCAGATAGCATTGCGGCCAATTTGAGCAGGGTGGCCGACTGGTACGTGGAGGAAGAGTTTTCATACATTAGGGTTTTCAACGCTTCTGTCCCTCCACATGCTCTACCATTATTTATACCTGATAGGTTCGCCTGTCGCGAGATCAACATGCAAACCATGATTTGTGGCATAAGTAAAGAGCTGAAGGGGTTTTCAAAGAAGGTATGGCCACCTTTCCCCATTCATTTAAACACCTATTCTTTATTAGATTTCGGGCATGCAAAGGCCGAGCCAGCAGCCTTAGAAGATATAAAATTAGTCCATATTGAATTCAAGAAACACGACCCACACAGGGTCGTGAGTAATCACTTGGCTAGCTGTGGCCTTAAAAGGTTTGAGCACGAGAATTCGTCTCATGATGATAATTTTCTGAGGCGCAAGATCGTATGCCGAGGTTTTGGCTCAAATACAAGCCTTGTCGCCCGAAGAGAGGGCCGATGTTTTCAAATTCCAAGAACATAGGCAGAGCTGCCTTCCCCCAGTATTACGGGGAGAGAATCCAACGACCGTAGAGGTGCAGAAAACAAAAGCCGAAGGCTCCAAAGATTCAACATCTGGCCAAGAAGAACAACATGATAAAGAAGAGCAAACTGGGGGCTCGAAACAACAAGCCGAGGCTTCCGATCCTCCAAGCGAGCCAACTTTGGTCGTTACTCCAGGGAAATCATCTAAACAGGTCAGTAATCCCATTGTTTCTGTTATTCCCCTGCAGTTGACAAAGGGAATACCAGACGCAGGTTGGATTTTTGGTGAAGAATTAACACCCATATCAGTGGAAGAGCTACCTCCGAATGAATTCTTCTTTGATAAGAAGAGAAAAGCTGTCGTGAGACAATAAATCTACCAAGAGGCAGGTACTGTATCCAAGAAATTTAAAATTATAACTGATGGAAGAACCATGAAGAAAGAAGAATTTGCAACGCAAATAGCAGGAACATTGGGTGCTTTTGCTACGGCAAACCAATATTCAGTCGGGACCCTAAAAGATCAGCTAAAGCGAAAAAATCGTCTAATCAAGACATTAGAGGCTAAACTAGCTACGACAGAGGCTGATGCCAGAGATCAGGCGAATGCAACTTTGGAGCAAGCTAGAATAGATGATCTAAATGAAATCGGGCAGCTCAAAGATGATCTCGAACAGACACAACTAATGGTTCAGACAAGTCAGATACAAATAGTCCAACAAGGAGAATTGATAGAGCAGCTTCGGGCCAAATTAGAGTTAGCCGAAAGCCAGGTAATCGATATCGGGATATTTCAATCCCAAGCAATAGAAATCAGAAAAAGGTTATTGGTGGCGCAGCAAGGTCTGCTTGTTAAAGTAGAAACGATTCAAAGTAGCTGCCAACTCATTGATCATATATTGGAGAACCTCTCTCTTAGAGAAAGGGAAGTCGGAGTGGCTTGGGTTGCGTTCCTTGAGGCTATTATAGCCACAACGAGAAAGGAAATAAGCAGTAGTTCCAGTTTTCCCATCTCAGAGCAGATTAGGGGCAATATCTTGTTGAAAGAATGGGAGCGAAATATATCTGAAGGAAGACAACAAGCTAAGGAGATAAGAAAATCTTGTGAATAAACTTTTGGTTTGTTAAATGGGATGTGGTTGGGTTCTGATGGTGGAAGTAGCATTGAGATACTGGGTCAGATCAATACAACCAAATATCTGCTAAATATCAAGGAAAATGAAGAAAGAGAATTAGCCGAAATTTCACAAATAACCGAGACACACATAGTTCAAATAGATAAATGGCTAATTAAACCAAGTATATTATTATGTTCTATCAGTGCTAAAGACCAACAGGTGGAAGGAAAGTTGCCACAATTGGTGAAAGATTGTTATGTTTTTGAGGCCAGTAACCAAGCAAAACCTTCTAAGCTGATATCATAGTTGGTGGAGAAGTGCGTTATTTGCACGGAGCAGGCGAAAAGGTAGGTTTGCGGTACCAAATGAGGACAAAGATAAATAAACGAAACGTTTTAACTCCTTTGATTGTAACCGAAAACCTCTGGAACGATTGAGATTCCAACATATAAAAATATGTATAAATATACATTTTGTAGAAAGAAAAGAGGCTGGACCTTTTTGGTCGGTTGTAAGAGAGGCTATGTTCTTTTTGAGAAATAATACAAAGCAATTCAGAGAATCCTGATTCCGTCAACACTGTGTTATGAGTTTGTTCTCTTTGTTATTCATATTCAATTTTATTTCGCTTATATACATCTGATGAATGTTGCACTGCAATTTAGTAAAACTTCTACTGTGGTGGTTAAATTTTATTCATCTATATCGTTTACAGTTTTTCCTCTGTATCGGCTAACAACAGATACAAGACCTGTGAACCTTTAAGTTGTCATATTTTATGCTTCGTTAGATTCCTTCTTAGTCTATTTTCTTCCTCTGTTTAAAGAGTGAGATTCTCCCTTGATAGGAGCTTTACTTTATAAACAACTAAATGTTTTTCTCATATTTCACACACTATTTATTTCAAATATAACACAGTTATGGAAAAAGGCCTTTGGTTTGCATTCTGTCCTTAACATTAATTTCAAAGTTCTCTTTATAAGATCAAATTGATACAGCATAAAAACTTTCAGATTTCTTTTAAATTTTTTTGTTCCTCTATGATTGTCCCCGTTGTAAGATAACCTAATATTGAACTCGGTTTATCGGACCAAATCCATATCGCTTTAAATCTCTTTGATACTATACTTAAAACAACCACCATCTGGGTAGAACTTGAACGTTCATGGGCTGCAATTGAACGAGATATAAACATGCAGGAACAATTGGAAGCTAGACAACGACAACCTAGAAATCAACCCTGGCTTCCTTTCCCGAAGTTATACTCTCCTCCCTTTTTACACCTTACTAACTTTCGGATGCCTAGACACTGTACTTTTTAAAGCCTTAAGTACAGACTCTGGAACAACAAGAGACATCTCTCTCCCACTTGAACCGAGGAGAAACTCCTTATGCAACTCTCCCTTTTGATCCAATTGACTCTCTATGAGATCATGCTCACTCTGGGTCTGCATGTAATAACATATAACATCTTGAGTCTTTATCATTCCTTGTCAAATCACCATGACTAGGATAAATACCACACCAAGATATTTCACCACAAGTACACACCTGTGAGTGAATTTCAGCCTGATGCTAACTGACATGTGGAAAACACACTTCAAGCACCTCGAGTCCATATTATTCCTTGTCATGATCAAGGAAGGACTACGTCCAAGCCCATTTACCACAAGTGCACCTTTATGATAAATGTATCCTATCTCCCTTAGTTTGCAGCCCAATCTAGGATAAGTTTTTCCTGATGTTCCCTCTTAGCCAGGGAGGTATTTTTTCATAGTAGTACACAACTACTGTCTAGAGACATGCAGTGTCCGCTGATGGTACACAACCACCATAGTAGAAAAAGGTTTGTCACACATGGCACTCCCATGTGGACTTCTAGAGGCTACTCCTTCTAGGAACACTTAGGGTCAACTCCCCATAGTGTGTGACGTCAAGGGTCAACTCCCTTGACATGTCCTCATGTGCTCTTCACATGGGACGTTGGGAAGTAATCCCAAATGCCCTAATCCCTTCTCGAATAAGTGTCCTCACAAATCAACTCAACTCAATTCACATAGGAATACAATCTGGAGAAAGTTTGTCACACATGGCACTCCCATGTGGACTTCTAGAGGCTACACCCTCTAGAAACACTATGGTCAACTCCCATAGTGTGTGATGTCAAGTGTCAACTCCCTTGACCTGTCATCATGTGCTCTCCACATGGGATGTGTTCTCATGTGTTCTCCACAAGGGACGTTGGGCTATAAGCCCAAACACACTTATCCCTTCTCAGATAAGTGTCCCACTTATCCCTTCCCGGTTAAGTGTCATCAGAGATGAACTCATCTCGGTCACAGAGGAGTACGATCTGGAGAATTTCTCAGGAAGCTGCAAACATCAACACTCCCTCTCAGCGAGGGAGGCATTCTCTTCCACGTCAAGTCTGTCACGAAAGTACTTGAAATTCGTCGTGGTTTGGTAAGAACATCAACAACCTACTCATCTGTAGGAAGGTACAACACCAATACTTCCTTCCTCTGCTCCATGTCTCAGATGTAATGGTACTTGATCTCAATGTGGTTTGATTTTTCATGAAACACTAGATTCTCTGAGATCTTCACACAACTTTGGTTACCATAATGAATAATGGTGGAATCCAACACATGTTCGGATAAATATGCAAGGAGATTTTGAAGCCACACTACTTCACAGACTAACATACTTAATGCAATGTACTTCGCTTATGATGTGCATAAAGCCACATAAGTTTGTTCCCTGCTACACCAGGAAACCATGGAAGATCCCAAAGTGAAGCAACACGCGAAGGTGCTCTTTCTATCCACTGTGCTCCCTGCCCAATCAGAGTCAATATATTCCTGCCATATCATATAAATACTGGAAGTATATCTCAGACCATGTCCAACTGTGCCTCACAAGTATCTCAACACATGCTTCGCAACAATCCAATGTGCCTATCTCGACTGACTCATAAACTGGCTAAGTGCACTCACTGCATAGCAAATATTTGGTTTGGTGTTAAGCAGAGACATCAACGATCCAACCAACTGTTTGTACATAGTCGGATCAATTTCGTCAGAATCGGAAGAAGACACACTTAGTTTCTTCAAATTCGTCACCATTGGTGTAGCCACGGGCTTCAAGTTCAGCATCCCAAACTTCTTCAATATCTCAACTGTGTACTTCCCCTGACTCAGGAAGATCTAATTAGTTTTCTGCCACACCTCTAGTCCCAAGAAGTAGTGCATCATACCAAGGTCCTTCATCTCAAACTTGCACACATGAGACTCCTTCTCATGTATCACGAAACCATATGGTTGCTCAATGTATACTTCTTCCTCAATCTCTCCATTGAGAAAGTTTGTCTTTACATCCATCTGATGTACTCTCCAACCCATGGATGTTGCAGGGGAAATAATCATCCAGATAGAAGTGTATTGAGCAACATGAGCAAATGTCTCCTCATAATCTATTCCCTCCACATGAGAGAATCCTCTAGCAACAAATATCATTTTGTGCCTCTCCATGCTCTCGTCAACTATGTGTTTGATCTTGTAGATCCATTTGGAAGTCACTATAGACTTCCCCTCAGGGCTCAGAACAATATCCCACACATCATTCATCATGATGGATTGATACTCCTCCATCATGACATCTCTCCATACTAGATGACTAGTTTCCTCCTCATAACAGGAAGTCTCAAAATGAATGACATGGCTCACATTTGCG
>ML776870.1:809156-830008 GCA_009831015.1 Picea engelmannii
GAAATATTCAGCGCGGGGCTGACATCACAACAACATTAGCACGAAGCTGGAAATCTTCAGCACTAGGCTAGCATCAAAACAACATCAACACGAAGCTGGAAATCTTCAGCACAAGGCTGGTATCAACAACATCAACACGAAGTTGGAAATCTTCAGCACTAGGATGGCCTCACAACAACATCAACATGAAGTTGGAAATCTTCAACACGAGGCTGGCATCAACAACATTTTGTGGTACTCTGACAGATCCAAAGGATTTTCCCAGGAATCAAAAGATTCCCTAGGATATGAAATCCTAACAGAGCTACCACGTGGTACTCTGATAGACCCAAAGGATCTGCCCAGGAATCATAAGATTCCCTAAGATATAAAATCCTAACGGAGCTACTAGCACTGATCAAGATACCATAGTATCATCCGCACCACTCCCCCTTTCGAGGGAGGTCCTTTCAGACTATACCAAGCTTGTCTTGAAAGAGCTCAAACTTTACACGAGACAGGGGCTTGGTCAACACATCTGCAACATGTTCATCTGTGCCAACATATTGGAGTTTTATAGCTCCTCTCTGCATCATATCATGAGTTAAGTGATACTGGATCTCTATGTGCTTCGACTCATCATGGAACACATGGTTCTCCATCATATTTATACAACTTGGTTATCACATAGAATCACGGTGGCTTCCATCTCTAGATCAAATAGATCTGTCAACAACATTCGAAGCCATATGGCTTCACAAATGGCAGAACATGCAACGATGTATTCCGCTTCTGCCGCGTTGAGAGAAATACTTGATTGCTTCCTACTCTGGGCTTACCTAAGACTGAAACAACATCTTGAAGTACTCTTTCTATAAAAAACACTTCCAGCTCAACCTAAATCGATGTAACCACTCAGTCTGAAGTCATGATCTCTAGTATAACAGAGACCGAAATCCAACGTACCCTTAAGGTATCTCATCACATGTTTTGCATCATCAAGGTGAGCATGTCTGGGTTCTACCAGATACTGACTCAAGGTGTTCACAACAAAACATATATCTGGCCTGGTGTTCGTCAGATCCAATGATTTGTWTGTATAGCGTAGAATCAACCAATTCTGACGAAGTGTCAACTAGGAGATTCAACTTTRTTTCCATGRGTGTATTCATGGATTTGCACTCCAACATATCAAATATCTCTAGTATTTCAACTGCATACTTCCCTTGGTTAAGGAAGATCTTCTYCGGGCTCTGCCAAACTTCAGGACCTAAGAGATAAAGCATTAGGTCTTTCATCAAACTTTGTAGCGATCTTTTCTGCAATATGTGATGTGCTTTCCTTCATCTTGTCAATAATACATCATCTACATATAGTAGTAACATCACTAGTTCATCATTCATAACCTTGAGATAAAGGTTAGAATCAACTTTACTCTTGGTAAAGCCCAAACTTGTCAGGAAACTGTCAATTTTTCCATACCAAGCTCTAGGAGCTTGCTTCAACACGTACAAATCTTCCTTCACTCGACAGACATGAGTCTTCCTATCTTCAATCTTCAAATCAAATTTTCTCATTACATTGTACCAATCTAGTACACTTGCTCAGCTGCAACTCAATATGCACAATCATGTGCTAGCTCTATGTGCTCTCTTCAAAGCACTATCTRTCTCACTGCCTTAGAGTATGTCCTCTCCTCTTTTTGCAATTGTTCCTTCTGGAACTGAGACTCTGCACCTGCAGCTGCTTTGAGGTTGAGAATGATTGCTTCATCCTCATTGTGGTTGTTGAAATCTGTGAGTAACTCCTCTTATTCTATCACGACAACAACTTCATCTGAAACTGAGAGTGGCTCAATAATTGATATTGAAGGTAGCTCTTCTTCTTTCATGGAGACAACTCTATCTTTTGTTGTAGTCATGTCTCCATGACACAACTAATGTAATTCACCAACTGCCACTCAATTTTAAATATGGGGATTGCTCCCCCTACATCTCATACTATATATGAATCATGGTTGTTCTGGTTGTCTCCATAAATATTGGAACTATTACTTTAATTACTAGAGTAAATGTCTCGTCATAGTCTTCTCCCTCTTGCTGGGAGAATCCTCTAGACACATATCAGACTTTGTACATCTGCAACATGCTTGATCTGTATAGATCAATCTTGGAAGTCAATATTGACTTCTCTTATAGTCTCACAGAAGAATCCATATCCTAGTATTTCTGACTGGCTTCCGTCTCTGTTACTGAAACAAGGGAATCTTCTTAGGAGATTTCATATCTCCTAGAAGTTTATGAAGCTACGATCTAGTCTTCTCACGACATCTGTCTCCCAGTCCTGGAAGTTGTCTCTTCATCTGATCCTTTCTGAGATCGGGCTTACTCTCGATTTCTTTTGAGTCTACAAGGAATTCATCATCTCTTATGGGGTATACTTGGTGTTGAATACCATGTCTAAATATGAAAAAGTTGAGTCAGACTTCAAGTGAATTATGTTTCCTATCAAGTTGGCTTCATTATCCTTTGAACAAGTCTATTGTGAGTTCTTGTTCTAATTCAATCATCTTTGGAGCCTTCTGCTCCTTACAATCAATCTCCGTATGAGATACTTTGTATCTCAACATATAGCTTCTTCTTCATCTTCTTTGGTACATGAATGTATATGGTTATGTACATAGTCTTCTTCATGTCTCATATAATATGTTGCCTTCTGCAAACTTCACTATAGCTTCCTCAGGGTTATCACATGTGACCTAAAACAAGGTCAACAAAACAAGAAGCAAGAATAATACTCTCTTGATAATATTAAATAAAACAATAGCACGAATAATCACCACAGTAGCTCCTTTAGAGCTTTCATTTGTGACCTGTCTGAAACAAGGATCAAAAGTAAGAAATACAATACAAAATGAGATCAACACTCTTCTAGTGTTGTGATCAAACATTCATCCAAGGTAACCTGGAATCAACATAAGAAGTTTCTCCTAGAGGAGATGTTAGTTGTATATGGTAAATGATTACATTAAGCATTTATCTCAATATGCTCACATGCTACCAAGCATAATGCTTTTCAAAGACTGCTACCTCAACTATAGTGTTTACTTGTAATGGGGTAGTTATCAACTTGTCATGTGCAACTTTGAATCTTATCAACTTAATTGATCAAACCTGGAACCTAGAGTCTTGTCCTCAAGAATGAGTGTGTTTCTTTTCTTCCAAGTGTTCTTCACTCAAGATGACAAGTGCTTTCTTCAACCTGTCCTTTGTACTGAGACAATATGCTATCTTGATAGAAAGTTGGGCTAGAGAATAAATTCTATGATCTCAACTTTAATCCATCTAATACCTTGACTTTAATTTTGACCAAAGGTTAGTATGATGGTCATAGCTTCAACATGTAACCTAGATCAAAATAATGTCATAACAAATAAATGCATATCAAAATAATTAAACCTAGGTTGCATTATTCCTCTGAATGTGTTGGATCTTGAGATCCTTCTCGATCTATGGCAAGAGATCCCTTCTCCTGCAAATACCCTTTAAAGCTTAACAATTTAAACATATGTGAGTGCATACCTTTGATAGCATTTGCGGGTAGTGGCACCATCTGGTAGCAGCAGTAATAATTACCAACCCCTTTTAAAACTTCAAGGGTGACTGCAATTGGTACTGCAACTGATACCTCAATTGATACTGCAATTGATTCTGAAACTACAACTGCAACTTAGGGTTTTATGATGAAACCCTAATCTTTCAAACTTCAAATTTTGAAATTATGATCCAGGGGCTAGATGCGTTGCGCTGAGGCAAGTAAGCTGGTGCAGTCAGATTTATGAAAATCCAATTTTTACCCCTTGAAACTGAGCTTGCGGAAATTTGGACTGTGCTTCTGGTACTGGTTATGGTTTCCTGGTTTTCTGGTACCAGTCAAAACAAGGGTTTCACTTTCTGGGAGTTCTATCCACTGAAAAGGTGCACTCAAGATGCCAAAAGCTTCACTAGGGTAGGGCACACTTTTCTAAATGGAACTTAGGCAAAAATTCCTCTCCAACAAAAAGCCCTAATTTTCTTGTACGACAACAATGACATTTTTCTTTATCCAATGAAAGATGCTCTCTTCAGCTTAGCTTTGATACCATGTTAAGGTTTAAGCTAATATTAGGTTTCTTTTAAATTTTCTAGATAACCATAGCATAGATAGTATCATTGAGAGAAACACAATCACACGATACACGTCATTTATCCTGGGAAACCCTCATGGGGAAGAAACCCTAGAAAAAACTTCCTTAATATAGATAACCAATACAATGCCAAGACAATAAACCAAACACTAGAGAATATCCTCTACTAGGCAATGCGCCTCTCTCTCTTCCTTCTTCCGACAACTGACAACTAGCAACTGCAGCTTCCTTCAGACTTGCGCACCAGACGAGTGAGTTGAGTGAGTGAACAAATGAGGTGCTAACTTCCTTTATTTATACAAACTTGCAGGTGTTGAAAAGGTGTCTCTTCGTTGGGTAGGGTCGACTTGTCTTCCAAGTGGTTAAAACCGCTTTAAATTGCCTAGGGGCCGACTTCTCAATTTGCATAATATGTTTAGGGTTTGACCAATCCGCAAAAGGGGATTTGGTCAATTACAATGCCCGACGTGATCAATCCACAAAAGGGGATTGATCTAATGAATAATAAATCAATAATAAATAGAATACTCTTTGTAATTACAATATTTCAACAATAAGATGGCAAGAGAGAAAACTGACTTCCATTAAACAAAATTTCATCAAGTCTGATACATCAAACTTGAGTAAGCTCTGTTACATTAATATCACCAAATGAGTATTTTACATCAACCATTCGAACCTCCACAATGAGTTCTAATGCCTCTTTTATAGCCTAGATAGGGAATAATAACATACAATGCGAGTTTCATCCTCTTACATAGGATTCTTCCATCTTAAACTAAGGTAATTACACCTGTACAAACTGGAAATAACAAACCGCTATAAAAAATGCTAATGTTGGCAATTATCCTAACACCTTAATCTTGCATAATGAGGTGCCCTTTGAGCACATTCCTTTTCTTGTCAGGTATCCTCCAACTTTAAATTGACCTCCAAACAATGGTACCATGCTCCCCTAGCCATCTGGTGATCGGTGATCCTCTTGAAACCATCAAAATAGGAGTTCACAACATATCATGTAGCGTTGACTATATCAACGAGTTCACAATGAAGTTCGTAGCGCTTGACTGTAGAAACCAGTTCGCAGCGCTAGGCATTGCGAACTATCCTGTAGTTGTCCAATTAGTCTAGTTTGAGCTCCAAAACACCCAAAAACTTCCTCCAGATTTAGGTATGCTTATAGAAACCTCATAATGTGGTGTATGAGTGAAAAACTCAGTTATAAGCAACATACTTCCCCAAAATCTTCAAAAATGCAAGAATAAGCACTTCCAAAATTGAGATTTTTTTTTAAGACATTTCACTTCACTTCTTGAGTCTGGTACTCCTTCTGGTGGCAACTTGGGCCAACACATTCAAATTCCTTTTGGCTAACTCTTCCTTGAAAGGTTGCAGCTCCATTTTTAACCCCATGATTTGACCTTGGTAGGCTAAATTTTGTCTGTAAAGGCTCTTAAGTTGCATGTGGAGAGGTCTAAATCTCTTAGCAATGAACTTGGCCTCTACGAGATTCTCATGATACATACCCATGAGATCTCTTAACTTCTTCTTTCCAACTAACTCTTCCCTTTTCAATTTAGCAATTTAAGCTCTGGCTTCTTTAAGTTGTTTGATCAACCTTTTAAAAGTTGTGTTCTTTGGAGGGGTGGTTATGTCTATAACCTCAATGTGCGTTTCAACAACCATAGCTTGACCTTTTCTCTTGATGGGAGCTTCCACTACATCCTCTTTTTCAATACTTTCTTTATTTGTTGATGACCCGATGAAAGGCTTCCTAACTCTAGTTTCAACTGCAACAGATGGTGATGGGAAAAGTAATCTCCTTCCCTTTGTGCATGTGGCTCTGGCGGATGGAATTTCTGCTAATTCTGGAGTTGGTTGGGGTGAAAATTCCCTTTGTGGAGAGTGATAAAATCCTCCTTCTCCTTCTTGTTCATTTGATGCTTCATCATTTTTCACAATGTCTTTGCTTTTCCTCTTCTTACTTGTCTCTGTGTGCACAATGATGTTAGCCTGAAGAGGACTTTGCACCTTGGATTGTGGAGTAGGAGCAACATTCAATTGAAATGTGCAGAGGCAATGAAATGCTCCTAGTCAATGTTTTTCTTCCTTAACTCCTCCATCACAAGCATTTTAATCAGCCCTGAGTGAAAAACACTTGTGTCAACTGCCTTGGACTTAGCTTGGGCTCTGTCAACCATTTTTCCAATGCTTCTAAACAAATAGAAAGGGAGATTCAAGAGGTCTTTGCCTATGAAGTGCAACAAAAGTCTAATGTGGTATTGATAAATCATATTGAACCTTCCCTCAGAGGTGAAATATCTTTGGATCACCCTTAACATCTTATCAAATCCTTCAATCATGTGGCTCCTGGGCACTCCCTTTGATAGATTTTCTCCCTGACATTTTGGTTTAAGGAACTCTTTGGAGAAGGTTGAATTTAGATTCATGGCCTTAAACCACCTTTCACCAGTATTGGGTATCTCATTAGTTGTTTCTATGGTTGTTTCAGATACCTCAAGTTCAAGTGTCCCAACTTTAGTTTTGGTTCCATCAAAATTCAAAGCAAATTCTCTAGCTACCTCAGGGTGCCCCCTCCGCATATTCTGACAGAAATTAAAACATCCCACTCTTTGGAAGACCTCATTGATCATAGGTTCAACAGAAAACAACTACATGTCATAGGGCTCAATCCTCACAATGCCCCCTCCCGTGTGACCCTTCTTCTGTTGTGGAGTATCCATTGATGTCATAGGAAGAAAACTTGACCACCAATTAAGTGATGCAAGAGGAAAAACAATAAGACAAAGGACTTAGGGTTTGGATGGATAATCTCTTTCAAAGTTGGTTTTTGTCTAAGGTTTTAATGTTCTTCAACATATTTGACCTCCAGGCTTATGAAAGGACAACTAATAGTTAGGAAATGAAAGAAGACTACACAGGAAAATGGAGATACAAGGAGAAAGCTTGCTGCAAAAAGCTTTTGTTCAATACTTCACCATTATTTTGCAAAACTCATTATAACTTTATCAACAAAATTCTTTTCAATTTCAAAAGATAGTCCCGAATCTAAAAATGGAGGTCTTGATGAAGACTAGCTGGTAAAATGTCTGAGACAGGTGATCAACAATGTCAGGTCATTGCACAGAGTTTGCAGTGCCAGAACAAGGGATTCACATCAGAGTTCGTAGCATAAGCAACAAAGGCCAAATATGGGATAGTCAAGGTGTCCTGACATCAAGGTTTGTTTGAGCTTTGGTAAAAAGAGGCTAAGATAACTACAATTGGTTGAGAATCGTAATAACAGGGGTAAGTAGGATATTTGGCCGCGCGGATCACCAATTCGCAGTGCCTAGGAGAAGAAATGATAAACACAACCTTTATTGTCCTTCAACAGAGATAAAAATGCTCATGGAGTACCTGGAGGCCAAGACTTAAAAATTGATATGCTTGAGCTTGAACAAATCCGTTAGCAGCTGGTCTAACCTCCAACTCACTTTCGCCAGCTAGTTCGCAGCAATTTCTGTAGCGCCTGTATGAAAGCACCAGCTTTTTTGCAGCGCCGAGCTAGGAGTAATTTGAAATCTTGGAAAACAGTTAGAAAAACTTTAATGTTGACACTCTTAATGATGAAAAAAAGGATATCGACTGACAAGGCATTATGAGTGCAATTATGATGATGAAAGAAAAGTGTACTCGAGATGCGTTGTGAACTGTCCGATGAGATGGCAGCGTACAAAAAGAACCCGATTTGACCTTCTAACGAGTAAAGGGACAAAGTGGAGGGGTTTCAGTACATCGTGGAAGTGATGAGATGTCAAGGTGGTGGAGGCATAAGGATGCGAAAGGTAATGGCTTGTCTAACCTTATCATAAAGATGAAGATATGACCCAAGGGTAATAGGCCAATATCAACACTAAATTTATTTGTACTAAAACCAAAAAATGACTATAAGGAAAAGGATGAAATTAAAAATTTAAACAACACTAAATTTTTTAATCAAAAACCTAAAGGTTGAATTGACCCAATCAATTCCATGTGATAACACATTTGAAGACTCATTGTACCCCACAAATATACCCTTTATGCTTGAAGGATCTATCTTGATCCTTTTCTCCTTGGGTACATGAATGTATACTGGACACCCAAATATCTTGAAGTGTCCAACCTCAGGTTACACTCTGGTGAAGGCCTCCTCAAGCGTCATGTTCCTCAAAGTCTTATGAGGACTTTTGTTCTAAACATACACTACAGTCATGGATGCCTTTTCCCACAAAAACATAGGTAAATGTTGATCATGCTAGGTCATCTTGGACCATATTTATATATCAAGGTTCCCTCTTGAAACCAATGTCTCGGGAAGCTAAAAACATAAACACTCCCTCTGGAGCTGGAGGTGACTCCTCTATCTCTGCTCCCTCTGACACTGAAGGTAGCTCTTCCTCCATTAGTCTCCATATGGCAGCCTACATCACCCACAAGCATTTTCCTTTCTAGGAAATTACAAAACGGCCAAGTCGACATTCATGGCATAGGGGTTCTACACTTTTCAAGTGGTCGACTCCCAGCAGATCAAGGCGCCTATTGCACCAACATATTTTCAAAGGCACCCAAGGATCCCGTGTCAACAAAGATCTAGGGAACACTACTATCAAGTTCGAATGACCTTCTTCACATACTTTGTGGAAAGTTCTCTCTTCTTATTCATATGCGGAGACTAAACTACACTAGAGTGAGCCAAACTTCTTGGTGGGAGATGTACACACTCTAGATAGTATCCTGAATCTCAAAAAGAATATATACGAGTAGAAGAGGACCACGATCACGATCATAGGTCAGTGACTTCATAAGTCCCACTGTTGTACCTAGATCATTTGTGCATAGTTCCTTAGTTTACAACACAGTCTTATACAATAGAAGCATCTGCCATTTCACATGGTTTGCCAATAGTTACATTCCAAACAACTCCGGAATACACCGATGATCTTCCTTAGTCAATCCGGGGTCCAGTGATCACCCTACGTTGCGATTTGCAGGTCGTCCCTCTCGTCACAGACGATATTGGTGCGTCTTAGAATAGTCCAATATCTTCGTTCGTAATGCTAAAAGGAGTAGGTCATGCTTGCTTCTCCTTTATCCCGATTATCATGAGATCCAATGGCTACATTACCTGAATCTGGAAACTTCAAATTACACTGGAATTTTCTTTAAAAAAAATATCGAATATCCCTTTGCTGCAAAAGGAACCCAACCAAGCCAACTGGTGGCGCTTTCACATATACATACGAGGCGCCATTAACCCCACAACCTTCTAAAGTTGGGGCAAGGGCGTTATTTAGCTTCATTTCCAAAAAGTAGTGGGTTCTACATAGGTTCTGCACCCATTATCATTTACATGGAATGCGATTTTCCCATCATCTTTGGCACTAACGACCTAGAGACACACGATGCCACTGAGACTGAGTTATTCCCTTTCATTTGCCTCAACGTGCAGGTCCAAACCCACTTGGTGATTGTTTCAATCGACGAAAGTCGTCGTGGTATTGAGAGTTGCAGTATAGAAGTTGTGCTAGATGAAACCTCAATGTGCCATCATGGGAACCACCAATTGGAACCATAAACAAATGTGCTAGAACCTCAAACTCGAACGCACGTAACCTTGCACCGAAACCACAATTGGAGGGGGGTCCAAGTCTTTTGACAAAAATAGAGAAGTGAGGCCGCAATGCAACCACAAACGAACAAGTGTCCACACTCCTTCGTATTAGATCATTTAATAGATCAAGGCTTCAGATTGTTTTTCAATTTTCTATACGATCTGATTGTCCTTGATACTAGCTTCGATCAGACATCGATCCACTAAAACGTTAGCGTAATCCCTTCCAAGATACTTGTATCCAATAGGCTAGGTCTGACCAACAACTCTCTCATTTTCCTGGGCCCTCCCTTGAGGGAGTCAACCCAATCCTGCTATGATACCATGTTGTTTTTCTTCGTATGAGATATGATCGATATATTATTACAATGATGAGTGTTCCATATATAGGGAACATATGGTGACCATCCATGAAAGGATGCATCCCTTGAATAATCAATAATTATTTATTATTATCATTTACTTTATTATATATGATATTTAATAATCAATAATCATATTATTAATTATTATTCTAAGAGAATGTCTTCTCGATGTTGTCCAAACATCAACACTTCCAAGTGGATATACAAAATAAAACATGCAACAGATGAAAGTATTGAAAAATATAAGGCAAGATTTGTGGCTCGTGGATTTTCTCAAAATGAAGGTATTGACTATGAAGAAACAATTGCTCTTTTAGCAAGATACACTTCTATTAGAATCATCATAGCTCTTGTAGCCAAAATGAAGTGGAAGTTGCACCAAATGGAGATGAAAACAACTTTCTTAAATGGTGTTATTGAAGAACAAGTGAACATAGAACAATGACAAGGGTTTGAAGTTGAAGATAGAAAAACTCATGTATGCAAGTTGAAGAAAGCTCTGTATGGGTTGAAGCAAGCTCTGAGAGCTTAGTATGGCAGAATTAACAGTTTCCTGACGAGCTTGGGCTTTACCAAGAGTAAAGTTGATTCTAATATTTACTTCAAGGTTATGAATGATGAACCAATTGTATTGCTACTATATGTGGATGATTTATTCTTGACAGGAAAAGAAAATCTCATCACAGATTGAAAAAGGAAGCTTGTTGTAGAATTTGAGATGAAAGACGTATGACCGATGTATTATTTCTTAGGCCTTGAAGTTTGGCAGAGCCCAGAGAAGATCTTCTTTAACCAAGGGAAGTATGCAGTTGAAATACTGAAGAAGTTTGACATGTTGGAATGTAAATCCATGGCCACACCCATGGAGACGAATTTGAAGCTCCTGATTGATACTTCGTCATAGTTAGTTGACGCTACTCTATATAGACATATTATTGGTTCATTGATGTATTTGACGAATACCATGCCATACATATGCTTTGTTGTGAACACCTTGAGTCAGTGTTTGGTGGAGCCCAGATGTGTTCACCTTGTAGCTGCAAAGCATGTAATGTGACACCTTAAGGGTACATTGGATTATGGTCTTTGTTATACTGGAGATCATTACTTCAAATTGTATGGTGATATTGATTCATATTGGGCTGGAAGTGCTTCAGAAATAAAGAGGACTTCATGATGTTGTTTCAGTTTGGGGTCAGCCATGACTTCATGGAAAAGTAGGAAGCAATTCAGTATTGCTCTCAGCATGACATAAGCGGAGTACATTGCAACATGTTCCGCTAGTTGTGAAGCCATATGGCTTCGGAATTTGTTGACAGGTCTGTTCGATCTGGAGATGGAAGCTACCATGATTCTATGTAATAACCATAGTTGTATAAAGATGATAGAGAACGCAGTGTTCCATGATAAGACCAAGCACATAGAGATCCAGTATCACTACATTCGTGACATGGTGCAAAAGGGAGTTGTAAATATCCAATATGTTGGCACAGATGAACAGGTTGTAGATGTGTTGACTAAGTTTTTGTCTCGTGTGAAGTTTGAGTACTTACAAGACAAGCTTGGTGTAGTATGATAGGATCTCCCTCGAAAGGGGGAGTAATGTTGATGATACTATGGTATCCTGACCAGCAACGGGTAGCTCAGTTAGGATTTTATATCCTAGGGGACTGATCATCCCTGGGAAGATCCTGAAGGTCCAGTAAGGACGGTCTATCATAGTACTTGTGCATGTATATGCAAGTTGTGGTCAGTAGTGGTAGCTTAATTAGGATTCTATATCCTAGGGAATCTTAAGATTCGTGGGCAGATTTCAAAGGTTCGGTAAGGAGGATCAGTCAGAGTACCATAGATGTTGTTGTTGATGCACCTGCCTCATTCTATTTCCACATATAGATGTTGATGTTCCAGTTATATTACTATGGTGTTGAGAAAAACTTTTGATTATTTATAGATGTGTCAGTCAGTGTTACAGATGTTGATGATGATGTTTCCCTCTCCTCCTCTTGATGATGTTGCATTGAGTCATGTCAGTAGAACACCCTTCTCATTAAGGGGGAGTGTTGAATTATTGTAACTTCAAAGAATATTCTACTTATATTTGAGTCATTATTGTATATAACAAATCCCCTTTTGTGGATTGGTCAAGTTAGGTCAATATGTATTTGTGTATTTTCATGGTGGTATTTGTAAAGTCGGCCCCTAGTATTTGTAAAGTGGTTTTAGCCACTCCTAGTTAAAGTCGGCCTCACCAGTGAAGAGTCACAACCCTAGTGCCACCTCATAAATTGTATTTATATGTGAGGATGGAGCTCATTTGAAGGACACACTCACTCATAATATCATACTCACTTGTACATTCCTCATAAGAGGAAGAAGGCTAACGAAGGAGAAGAGGAGGGTGCATCTGTCTTGGTTTGTCTTTGGTGTTTTGGTCTTAGTCTTGGCATTGTACTGACAATCTATTATTGAGGAAGTTTTTGTTGGGTTTTCTTCCCCATGAGGGTTTCCCAGAATAAAATGTTGTGCACCTTGTGATTATGTTTCTTTCAGTGATCCTCTTTATGTTGTTGTTTTTGGAAATACATTAAAAGCTCATGAATTTGGAAATAACCTAATAACAACAGTAAAAACTTAACACATTTGAGACGCTCTTGATTCTCTTGAGGAGGCCTTGCAGCAACAACAATGACTGGAAAGAGATGTCACATGGTATTGGGTTCGTTTCCCACAGACAGCGCCAAACACCAAAACCCTAACCAAAACCGTAACGTAGACTAAGAAGTGTGCAATACTATCTGGAATCGACACAAGTGGAAATTATGTTATTGCCATCACCATAGCGATATTAACTGTAACCTTGCACGCCTCCATAACCATGCATGTCGTACTCACAATGACCTTCGTGGTGTCAAGAACCAGAGCCACGTAACCATTGAAAACCCTAACGTGACATAACTCAGTCAATATTTGTGATAAAGAGGTGGAAAGAATGTGACAGTAAATTGTTTGGGATGGAATTGACCTGATTATGCATGCAAAGCCTAGAAATCGGATATATGATAAGCCACCTTTGACAAGAATCTAAAGGGATTAGGGTTTGAAAGGAAATTCAATGGGTACGGTTTCGTAGAAATGGTCGGCTGTGATGATGAATATCGCAAGGCAAACTTGGAGTCGAGGGTCAAATGGCATCTAGACATGGTCGTGTGATTGATTGACGATTATGGATATAGAAGCAAAAAACATTAGAACCATGAGAATCAATCCTCATTCACACCAAGGAGAGAAAGGATGAGCAACAATGACAAGATTTTCTCATGATAGGAGAGACAAACTTGTCACGCAGAGGAACATACATGCAGATGGGCACATGGAATCAAACTGATTGAGAGACTTTTTTTTTGCAGATTGGAATGAAAACGCCCATAAATGACTCTCCTATAATTATGGATAACTCCCATAGATCAATTGAGATAATAACTAAGGCGCTATGATACCACTGTTGGACACACGAATTAGGATAAACATGATTTACTACTATTCATTGATATGATAGATGAATAAATACAATTGTTCGACCATCTTCGAAGAGGTCACTTGAACTCCCTATGATGTTTCCTATCACTCATGATTTCTCATCTTCCCTCACAAGTGAATAGTACAAAATATTGTAACCCTACACGGATTAGGTTTCCAACAATAATAAAAACCCCTTTGTTGTAAAATAATATGAGTTTAGTTAAATTAAACATAGAAAAAAGATCAAAGTTGACTATATAACCAATATCATACTCGATATCAAGGTTGACCTTTTTAGCTATAAATAAAAAGAATATAATAAGGAAAGGGGATGACCATTAAATCATTGTTATTCTCATATTAGTATCTCTCTCACTAGTAAAGGATGGAAAATAAATGGTTAAGAATCCATATGGATTGTAATAAGCTTTGGCCATTAATAAGACAAGCGCTCTATCTTCAACAATCTGTTTTCCTCCTAATTATTGAGTTGTTTCTCACTATATATCTTGTGTTCTTATCTTTTTTTTTTTGTGAAATACACGTTCTAAGGAATCTTGCGAGGCACTTCTCCTCATTTTGAGTATGTTACCTAGGATAAATTGGCTCTGCATAAGCTTGATGTTTTTTCAACACAAGGCTCAACGTCGTTACAACAATTTATTGATTAAGAGCTAAACATGTCACTTGTGAGAATTGAACCAAGGTGGGGAGGATAACACTCCTCACAACCATCTAAGCTAGACCCACTTGACTTATCTTGTGTCCTTATGTGTTTGTGAATTCACTTGTTTGTATCATGTTTATGCTAATGTTTGTTGATGGTAAGAGAATATCAATCCAATATGTGTAAGTTAAGGTTAACTTTGAACCAATTATGTTAGGGTTCATTCACAAGTTGGATATATCTTAATCCCAACAAGGGGCCACTGAGATTCTTTATTCCTATATCATTCCATACATAGGTGAAACCAATCACCCCATAAAAACCAAATTTAAAACATATTGTTCTCACTAACCACAACCACATCATATATGTTTTGTCCAAATTTAAATTCTTTCCAAAACTCGACATTATTTCACTAGACTAAAGAGAGAAGCAGTCAAAATTGAAAACCCAATAAAATTAATTGAGAAAATGGATACAAACTTAGCCAACATTGACATTCTATCATCAATTCTCTTTAAAAAACAAAGATTCATAATTTGAGTTTATTTCCCTCTTTTCCCATTACTTTCCATGTTTTCTTCATCCTTTCCCTTTATCCTTTCAACTTCCAAGTAGTTGATCTCTTTTCATTTTTTTGACCCACCTTTTATTATTGTTATTCATCCTTCCCTTTTCCTAATTAATATCTTATATCCCTAATTGATTCATGGTTTTTTCCTTTTATCTTCCGATGCTTTGTTTAACACACCCGCTTAACATTTGTTAACGTTTCCTTCATTTCTTTTTATTTTTCCACATAATTTTGCCACCCCTTTTCATCCCTTTCCCTTCAATCTTTGTCTTCAAGTTTTTTTAATTGGGTACTCATTTCTGGATTATTTTTTTTTTTAATTCTTAGTCTTCCTAATATCCTTCCTTTTATGTCCCCGAGGTGTAGGACAGTCGGTGACGGAGTGTGTTGTTAAGGTGCTCTGTGATGTTAAAGTCACCGGTTCGAAACCTGCGGGGACAAAAAATCTAACCATGTTGAGGGTTGGTGTGGCTCAGGCCGGGTGCGATCCCCTGATGATTTTGACGACTTAGATGCCCCTGAGTCGTGGTTTCTTAGCCATAGGTTAGTCCCACATGTGACGGACAAACTAACAGACAAAAAAAAATCCTTCCTTTTATATTTTTTTTCATGTTAACATTTTTTTCTTCCTTCACTTAATATTTTGATTTTATTCCAAACTTTATCTTAAACATAATAGTCATCTTTCACTTCTAAAATTTCAAGAACTTTATTCCTCTTTATCCCTTGTGTTGTAACTTAAGATGGTTCATGACTATCTAGAAACCATGCCAAGACATGTTTAAACCAACTTTAGGCCACAAGCTCGCTCTTGGACCATAGAGGGCTCTCTCATATGATTAAAGAACATTGGCTACCCACTATCACTAAGCATCAGTTCTAACATTTAAGCACATGTGCCAGATTTAAGTGAATTAAAAAGAAAGAAAAACAAAGTTGAGGATAAATGACAACAAACTAGAATAAAGGTTGTGAGTCTCACATATCATAGGCTGATAATGGAAAGGTAGAAGAAATGAGAACGACAATTAATCTCAATCTTGGCAGTGAGTAAATAAGTCACTACATAATTGAAATGAAGAAAAGAAGGTTTGTTGGCCATCTAAAGTAATGAATCCAACAAATGAGCAAATGCCAAAACTAGGGACAATAGTGAATCCGACATCATAACATTCATCCAAGTAATTTGCAAATGTATTAATAAAGGCATAGATAACAGAGGATGTAATACCAAATTGTCGTCTTTAAAACCTGTAAACATATTGCAAATTACAAAAATAGAGCAAAGAATAGAGATGATAATATGAGAATCTTAATACAAAAAATAGGAGTGAAGACATGGATCTGATTAAACATGAAATGAATCCTACACAAAATTTCTCTGACTAAAAAATTTACAATAGAATGGCCTCACTGACTCATTCTCCAAGAACACAGTCTCCTTGTTGTCCATTAATTCCTAACCTACTACCCCCATGAAGTCCTATGATGTTGCTTATATCCTCTTTGGTTGTTGAATGAATCCCTTCATTCCTAGGATTGGTTGCTCAACTGTTACCTCAAAATCTCTTGTCAAATCTGGAACCAATTTGTAATGTCCCCATTTTTGGATTCCCTTATGTTACAGTTTGGGATGCCTGCCAAAGTAGCCAATTGGGGTGATAGTTAGCTCAGGTAGTTTTGAGGAGTTTTATGGGGCCTGACTTACATTATTCATCATATTTCATCACGGGGATTCATTCCGCACAACTTGTCCTTAGTTTCGTTGCATTCCGATGATTTCTGTAATTTTGGGTTATTATTGAGCATATTTTAATTAATTACACTAAAGGTGTTATTTGGAGCTTGTTTATTGAAGGAACACCTTAGTGTAATAGCTCGTTGGAACCAAAACAAAAATATCTACAGGATAGGATGATAAAAAATGACTTTTAGTGGCAGGAGAAGTTATAAGGGCGAATTAATCGTTTTTTGGAGTAAAAAGGGTCATTAAATTAATAAAGTGATTTTATGAAGAAATATTAAAGATGAATTGAAAGTCACTTGAATGGAAAAAGATGAAAGGGAGTGTAAAAGAGAGATAGGGGCTTCTATTCTCTCATTATGTTGATTGATTTTCGATGTCTCGCCTCTTGGCTAGAGAGCTCAAGATACTTGAGGGTTTTGACTAAATAAACCCTAGAGATCAACAAGGGAGTGAAAGATTATCTCGTCCCTGATCCAAGTTTGGCCAAGGTGATTAAAGATTCCACCCTCACCATTTTATTCAGTTTCAGTACAAATTCAATTGTGTTTGTGGAGGCAGGGGCACAGATCTTGGTTTTCTGCATAACTGGGGCACATTGTTTAGGAAAGAAGAGTCGTTAGGGCTTGAGGACACTGGATCTAGAGGAGATCTCACTTTAGAGGTCTTTATTAGAATCAGGGCACATTTTCTCATCAGTCTTGGAAGAGTTTTCACTGCATATTTATTTATTATTGTACCTGGGAAAATTTCTAAAGGAGGGTGCATTGGTTCTTGGTGAAACAGTGAGTTGGAGGGTCAAATATTTTGTTGATGCTATGAGATCTCTTCTCATGAGTTTTCCATATTCATATCTATAGTTGGATAGTTATTTACATGGGTTTGGAGGCCATATCCATAGAGGCCGAAATTCCTTAGGTTCCTACAACCAGAAAGGACACAACTTAGCTAGGAAATGTGTTCCTCTTGAAAGAGGGAAAGAAATCAATTTTATCAGTCTTTCATGCATCCATTGGAGGTCCAGGAGGACTCATATCATTCTCTTGCTTTGTATCTTGGAGGTTTATACAACCACAACTTCCATATTATCCATATCTTTTCCAGATCTGTATATCTCTTGTACTGAGGTCATATTATATATTAAATAAAGGTCAGATTTGAAGTTTTGTGGCTATTTCCTTGTGTTGTTCTCTTTGTATATTGTTATTTGTTTATTGTTGCTCTATATCATTTAGTTATTTGTTGCCAAAGACTTAAACTCAAACCCAACACAACTTTGGAAGACAAACAACAAACTATCAAACAAAAATACCACAAACAAATAAGCAATAAACCTCAATGTTCCTGGTAATCTTACTTGGGAACATTACAGTGGTATCAAAGCAAAGATTCCTCCCAGCCGGAGGGGTCTTCATTAAGGAGAAGAATTTTAGATCGCAAATTGGACAAGGTACTTAGTATTACTTTCATTTTCAGTGGCTTGGGAGAAATGGTTATGGCAAAGGAGATTCTATATTGTGATGAGAAATATCAAGCTCTTAGTGTGACATTCAGGGATTAGGTAACATTCAAAGATTTTGTATCAATATTACATCCTGAGTGGAATAAATATGATATTGCAGCATGGGCCACTAAGATTGATATGTAGAGGACAATACCTCAGGTTGACCATTTGGTTGGGCATGAGGAGTTTGTGCATAAGGAGGCGGCCTTAGATGCTTCATTAGAGTAGTCCCATGAGGCCAATGACACCCATGCATCTAATGGACAGAGTGATGACCGAGACTTAGATGTGTTAGCACTTAGGTAGGGTGAGATTCGGATGTTGGATAACCTACATTTTCGCATTGACATGACTTCTAGGAAGTCATGTGTGGGGGATGATGAGCCTCCTATGGAGTTGAGCGTGACACATTCCTCGCCTTCTCAGTTACCTATCCTATCCATGACACATGAGGATATCAGTGGAATTCTGGATGTGGTAGAGGAGCCTTGTGTAGTGATAGAAGTGCACAGGAGGGTACAAATGTACATACATGATACATGGCAGTTCAGAGTGAGGAGACAATACATGAGGATGCATCGTGGCCTACAGGAGCACTCAACAACATAGTGGACATTGGGAAGTGTGGCACATTAGATCTTGAGGAGTGATTTGATGAGGACTCCATTGTTGACATAAGCAGGAGGAGTCATGAGGAAACACTTATGCAGGGTAATATTCTCGAGTCACAACATTTGGCAAGATAGTTGTGAGTCGGAGAGGACATGATAGTGGCAGCCATGAGACACATTGATGACATGCAGGCATTGGTGGCAAAGTATTGTTGGAGTGCCACAATGGCACAAAGTGGTCCAGATGAAGAGTTTTCCCTTGAGGACTTTCAGACGCTCAGGGAGAGAGTGACTGTGATGAATACCAACTACGAACAAATACTTTTGGACATAGATTGCCTTCTAGAGGTTGGTAAGATGTAACATGGGGCACTGAAGGGGAAGGAGACTGAGGTGGACCGACTCACTCATGAGTTGGTGAGCACACAAGGATTCTTGAAAGGCACACAAACATCCCTTCAAGAATGAGAGTATGGATTAGAGGAGCTCATTGAGGAGGCTAGTCATGGACCCACTACATATATCTCAGCAGAGAGTCAGATATATACTTCAGCTACATTTCTAGAGGATGTTGGTGGTTTGATAGAGGAGCACCAATTGATGGAGGAGTGTGAGGGATACCCAGGATCATTGATGATTATGGAGAGATGTGACCCAGAGACACTTGAGGATATTCATGTGTCACAAGGACCACAATCCATGAAGAACTCTGAGACAGTTAGTCATACACATACACATGGGGATTCCAGAGCCAGGGGTAGTTATGAGGACACATCCATTTGGGTTCCATGATTAGTTTACATCCATGTAGAGGTTGACCCAAAAGTACACCCAGGATACATGATGATGTAGGAGGATACATGAGCTTCCATGAGTATACAGGGACATATAATGATGAGTGGTAGTTCACAGTGGCATGCAAAGGTGTACAATGGGATTCAGGGGGATTTGTTGGAATGTGGGGAGGAGACATACTTGGTGGAGTATGGATATTTACGAGGAGAGCGATCCTCTCCTTTACAACAGTACATGGACCTGGGAGATCACGTTCTCAATAACAACAATCATATGAGTGATGATAGAGAGAGTGTGATTGACCATCAGTATGTGGGAAGATATGCAGTTGAATGGGACATGGAGAGTTGTTGGGCAGAGACCACCTAACAGGGGATACTTCATTATATGCAACAAGATAGGGGAGGTTCACCCATGATAGTCAGATGAGGCCTTGGGCGTGATGGAGAGTATTCTCAACCATGGGACAGAGGATATTTCAGAGGTTGATATAGGTTCAAAGTTTTATCGAGATGAAGACGGGGAGAATAGTAGGACAAATTCTTACGATGAGGACTATGAGGTCAGTTGGCAAAATGTATGGTCGCAGTAAGCAACGACAAAAATCTTGAGGACCATACATGAAGTACCTAGGGTCGGACACCTTGGACGTTTCAAGACCCATCAACAGATCAGAGAGAGATTCTTCTGGGAGGATATCAAGGATGATGTCATGAGGCATATGAGGGCATGCTTGGTATGTCAGCATCACAAGTCGGGTCATGATTCCTTAGCCACCCTCGTTTCAGGGAAAAGTTGGGAGATTATTCTAGTATCTTCCGGCCTTGGTGCACTAGAGCTATATAGTAGGGTTGATATCATAGGGATATTGTCGGAGTATGGGACATCGCACGCAGCAGTGTGGTTTGGCAGGGAGGACGAGTTTAGTGGTCATGGACAATACAACATAACTATCAGTACACTTCGGTCGAAGGTTTACAATTGAATAGGCAACAAGATACGTTGTATGCCACAATCAGAGTTATTTGATGCAAGGTTTGGCGCACTTATATAGCACATGGGAGTTTCAGGGACACTTGTGATTGATTCTGATCCAGGTGGATATCGGTGGCCACCCACCTTTTCTGACTGGCTCAAAACTGTTTTCTGGCAAATTTGACAATTTACTATTTTTAGTAGTTTTTAACTTCCGGGGCCATTTTGAGGGGCCCAAATGAAGGTTTTTCGCGATCGAGGTTCTCAATGATAG
>ML776870.1:834518-868038 GCA_009831015.1 Picea engelmannii
TTTTTGTGTTTTGTCATGGGGAGGACATAAAGTCATAATTCCTAGACATGTTTTATTTGTAAAGTGACTTTTTAAATAAAGTGCTTTTATAAAGTGAATGTACTTTATAACTTAAAGTGATTTTAAGTTGTGGGACCCAAAAAAAAGTATTTAATGAACATTTATTACTTATTTTGTAATTAATAAGGAGCATTAAATATGAGCCCTCAGATTATACTTATGATAGCCATTAGATTGAGTTGGTTATGTAAGTTAGGGTTTCTTGGGAAAAGAGAAAAGTACATATACATGCTTAGGGATGTGAGAAGAACACACCAGAGAAGACGAGTTGAGTTGAGAGATTGCTTGAGAGAGATAAGCGAGCATCAAGAAGGGCACGATTTCCAAGAGAGCTAGGGCACAAATCCCAAGAAGGCATTTTCTATTTTGATTTGCAGCAGTGTTATTTGTTGGGACAAGCCATACTGTACGGATCCGTACAGGTCGTACAACAACATTCTTGAGGCACGAAAACTGAGGCAAGCTTGGGCATGGTTTTCGAGGCAATCCTTGAAGAATTTTCTGAAGGAGGACGGTCATACAGAAGGCAAGGTACAACTGCCTGTTGTGGCACGAATTTCAAGGTGCCAACTTTCAACAAATCCGTACAGCTGTACGGACTGTGGCATGGTTTTCAAGACAGATTTGTGGGGGACAATTTTGTGTTGTAAGAGGTATTTCTCTTGGCTGAAAAGTGTTATTGATGTTGTTCTGAACTTTCCTGAAGCAAAATAATAATATCTCTCTCTCTCCTTGGGTTTCCCCACATTGGGGTTTTCCCTGGCATTTGCCTAAATTTCTGTGAGTTATGGGTTGTTGTCCATTGTGCATTTCCGCTGCATATTTTGCTCAACAATGTGTATTTCTGCTTATAGAAATTTCTGAATGTGGGTATGCATTTCTGAAATTTAAGAAGACAGTTATCTCTAGGTTGCTAAGTGTTCGACGAAATGTGTGAATGAAATATTTCTGATTTTGTCATTAAAAATCAACAACAGTGACATTGTTTCTCTAGGGGGTCATCTCTACAAAATACCAGAGGTAGTTTCGACTACTGTTCCACCTAAAAAGTGTCGCAAGGTAGTATCTCATACTACCAAATTCAGCTTCTTCACAATCTGTTCAAAAGGGGAACATAAGGACACTGCAACCACTACAGCTTCGCCCCAAGCACCTTCTATCCAATAGAAGCAGGTCGACAAGGTTGCAGCAAAGTGCAAAGATTCCTTTTGCACACCGTCCTCTCATGTAGCCCAACTTGTTGAACAACCTCAGCCTCAACAGGTTCGTGACAGACTTCCACAAACTGAGCAGCGCGATGTCTCCAGCAAGGCAAGCAACTCACCAAGATGTAGATTCAGCAAATGTTTTTCCCTCTTCCTCAGGAACTCAACGCAATGGAGACCATTACTTCCTAAGGAGGGAGAACTAATCCAGGTGGATATCGGTGGCCACCCACCGTTTCTGATTGGCTCAAAACAGTTTTTTGGCAAATTTGGCAATTTACTATTTTTAGCAGTTTTTAACTTCCGGGGCCATTTTGAGGGTCCAAATGAAGGTTTTTCGAGATCAAGGTTCTCAATGATAGCCAAATATATGATTGAGCTCCCAAAATGAATCTCCTCGATGATACCTTTCCAACTAGCTATCATATGCTTAAAACGGAGATCGTATGCAAAAGTTACGACCTCGAGAAGTTGATGTACTAACTTACCCAAACGGGGCCCACATGACTTTTGGCGCTTCATCTCCTAGGGTTAGGTTTTTGGATGTCTAGGGTTTTTGGCATTCCCATTTATTGTAAAAAAACCTTCATAGCCTCATTGTAATCATCTTTTTGCGAATGCGAGTAGCCATCACATCTCTTCTCAGAGATAAGCTGCCACCATTCTAGCGAGTCTTTTACTCTGTATTTTTACAGTCTTTGTACATTTCTTTCATTAATAGAAATTGTGTATTACTGTATCTTTGTGTTTATGGTTGCATCTCTGATATATTTATGTTATATTATTGGATATACACGATATCTCTGTGCATTTCTATATTATATCTCCGCTCTCATTTCGTGCCAAAAATAATCCAGATCAGATTCTTTCCATTGTTAGGGGAATTTAAGAGAAGATGGAGATGATGACGCAATGTGGCAGGATGGGTCTCCTTAGTTGAGGATCATGTACATGAGTAGATCATCTTCTTTGTTAGCAAGGGATCTGGATACTACCAGAGGTGGTATTTTGGAGACTAGTTTAGGTGAGAGATTCCTTGAGGGATGGATATTGTATTTACTTGCTCTATTGGTTGGGGATCTTCAAGAGACTCGTTGCGTTGATGTCCAACACAACTATACTTTACAGGGCATTGCAGTTCACATATTGATTTGGGATCCATGGATTAGAGTGATTGGTAGTATAATGGTTGATGGAGTTGAGATCAGAGTAGAGTGGTTTCCTGATAGGTTGATTGAGGATCTACTGCACATGATTGTTCTACTCATCAGGAGCATTATGGGGGCATGTATGATGAGAACTTTGAGGGACCATGTTCTGAGGGGAGAGTAATTCATGTTACACAGGTGAATATGGGACCATGGGATCATACACAATTTGATTCAGCTATTACTTGAGGACAAGCAATATTCGGGCAGGTAGGACTGTAATGTCCCTATTTTTGGATTCCCTTATGTTACAGTTTGGGATGCCTACCACAGTAGCCAATTGGGGGTGATAGTGAGATCATGTAGTTATGAGGAGTTTTATGGGGCCAGAATTACATTATTCATCATATTTCATTATCAAGATCCATTTTGCATAGCTTTTCCTTGGTTTTGTTGTATTCTGACGATTTCCGTAATTTTGGGTTATTATTGAGCATATTTTGATTAATTACACCGAAAGTGCTATTTGGATTTTGTTTCTTGGAAGAACACCTTAGTGTAATAGCTCGTTGGAACTAAGGCGAAAACATCTACAGGATAAGATGATAAAAGTGACTTTCAGTGGCAAGAGAAGTTATAAAGGCGAATTAATCACTTTTTGGAGTAAAAAGGGTCATTAAATTAATAAAGTGATTTTATGAAGAAATATTAAAGATGAATTAAAAGTCACTTGAATGGAAAAAGGTGAAAGGGGGTATAAAATTGAGATAGGGGCTTCTATTGTCTCATTATGTTGATTGATTTTTTATGTTTGGCCTCTCGGCTAGAGAGCTCAAGATACTTGAGGGTTTTGACTAAATAAACCCTAGAGATCAGCAAGGGAGTGAAATATTCTCTCATTCCTGATCCAAGCTTGTCCAAGTAGTGAAATATTCTACCCTCACCATTCTATTTTGTTTTAGTACAACTTTAGTAGTGTTTGTAGAGGTAGGGGCGCAGATCTGGGTTTTCTACAGAACTGGGGCGCACTGTCTAGGAAAGAAGAGTCATTGTGGCTTGAGGACACTGGATATGGAGGATATCTCACTTTAGAGGTCTTTGTTAGCATCAGGGTGCCTTTTCTCATCAGTCTTGGAAGATTTTTTCCTGCATATTTATTTATTATTGTACTTGGGAGAAATTATGAAGGAGGGCGGATTGGTTCTTGGTGAGACAATGAGTTGGAGGGTCATATATTGTGTTGCAGATATGGGATATCTTCTCATGAGTTTTCCATCTTCAGATCTATAGTTGGACAACTATTTACAGGTGTTTGGAGGCCAAATTCATAGAGGCCGAAATTCCTTGGGTTCCTACAGCCAGAAAGGACGCAACTCAGCCAGGAAATGTGTCAGTCTTGAAAGAGGGAAAGAAATTGATCTTATCAGTCTTGCATGCAACCATTGGAGTTCCAGGAGGACTCATATCATTCTCTTGATTTGTATATTAGAGATTTCTACAGCCACAACTTCCATATTATCCATATATTTTCCAGATCTATATATCTCTTATACTAAGGTAAGCTTATATATTAAATAAAGGTCATATATGAAGTTTTGTGGCTATTTCCTTGTGTTGTTATATTTGGATCTTGTTATTTGTATATTGTTGCTCTATATCATTCAGTTATTTTATGCGAAACACTTAAACTCAAACCCAACGCAACTTTGGAAGGAAAACAACAAACTACCAAACAAAAATACCACAAACTAATAAGCAATAAACCTCAATGTTCCTGGTAATCATACTTGGGAACATTACGCAATTTCTTAAGATATAATAGTTTTGGAGGAATCGACACCTCAGGTCCATGTGTTGTCATATTTCTATAAAAAAATAGGAATTTGTTGGGATGCATTTATTCTTCAGTTCATTTTTTGCCAACTGTCTATTCTTATCTTCATTGTTTCCTTCCTCATACACAACAACTGAAACAATAACATGGGGCTTTTCCCTCTATAATTGGCTTATTAATTTCATCGTCCACCACGCATGCAATCTTATCTAGTGCTTGTGATTACATCATTGGACCAATACTAACATTGTTTTCCAATTTCCTCAAGGCTGCAACTTTCCCTGCACTCCTTTTATGTTTTTCTTTCTATTTTTAGGCTTAGATACTTTTCCGAATGGTAGGATAATTCACAATGCATCCCTAAATGATCGATAGTCCCTTTTACCATCCTCCATTGATTACCAAGTGCAGGACTTTCTGCATCCTTTCATTCTACGATTTCATTGTTCAATTGATTCCCTATCATGGTCCTCCATAATATAGTCTACCATAATTTAAATTATCATAGAGAGGCATACATTAATATTGGTTTAGATTCATCTTTGCAGGTCCTCTCACCTTCATGGTGAATAAGTTCCTTGAAGCACATTAAGATCTTGAAACTGTTGATTTTTGTAGATTTGGGCAGGTATTCTCACATGACCCTAGGTGTTGGGCATGTGGAAATTGTCGTGGGAACCACATCACACTTTCGATTTGGTGAAAAAACCCTTGGATTTGTGTGGGAGCTTCATGGGTTTGGTGATAGGTTTTGTGGGCTTGTGTAGGGGCTTCACACCCACAAAGAAAGTCTAATTTGATGTTGACATGTGGAAGGGCTTCTATGTTGACCCCTAGGACTTGTATAGAAAGGAGAGAGGTCATTGTGACATCTCATATTGTCATAGTGTGGAATGATGGAGTTGGCATAAGTGAGTTTGCACTTGTGTCAAGGAGGATTGGTGATCTCAACAAAGGTAAAATATGCAAGGTGGTAAATCTGGCCTTGAAGAGAGAAGCGAAGAAAGTTGCATGTGTGGAGCGAATTTTTTATACAATACACGCTTTGCAGGAGGACGAAGTGCGTGTATACATAGGTTGCATAAGGAAGAATTGTGTATAGGGTATACATGGTTTTCAATAGAGAAAACAATGAATGTACATGGGTTTCCAGTAAGGTGAATCGCGTATATAATTTTTCGGGTAGGTACAGATCCAAACAGGCTTACAGGTGACATCAGTAGGTTGTACAGGTGGTCTACAACAAATTCATGGGCAGAGGAGATTTCCATAATATTGTTAAGGTTTGGTTTTCTGATTTGTATAATTATTGGAGAACAAGGTTGTTCTCAATTTTGGTGACTTTGGAGAGGTGCCACGTAATGTTTTCCCAAACTATAGTTAAGTTTCACGACCCTCCCCTTTTTTTTCAATGTCAGGTACACGGAGGAACCACGATGATATATTGGTCTTCGATCTTTGAACCTTGGATTTCTACCTTGTGATACCATCATCCATTTGGCACTTAGTCATAGCATTTGGACAAATACCTTTGATTTGGGGAAGGTAAGGGCTTGGTTAATAACCTTTGACACCTACATGGTCGCTTAACCATGATTTATATATATAAGTCAATGACTTAATATTGTGGATACTAAAGGTTTAGTCAATAGTGGGTTAATTTTTTAGCATCCAACTATAACTAGAGGTAGGTGATTTATAAACAAATAGAGTTGGGATTTAGTTGAACCTTTATTTAATAGTCGAGGGCTAGAAACAATTTTATTGGGGATAATGAACTTTGGAGCGAGATTGATGAAATGTGATTTTCTGAGACTTTTAAGAGTCGACAAAGATTGGTAATTGAATTTAACCTTAAGATTATGGACATAAAAAACAAAATAGATAGTAGGCTAGAAACCTTGATTTGGAAAAAAGTCAAAAGATATAGAGACTTTCTTGACTAAGGATCAAAATCATGAGGTGTCAAAGAATTGACAGGTTTTAGTAAATTTTGCAAAAAAATCAGAAAATTTTAACAACAAAAATTTTCTATGTTACAACACCTTGCTTTGTGTCTTTCTTTTTCATTCAACTCTTTCATTTTTCCTTTTCATCCTCTATCATTTGTTTTAACTTTTCCTTCATTTCTTTTTATTTTTCCTTCATTTCTTTTTATTTTTCCACATAAATTTTCCACCCCTTTTCATCCCTTTCCCTTCAATCTTTGTCTTTGAATTTTCTTAATTGGTTACTCGTTTCTAGATTTTTTTTTTATTCTTAGTCTTCCTAATATCCTTCCTTCTATATAGTTTTCCTATTGACATATAATTTCTTCCTTCACTTAATATTTTGATTTTATTCCCAACTTTATCTTAACCATAATACTTATCTTTCACTTCTAAAATTTTAAGAAATTTATTTCCCTTGCTTTGTGTCTTTCTTTTTCATTCAACTCTTTCCTTTTTCCATTTCATCATTTGATTTTATACTTTATTAAATCAATTCACACACATTTTTCCCATTGGGCCACTTTTTGATTTTATACTTTATTAAATTAATTCACACATATTTTTCTCATTGGGCCATTTTTTTTTGGGTTCCTTTCACCTAATATTTTGATGCTCCTCCTACCTGTATGCTAACCATGGCATCCATCTTTCACTTCTAAAATTTTCTTAACTTTTTCCCTCCTTATTCATTGCTTTATGTCTTTCTCATTCAAATTAATTACCCATTTTATTTGATAAAATTAAATATTTTGTTGAAATTTCTTTGTGTCCATTATATAGGTGTTATTGGACAAATCGGTAAGTGCGAACACAAACTAATATCCCTAAATTCAATGGGAAGCTAGAACAAAATAAGATAGAATACAAACTTCACCTTAGACTTCATTGTCATATAAACTAGTTTAGAGAGGGACAAATGACATACCTTTTAAATGACACTTGATCCTCGCTAGTGTCGTCCTTGTCGCTCCATCTTTGGATTTGCGGGATGATAAACATGTTTAAGAAGCACAAACTAACAAAGAGAGAGAACAAATATATATATATTCCAATAAATTCTATGTATAAGATCAAGGAGTTACACAATAAAAGTAAAGACACCTTTATAGGGAAGAAATGTATTGTTGCATTATATTAAATGGAAGTGGAGAATACAACCCATGCCTTGATGTTGCAAGGTCTCTTCCAATGGCTCTTTGCTCCAACAGACACACCTTTGCTCCAATGCCTTTGATGAAGAAGATCTATAATCTGACTCAGAGAGCTAAAACAAAGCTATCTCCAGTATAATCTATAGCAAAATTCTTCATGCATAAGCAAGCCTTATCCTTTTCCATAAGAGATCCCTCTTTATATAGGGTGAAAGAGGGATAGATGAGGAGATTATTATGATCCTATTAAATCAGAGAAGCGAGTAAGATCCAAACCGATCGGAGGCCACCTCATCTTCTAGAAGATTCCCTTCTAGAACATTCGTGAATTTCACTTTTTTCTTGTTTAAGCATCGTGGCACCATATGCAAAGGCAGCCTGCAACGATGTCGCAGTCCATATTTGGTGCAACATGCAACGCTCAAGCATCATCGCACCCCAAGTATAGAGCAGGGTGCGACGATCTCATTTGACTTTTCTCATGGAGAAAGTCTCTTTTAGTGTTTTCGGGGAACATGGAAGTGAGTTATGCACATGTTGTCAGTTGATCACTGGGGTGACCAAAATAATTTGTAACAGAATTCCCCCCAAAGTATGAAGTTGGAACTTGTGATAGCTGAAATATTTTGTAGAATGTGTGTGTCGAAAGCAAGGAGCGCATCGGTTGAGAACCTACAAACAATCAAGCATTTGCATAATAATATACCATCTTATGAGGTAGGCATTCCCATACTCAGACTACAAGTGACTATAATCATAAGTGTTAAGTGATTCATGGCCACTAAACATATACTATGGATCCATGTCATCATGATTCAGCATAGCCACCAGAAATACAATGTAGATCTATGCACTTAAAGAATTCAAATTCAGACATAGCCACAAGACATACACAATGGATCTATGTGTCATTACAAACTTATGAATACTCTGTCGCAACCTGGGCCAATATGGAGAGATCCAGGGTCTTCATTTCCATCGTCCCTAAGTACGAATATATCCATGTGATTACAGGTGTCGAAGTCGAACATGGTAGAAACCACTTGATTACCAGTCATTAATGAAAATCATTAACAAGTGCGAGAGAAATCACCATCGATGTCAATGACTCCCAAAGTACTCTAGTACAATCCAACGAATGTGAATATATGAATTGAAATCGAACACTCGATGGATTCTTCCAATCAGGGTCCAATGATGTGAACCCATTTTTGAAAGTGAAGAGACCTGCCATTGAGGGATGCAGGATCCAAGGCACTAATGTGATTTATAAGTCTTGTTCCTGGATAATGAGTTGAAGTCGACATGAAAATACTAGTCAGAGGATGGCCTTAATGTATCTCTCATCAATGACACGAAATATGTAACAGATTTGAAGTAGATAAGAGTATGAAGTGATTCAGAACTGACTCAGGGAAGGCTGACATGGTAGAAAATTTAGAACTGCAGATGATTGACTCGATAGATGGCTTGTTTAGGTTGGACTTCTCTTGAACATATAAACGACACGATAGTTGTCTTGACAACATTGACTTAAGGAGGACCCAACATATGGACTTGTGGATGGTCAAACGAGAGACAAATGGATTTCCCAACCCAAATACAATGATGAAAGGGGGTGTCATGTTCAAGAGTGACTTATTGCCACTAACACAAATACAGAGACATTTATTTCCCAATTTTCCCCCACCATTTCTGCAAAGTACCCCTTTATTTTTACGCAAGCTTGATGATGATAACATATGCTTGTAATGTAAGATCATCCTTCGGACGAGTCCCTCGGAGTATGTTTAACGAACCCTAAGGAGTGGTTCGGTCCCATATGGGCCTTTCGATGATTGTTTTACGATTCCAAAGAAAGAAAACTCAGGGGTTTTTCATGTTTAGAGAGTCTGAAAAACACTTAAAGAAAACTCCATAATGTCATTTTTAGTAAGTTAGTCTAAAGAGACTGAAAAAAAGATAATCTACCGCTCATCAGACGTTTTCTTCAAATACTTTTACGAGCGTGAAAAAAACAAGGTCGCTCGGCTATCTTTTCGTGTTTAAGGAGCTTGAAAAGAGCTTAAAGGATACTCTGTAGAGTTCATTTTCATGTTACAAATGTGAGTTCAAAAAAACGATAAAATGTTACTCGATTACATTCTCATGGTTTCATGAGCGTGAGAAAGAATTAAGACTATGCTCGGAGTTTTTCCTAAAAAAACCTAAAAGTATCTGTACATAAGACAAACACACGAAAACGGTAAAAATGGTGGATCCATATCAAACGTCCCATCCTTAGATATTTCAATCTATAATAGAAAACACTTTGCAAAGTTGGTTAGACTTAAGACATAGGCAAAATATTCAAAAAATAATTTAATTTGCAATAAAATATGGTAAAAAATAATAAAATAGGTCAAAATAACCCATTTACCATTTCATTTTGCAATTTCACCCAAATAGTGCCCAAAACCCTCATTTTCTTCCAAATTTCAAGCGTTGATTCTAGAGTGCCTAGTTGACCATTTCACAAACCGCTTCCATAAAAAATATAATGTCTTGCTGCTTTATTTTTTCATGGTTTAAAATTTCATTTTTAATGGCTTAATTTTGAGTTAAGGTCGATTTTTTGGAGGTCACTGCGCTTTGAGATTGTCCAAGGCTCACAGTATTGTGAAATGCGACAATCTCAAATCGTCGTAAGGGACACAAAGACAAGGTGTGACGGCATCGCTTTGTGTAAAAGCAAGGCCCTTCGATGACCACAACTTAATTTTTGAAAAGAAAAAATGAGTTAGGAAAACTTCCAAGAATTGATTTTTTATGAATCTAATCATCTTTTGATGTCAGTTGGAAGGTTTTCCTCAGTTAAAATTCTCAAGTGGAGGGAACGTGAGCATGAGGAAGAAGATTACTTTCCCGAGAATGACCCGAGCACAGTGATGACACTCTGTGAGTGTGGTTTACTCAAATTCTTCAAAATTCAGGGTATGAGAGCCCAACTGAGATTGTTGGAGTATCTAGTCCACATGTGGGATGTAAATGAACAAGCATTTCACGTGGGTGTGCATACACTCACCTTGGAGATAGATGATATTTACTTTTTGATGGGGTTATCTCGCCGAGGCTCTCGAGTATATCATTCTTGGGAAGAAGGGGTGGAGGATAACCCATGGACTTCTATGTTGCACACCACTGCGTGTTAGGTACGGAAAAGCATAGTGGCAAGGTTGCCATTAGGGATGTTTGAGATTTACCATTGAAAACCATCCTCTATACTATCACCCGAATGGCAGGGAGTGCAGCTCCCCACATGGATTTGCAAAGCCACTTTCAGTACGCCATAGAGTGTATGGAGCCCCGGGTCTTTAACTGGTGCGAGGGTCTCTTGAAGAACATGAAAAAGCAACTGACAAAGTGTCAGAATGGTCGGTTGAAACAGTTTGGTTATGGATCCATTTTAGTATCCTTCTTCCTGGAGAGGGTCCCCGTCTTACATCTACAAATAGAATGGGGTATACTTGCTCCACAAGATCCACAAGTCAAAATATGGGTGGCTTTGATGGCTCGCCATTGTGGCATGCCTATCATCAAATCTGACGAGGTTTTCTTCCAGTGGCTGAGAAATTGGCTAATCATGGTGGAGGACTATGCTTACGTCGGGACAGACTTACGTGGGGATCCTGACTTAGCTCTACCTGAGGGATCTCAGTGGGGAGACATAGGTAAGAATAAATTTTTCATTATATGATGTTTTTGATATTTTAATTATAAAATGTTTTTTGTCATTTATCCAAGACTAATCAAGTGCTCTCAATAATGCAGATGTGGCACCTTATCGTCCTCTGGGATCATCTCCCATTCAGAGGCGAGGAGAGATAGGCGATGTGGCGGGTTGAGGAGTGGTTGTTGTGGATCTCGAGGAGATCGAGCAAAACCTAGAGGGATTAACCATGAACATCCCTGATACCACGGTGGACGAACTTCCTCAGCACTACCAACGCCATACAGTTGTCGTATCGACATCTATTAGTCGGTTGCTTCGTAGAGTGACTCGAAAAGTCGTTTGTTACAACGAGCAACATCCATGACTCTTATGTATATGAAGCCCTAAGCTTCACTATTTTGACATTTTGGTCTTCGGACAAACACTTTTTATAACTTTTGACGTATTAATATAAAGTTCCTACCGACTTACTTGTCTTATTTTTAAAATGTGTGTTTGGATTTATAAATGACGCAAATGTCTGCCTAAAACATAATTAGTCAATGCATCTGTCAATGTGTTTAGACATTTAGGAATATGTTGATACTCAATATAATCAAAATGTCTTTCCAAGAGGCGAATTCTTAAGTATACTCGTAACAATGTAGGACTTCAGATAGAATAAACGTTACTCAATTACAACACTACTAACTGTGAATCAAGTCGTACAATAAGATGATGGATGCCAAATGAAATGGTGTCAGTTAATAACTCGATAACTGCATTGTATTCCGTGATATTATTAGTTGCATGACCAAGGAAAATATTATGTAGACTGATCAATTCATTTGTAGGTGCATAGATTTCCCACGCAACAAACGCTAGGTTTTGAGTACTGCAACTAGCACCATCAGCAAAGCCAATATAGGGTAGCGAAAACACCGACATCTGGAAACCAAGCACAATGAAAGGTAAGTAACTAAAAGACGAAACAAAAACGAAAAAAACACACTAGAGTATGATACACTAAAAATGCAAAGCACTCATGCAAAAATAGTTTAAGCATAGTACTTCATTAAGTAAAGCTCATTTATGGGTTCACTCAAAGGAATTTCATCATAATATACCAGCTCATAAGTCCCTTTTCTCCAACACTCGTTTCACTATATAAGGGCCACGCCACATGGGCTCGAATTTTTCGGCCCCTAATAAGTCACGATCATGTTCGTAAAGGAGAACTAAATCACCCTAAAAAAAAAAACATGTGGTTTGACATGCTTGTCATATTGAGCTTTGACATGCTTCTTCTGAGTTTCAATGACTAAGGCAACATCACAACGAGTCTCGTCTAATTGCATCAAATACAAGAGACGTTCCTCTTTAGCTGAGGTGTTAGGGAGAAGTCTCACAGTTAATTTCAAAGATGGGATTTCGCATTCAATCGGCACAATAACTTTGATACCATATACTAACTGGAAAGGTGTGAACCTTGTGGGAGATTTAATGGATGTTTGATAGGCCCCTAATGCTGAGAAGAGCATTGTGTGCCAACTTGACTTTTTAATTCCTACCATCCGTCAAAGCATAGTAGTGAGAACTTTGTTGATTGCTTCACCCTGACCATTGGTCTATGGATAGTAAGGTGTTGAGTTTTCATGTCGAAGACCCAACTTCTCAGTAAGTTTAGACATCATGAAATTGCGAAAATGACTACCATGGTCAGTGACGATTACTTGAGGGACACCAAATCTAATAACGATATGATTGAATATGAACAATGCTGCAGTTTTCCCGGTATTATCAAATGTTAGCATCGCCTCGGCCCATTGAGTGAAATAATCCATAGCTACAATAATGTATCCATGCCCCCCGACCGAGTGAGGGTTACATGTCATGAAGTCAATGCCCCATTTAGTGAATGGACCAACGGAAACTACAGGGTAAAGAGGAGCAGGGTGAGAATGGATTTTATTGTTATATGTTTGACAAGCGTGGAAATTTTGAACGACAGTAATGCAATCCTTAAACAATGAAGACCAAAAGTAACCAGCTCGTAAAATCTTTTGGACAGTGGCATATCCAAACATATGACCGCCACATGCTTTGGAACGACAGTCATTCAAAGCTTTCTCAACTTCATCATAGGTTAGACATCATCGAAATATGAAATCAATACCATGGTGGTAAAGGGTATCACCAAGGATAATGTATTGATGGGCTTGATATCGAATACGACGACGATCTACACTAGAAAGATACGGCTGGAAAGTTTGGGTTTGGAGATAAATGATGATGTCTTCATACCATATATCCTCATAACTAATTAGAAAGAGAGACTCGTCAGGAAATGAACCTTCTGCCACAATTTATGTCTCAGTAGAAGGAATGTCACATATCAACTCGGCAAAAACCAAAGATTTATTTGACTTGGCTTGCTCAAACTCCAAATCAAACTCCTGGAGAATAACTATCCATTTGGGGTATTCCCCCCCCCAACAATGGTCGAGTAAGGATGTGTTGCATGGGGTTGCAATCAGAAATGATTGTGGTTTTGTGCAATAAGATTTAATGACAAAAATGTTGTACATCATGAACAACTGCCAAGGCCAGTTTTTCCACATGCATATATTTGGTTTCGGTGGTCGTGAGACTCTGACTCAAATAGTAGATAACATGTGAATCATGTGAATCATCCTCTTGGACTAGAACCATAGCTATGGTGGAGTTCAAAGCAGCTAAGTATAAGAAATAATCTCGACTATAATCGGGAGGAAATAAGAGTGGTGTACGTGTTAAGGCAAGTTTCAAAGCTTAAAAATCTTTGTTGGCAATGTCGTCCCATACAAAATCATGACCCTTCTTAAGAAGTCAAGTAAAACCTTTCGTTAATTCAACATAATTAAGGATGAATCGACGTAAAAAGTTTGTCTTCCCTTGCAAACTTTGGAGCTAGCGCAGTGTAGAAGGAGGAGGCAAATTGAGAATAGCTTCAACCTTCAGAGGGTCCACCCTAATCCCATGTGTAGACACGATAAAACCAAGAAGTCGTCCAGACTCCACACAAAAAAACACATTTATGTGGATTCAATTGTATGCAATAATAGCGACAGCATAGGAAAATGGCACGTAAATGTGTCGGGTGATCTTGACGATGCATGGAATGCACTGATAAATCATCTAGGTAAGGTTGTATAATGTGTTTAATATCATGAAAAGCACAAGACATAGCACGTTGAAAAGTCGCACCGGCATTCTTGAGACCAAAAGGTAGTTTATGGTATGTGAAGGTTCCCTAAGGGGAAATAAAAGCAGTCTTATGTTGATCCGCGGGTAAAATATTGATTTGATTATAGCCAAAGAAAGCATCCATCAAAGAGAAGATTTCACTCACGGCACAGTGGTCAATGATCTGGTCGACGAAAGGGGTTGGATAATTGTCTTTGGGACAAGCCTTGTTAATATCCCTATAATCTACACAGACACGGATCGTGCCTTGTTTCTTCGTAACCAGAACAAGATTGGATACCCAATTAGTCAAAGCCACAAGATAGACAAAACTGGCTTTAAGAAGTTTTTCAACTTCGAGGTTAATAGCAGCAACTTTGCGTGGATGTATTGAGCGAAGTCTTTGTCGAACAGGTTTAGCATCCAGGTAAGTCTTAATTTCATGTACAACAATATCTGGATCAATTCCAGGCATCTCTTCGTAACTCCAGGAAAAAATGTCACAGAATTCTTGGAAAAGAGATTTGAAAATTTAGATCTCATCAGCAGAACATGAGGCATCGATGTGAACATTTTCCACAATTACAGGTTTAATCGAAATATCTAGAGGGATGGTGGGTGAAATGTTACCCAATTTCCCTTCATACAAAACATTATGTGTTGGTTCAGGAACATGGGAAATAGTAACAACAGTAGACAGATTCGAAATATGTTGATAACTCTCTATGGTCTCGAGTTCCAAGAAGAGAATAGAACGATGATGCCCATCGTCCCATGGGGTATCTTCCATAGACATGGTTGTCGTGATCATCTCATCGGTGTGAAATACCACGTGAAAAGGATCCAGATACGTGTCTAAGAGAGAATGAAGAGGAGTTGTCGATTGAATACCTTGATAAGCCAATTCTATCGGACTCAAAGGAATTTGGTTCCCATAACGAAGACAGTCATCAGAGCTAGGTACTATCCAAGGGCCATAAGACTCTGGGATTTCACCAACAGTGATTGATATCATGTTAATCGAAGTTGTTACCTCCTAAAATAGCACTGTCAAGTTTTCGATTTCTAGGTGATAGGAACATGTCAAAAAAATTATTTCTAAATTTTTTAGGTGCATTAGAGGGTCTATTTTTCAAATATAAACTTGGAAAAATCATCATTTTTGGTCTTGGCTTTCAAAATCTAAAATCTCAGGTTTCTGTGGTTAAGAGGGTCTATGAAATGACTCGTTAACCACCGAAAGTCGAGATTTTCAGTGGTTAAGAGGCGAAATAAAAGGGGTCCTTAACCACCGAAAGTGTTTTCACGCCCAAATAAAAAACCTCATGCTTTCGCACGAGCCAGATGTCAAGCGAGCGTGATTATGATTCCTAACCGCCGAAAGTCATGTCAAATGACGAGTTTTCATGTCATTATTGTAGAATTGTAGATGAATAGATGTCGAAACGTCCTCCAAGCGTTCAACTGTCAGTTGTCATCAATTTTTGGTGTGGCGCAAAATCTCATGAAGGAGTTTATCATAAAAGAAATGAGATTGCATACGGATTATCAGGACTGCCAGCCACAAAATTCTATGACATCACTACTGAGCTTAAACACTGTTTAATTGTCATTGAATTGTGCATTGAGTCCGAGTGTTGTTCATCATTTCAAATAGTCTCGTGATTTCCTTATTCGGGCGTGCTCTCAAAGCTCCAGATCCCGTTTAAAGAGGCCAGCTAATGGTCGAAGATCCAGTTTAATAACTAATTCAACATCCAGGTTTCAAACCCAGTTAAAAGGTAGCTTCGGTCTATGATTTGATTCTCTGTGATTATTATCTGAAACATTCTCGACTCAACTCCAGCTCATTGTTTGTTTGAGTCGAATCTTGTTTAGATTATGCATATCTATCTGCTGAGTTCTACCTATAGTCACTGTGCATTAAAGATTTGGTTCATGTTTAAACTCTGAGTTCTATCCTTTATCTTTGATTTTACCCTCAGTTATACACCTGGCTATTGATTTAAATCGAATGCTAATTCTGATTTGATTTTACCCTCAGTTATACACCTGGCTGAGTCATATCCTCTGTCTGTGGAATTAGATTCTTTGACCATCGACTCATACCCTTTGATTGCATGAGTGATTGAAGTCTTGTTCCTGTTTGCATGCACATCTCTTGAATTGAGGGACACGTCAGCCTTGTCATAATGTCAAAATCTGGACCAGCCCTAAGGGCTGAACTTGATGGGGTTTGGTACCTAGAAGCTCACCCGGAGGTGGCAGAATTCTTCAAACAGGCTGGGGTATTTTCATATTGTGAAAAATTAACCAATTTTCATCAATAAGTGGTCGAGTCTTTTGCCATTTCTTATTATGGGAGGTCTGCTAAAATAGAAAAGGAGGAGTTTATCATTGATGAAGTTGCCATTGCTGAGTATACAGGTCTACCCAGATCAGGGGATTGTTGGTTTAAATCAATTGTTCCTTCAAATATTGAGTTTAGGTCATATATGTTGCCTATTCACAAAGATCTTATCTGGAAAAGGGACATTCCAATGTCTTTCTTAGAACCAAAGTGGCAATCACTGTTGAAAGCAATCTTTGTCTACATTACATGTGAAGGGCGGTACAATAGAGTGATGTTATATCACTTTAAGCTTTTAAACCATTTTATAGGCAGAGATCCAATTAATCTACCTTTTTACTTCCACAAGACTCTCACCAAAAGGGTCAAGCAGGTAAAAGTTAAGCCCACTAAGGTGGCAAGTAGACTGTCCCATCAAGGACTCATTACTCTTCTTATCAAGGAGTCTCTGAAGAAGCAGCAGGTTGCATGGAATTACTTTCTCTTCTGGAATGAATTCCAAACTGACAAACCACAAGAGGACAAGGACAAGAAGACTGCCACAAGGAAGGCTATTACTTCCAAGAGTAGTCAAAGGAAACGAAGGGCTATTTCACCCTTGAAACAGCAAGCAGAATCTTCCTCGGCCAAGAAGAAGAGAACAAAGAGAAGATTACAGTTTGAGGAAGGAGAGAAGGATGAAGGTTTGGTCATGGAGGATAATCCTTTAAACCTCCCATATTCAGATTCTGAACATGAACCAGAGCATAATGAGGCACAAGGAGAGCAGAAAACTGATACAGTTGTTGATGAATACCCAAACCTACCTACTCCTACTCCTCCAGAGGAACAAAATCAATCATCAGTAGGAGCTTCTTCGAGAAAACCCAAAGCTTCCAGGACTCAGAAAGTGAGGAAACTTCTGCAACAAATCTAYGAAATGGAAGTTTTAATAAGGGTTATTAAAAAGACAAATACAGATCTGACAAAAAGAAATGAAGAACTTCATAACATTAATAAAACTGTCAAGGAAAAACATGACAAGATCAAAGACAGGAACATGGTATTGATAAGGGAGAACATGAAGTTGTACAAACAGCTAAGACTTCTGAGATTAAAAATAAAAGAATCCCAACCTCCAGCTCAGGAGCATACAAAGTTGGAAACCCTAGCCCAAGTTGCCATCCATAGAAGAAGAAATACAAGTTGGTATTCATCAAGAGGAAGTCACAAGCCCTGTCAGGGAGAAGGGAACTTCATCCAAGAAGCCTTGAAACCATATGCAACCATACAAGTAATCGAAAATTTTGAATTTTTGATTTTTGAAAAACTTATGCTTTTCGGTGGTTTAGGCGAGCCTGAGCGTGCTCATTAACCTCCGAAACGCAGTGCTTTCGGTGGATAAGAAGCTTAAAATTTCATACAGTTAACCACCGAAAGCCTGTATGACCAGATTCATCGAAATTTTGCTCAGATTGGAAATTTTTGAGTTGGAATGGAATGAAACCTCTTTGAATAAGCAAGTAATAAATTATCAAAGTCAAATCTAGAAGCTAGTTTTGAGGGATAAGGTCAAAAAGAGGTTTTTCAACTACATTTGGCATATTTTTCAAAGGCAACATATCAAGGGTTTGAAGACACATCATCCAACTCGAATTTCATCTTCAGGAGATCAAACCAAAGAGCCTTGGAAGGCTAGGCTACACATCATCAACTTTTCAACCACATTTTGAGGATTATTGGATAGGGATTGACCTCATTTTGAGGATCTACTCCTAGTTTCTTGTAAATACAGTTTGCTTTCTGTTTTTAGAAAATCAGATCCATTGTTTTAGGATCTGATAACTGTGATGTAAAGCTCTAAAGCTACAGAATTAAGATAGATGAAGGGGTTCAATCCTGGATACTTTTTGGCTATGTACTTTGACTCTTTTATGTTATATGAATCACAATCCTCTTTTGTTACCAATGTCAGTTTTGTTCATATGTTCACCACTCTGTAATTTGATTCAGTTCAGCTTAGCTATTGAGAACTGTCATCTTCTTGTGTAGCTCATGAATGTGAATTAAATGATTTTCTGCTATCTTGTATGACCCTACATGTCTGTGTACCTGGTTATCTTGAATAGTATTCTTCACAACTTATTTCATTACTGTAACTGATATTTGGTCTCTAAAAGCACTGGTTTAATTTAGATGCATAGTAAGTTGTCCTTTTATAAAGCCTTCTCAGTTATCACATTGTTCCAAACACTTTGATTATTCATAATTTCTTAAGTTACCAAGCATCCTTAGTCTACAACCCTAAGGAGTTTCTTGGAGTGATAACAAAAGCGACAAAAGGAGGAGGAATATTAGGTGGCGGAATGGGAAATGTACCCATTAACGATGAATCCTTTTAGAAGACCCACATCGACATTCTCACAACCGGGAGGTGTTTTCGCAATGAAAGGTACATTACTAGTACATGAATCGGAATTAAAGAAGGTGATTTGATCGACAGTAACTTTTCCTTGGTGAGGGAATCGTATCACACGGAAAAGAGTAGAAACAATTGCACGCATGGAATCAATCCAACTATGGCCTAGTAGAAGGTTGTAATCAAGAGGTGCATCAAACACCTCAACCTCAACAGTAATTCTTTTACCTTCTAACGTAATAGACAATGAAGGAAGAACACCATAAGGTTTAAACCCGGTACCATTAAAAGATTTTAGAGTACTGTGTGACTCGGTAAGGGCAGGAGAGCCTATGGCTTTCCAACAAGTGACAAACATGACGCAAGTCGAGGCTCCTTCATCAATAACGATTCGACAAATATTCTTATTTTCCACAATGACTTGTATTTGAAATGCTAATTGAGGAGGAAGCCTTGGAATATGATCTTCCAAGTTAAAGATTATCAAGTTCATATCAGTAGGATCAATTCCACCAATAGTCTTTAACAGTGCCTTCTGTTGCATAAGACAACTTTGAATTACTTCGAGAGCCGACATTGCAGAAGGTGCACTTCTACAATACTATATTTTTTAGCAGCACGTGCATGAGGGTTGAATGACGACTTATGAACAACGCCCTTAGGAGGAGGACAAAGAACTGTATCTATACTTGGTCATTTGAGATGAAGAGGACCGTTAGGAGGCGAAGTCGATGGAGGAGGTTGAACCAAGGGAGGTGAATCATCAACTTTCTCTTTCGAAGGAGAATAATCTTTGGCTCGAGTAGCGACTGCAACTTTATTCTTCTTGGAGTCACCAGTACACATAAGTACATAAGATGTGGTGGAGGGAGAAGGTTGATCATGAATGACCAATTGGGCATGCTGCTGAGAAGGAAAAGGTTGTGACAAAATGGCGGGTGTAGGAGGTGTCTCGGTCCCTTGCAGGAACTTAGTAACCTCAGCACGTCGTGGACAATCTTTCGTATAATGATCATCACCACAGATAAGATAAGGATAACGAGGTTTTCTCTTTTCTTTGTCATCAGCAGGTTGAGTCTTGGATTTATCGGATTGTTGATTATTATTATTTTCCTCCTTATTCTTACCCTTCCCTTTCTTTTATTTTTATTTTTACCGATAGATGTAGATTGAACCAAATTAACCTCTGAGGTTTTATCGGGAGGAGTTGGAGGAGGAGAATTTTGTACATTAGAAGTAGTAGATTTGGGAGTGGAATGATTGGCTTTTTTAGATTGAGTCTCAGCGTGAAAAGTATCAATCACATCGTCAACAGCATGAGAAGCTACTGGAGGTGTTGGGGTTGGATTTGTAGATAGGCGAGGAGCATCAAGGATCAAGTCATATAGAGTGTTTGTTTGTGAATAAACGAGATCCAAGTATTGAGCACGACTGATCGCCTACTCTTCAGTGACGAAACCACCCATGGAAACATCACGGGCTATAGGACCAATGAGTGACTTAGTAAACCACTCAGCCAATAGTTGATCAGGAAGGGGAACTTTGATTAAGTGTCTTCTCCTCCTCCACTCGTTAATATGATCGAAAATGTGAGTAGACGAGGACTGTTTAAATGAACTCAAAATTTCAGTTATTGTCTCGTATTGTATCGGTAACTGGTAATGCGTTAAGAAATCTATAGATAAGGTGTTGAAATCATTGAATAATCCTCGTGGAAATTTGATATACCATTTGGTTGTTCAACCCGTAAGAGTTCGTTGAAAAAGACGTAATCTAATGGAGTTGTCCATCAAAGAGTTGGATGGACACCAAAGATGGAAAGTCGTGACGTGATTATTTGGGTCTTCTCCCAATCGACCATCAAACTTAGGAATGTATGATGGTAACTTGGCAGATATGACCGACCAATAAGGAGAATGCAAGATATGATCATTCAAAATCCTAGATAAATCTGATAAATCCAAAGTAGCAAGAAACGACAACTGTTTGTTCACTTGAGGAAACTGGTAATTTTGAAGAGGTAATCTTGTAGGTATACCAGTAGGACCATAAGAAGTCTGTATATATTTAGAGAGTCTTTTCAAATTCGATGGTGGAGGGTTTTGAGTCAAATAGCCAACATGAGTTGGTTGATTGGGTATGCTTCCTTGGAGAGGAGCATTAGATTGAAAAGCTTGACCCCAGGTAGGATTCATAGAACCTATATATGGTTGCCTGGAATTAGGGGGTACAAAAGAATTAACTTGAGGATTTTCCCCCCCAGGCGGTTGTTGATTGACTTGGAAAGGAAAATTCCAAGGTTGAGATTGTAATCCGGGGATATATTGCCCGTACACTGGGTTATGACCCCCAACTTGGGGTTTCCCTCCAACTTGAGGTTGGCCTCCAACAGGAATCTGAAAACCAGAAGCGACAAAATGACTTGTGTCTCCAACTGGATTGGGGATACTTGGGCCAGGACGATTAGATCCTCTAGTTGGAGGTGGAGGAGGAACGCTAGGCTCCCTGGAGAGAACCTGGGAAGGTGTAGGAACGAAACTACTAGAAACATTATACTCAGAAGGAACAAACTGATTAGGCCCTCCAGATGGACTCTGGGTAGGATTAGCCATAGAAGTATTCGGAGCGTTATACTCAGGTGGAAGTGACGGATTTGATCTAAGCGGAAGTGGTGTTCCAACATGAGCTTGAGTGATTACCGGACTTCCGGAAGAAACAGGCGTAACTTGTGGGACCATGGTAGAGTTAGCGAGTTGGAGAGGAAGAATTGTATGAGAACCAACCAACAATTACTCTGAGACTATGACAAAATTATTGGTCGTGGCAGTAAAATGATCTAAAGGTATTGTGTAAGCAGTGGAAGTCACAGACGTATGTGATGCCATAGATTGATTATAGGTCATCTGGTGTAGGTGATTCATTCCTAGTTTTTCAAAAATATCTTGTCTCGAAGAGGTTCTCCAAAGAGAACAGAGAAGGGCAGAGCTAGGATTAGAAATTCCAGCATTATGAACCGAAGTTCTAAACGATTCACTCTAGAAGAGTGGATCATCTACACCAGACTCTGTGTGAGGTCCAGTAGGTATTCTAGTATAATATTCAACAACAACGTCTCCCGATGAATTTATCCGAAGCAAAAATGGATCTCGTACAACACTCAATAACAGATTTATAGGAAGTATCGATTCCTCCAATGGAGTAGAACTTCCAATCTCAGAGGCTACGTCATTATTCTGCTCCTTCAGGAGAACCCTCTGGTGAGTTAGGAAGCAAAGAAACGTATTCTTTCGGCTCTTCTGAATGTAACCCTTGCATCCTACGTGAACGACAAGGGTCGATGTTGGTCGCACCAAATAAAGAATGAAATGAATCTATGACTAACTAGAAAAAAAAAGAACACTCACTAATAAAATTTAGATATCAAACACGCAAAAAAACGTTCTTATTTTGAAGTCACTAGTTGGTGATAAAATCCGACGTCACGAAATCAAGACAAGAAGGGGTTGGGATAAAGAGGGTGGAAAAGTTACGTTGATGACCTCCTTAACAGACTTACACCCTGGTGAAATCTTCCACACATAATCGTGGGTATACCCTCCAAGGAGCCTAAGTGAGTTTGGCCAACGTTGTTTCCAAGTACTATGAAGACTTGCCCCTCCACAGTCACCTCGTGTAAAGACTCTAAAGAGATAGGCCACTAAGGTTACCAATTACGACAATGATGCCTAGGGAAGCAGACGACAGTCTGATCCACGTGCAAGGGTAGGGTATCTAAGCCCGAAATCAACTCAAGAAGGTCCCCACAGGATTTTCTTCTCAAGTGACCCCCAATAATACGCACAATCTCTACACTAAGACCAACAAAGCAGGGTGAGTAACTATGTCGGTCCTAATGTGACCTCGTGATTGACCCTTGTGTTAGAAGGGCTTCCCAGGATAAAATCTAACAACTGGATTTGAACTCTCTCTATCACAAGATACTATTGTTTGTTTTGATGCTTTGGAGAGTGAGCCTTACAGCCTGTTCCAAAGCGTTATCCTAGCTAATGTTGGTGTATAAATGAAACCGATGATGTATTTAACTTTGACCCAATAAAATGAAAAAAGAGATGAAATGCAATCGTTTCATTCGATGAACTCTAATTACAATAGGGAGAAGGTTTCTCTTTCCAAAATACAAAAATTACAAAGCACAATTTCTCAATTTTTGAATGATATGGATTCCAAACAATCAAAACTACTAAATATTCCAATTTTCTATTTTCAACAAATATTTGAATGCAAAAGATTTCTTACAAAGACTACTAAAAAGAAGAATAAACTTCAGTCTTTTTCTTTTTAAATCAGAACAGAGACATAATCCAAAAAAGAAAGAAAGGTCCAAGAAGATTAATGCATTCTCAACACTATTTCCCAAATCAAACTAATAATGCAAACAAAAAATGAAAAGATGAGAAAACTATTTGTTGAATGTGAACAAAAATCGTTTCTTACTCAACAACAATCCAAAACTTAAAACCACTCCAAAACTCAAAAGAAATCAAGAACAACTTATCAAACAAGAACCCGGGAACAAAGTCTTGAGATTATACCCTTGTAATAAGAAGTCAAAAATAAAATTTTCAAAGCTTATGAAGCAAACTCTCAATTCTTGAAAATCAATCAAACATGGGCTTAAAAGATATAAACCAATCATTCGCCAAAGCTAAACATTCATCCCAAGAAGTAAAGACAAATCTGGGCAAAGAAAAGAAAATTGACTATAACTCCAACAATTCCTACAGGAATCGTCGCAGGCCACAGAAGGGTACAGTGTGATGATATAGGATCATCGTGAGTTGTAAGTAAGTCATAGTGTGACGTCGTCGCCCTGGTCTACACAAGCAGAGTGCGGTGATATAGAATCATCGCATGCTGAAAATAGGACACAGTGCGACGATGTCCGAATATAAAGAAAATTTGAAAGAATGACAAAAATTTTCAATGAACTTTTAGAACCAGGGAGTCAAGATGGATCACCCACAGACTCAGAGAATGAAATTGATCAAAAGAAGGCAGGCTAAAAGAAAGTAAAAAGCAAAAAAACAAAAGAAGTTGTTCCCCAGTATGGTTGCAAATTTTGTTATCGAACAAATCGATAAGTGCAGACACAATTTAATCTCCCTAACTTCAACGGGAAGCTAAAACAAAACAAGAAAGAATACAAACTTCACCTTAGACTTCATTGTCATATAAACTAGTTTAGAGAGGGACAAATGACATGCCTTTTAAATGATGCTTGATCCTTGCTAGTGTCATCCTTGTCGCTCCATCTTTGGATTTGCGGGATGGTGAACCTGTTTAAGAAGTACAAACCAACAAAGAGAGAGAACAAAGATATATATATTCCAATGAATTCTATGTATAATATCAAGGAGTTACACAATAAAAGTAAAGACACCTTTATAGGGAAGACATGTATTATTGCATTATATTAAATGGAAGTGGAGAATACAACCCATGCCTTGATGTTGCAAGGTCCCTTCCAATGGATATTTTCTCCAACACACACACCTTTGCTCCAATGTCTTTGATGAAGAAGATCTACAATCTAACTTAGAGAACTAAAGCAAAGTTATCTCCAGTATAATCTATAGCAAAATTCTTCATGCATAAGCAAGCCTTAGCCTTTTCCATAAGAGATCCCTCTTTATATAGGGTGAAAGAAGGATGGATGAGGAGATTAGGATGATTCCACTAAATCAGAGAAACAAGTAAGATCCAAATCGATCGGAGACCACCTCATCTTCTAGAAGATTCCCTTCTAAAACATTTGTGAATTTCACTTTTCCCTTGTTTAAGCATCGTCACACCCTATGAAAAGGCATCCTGCGACAATGTCGCAGTCCATCTTTGGTGCATCATGCGACGATCAAGCATCGTCGCACCCCAAGTATAGAGAAGGGTGCGACGATCTCCTTTGACATAGTTTTTAAGGAAGAAAAGCTAATCCACTTTTCTCATGGAGAAAGTCTCTTTTAGTGTTTTCAGGGAACATGGAAGTGGGTTATGCACATGTCGTCAGTTGATCACTGGGGTGACCAAAATAATGTGTAACGATAGGCACTCTCATCCTTTTTCCTTTGCAACATATATTTCATTCTATTACCTTGTCATAATGATGATCATGGATGAACTCACTAAAAATATGTCAAACAAATTATCTTATGCAATAATAATCAAAAAAATCATAATAATATATATTTTGTTTAACTTTATCAATAATGTATACCATACCAATATATAATTTTTCTATGCCATAACAATATATAACTTTTTTCTCTATGATATAAAATTGGGTATTGAACTCTCATATCACTATTAGTTTTATCTTTCTTTCACTTCTCTTTATAGTGTTTTTTTTTTCTCTCCCCTCATTCTGCATCTAAATGGTTTTGAATCTACTCTACTTTTCATTTCTATTAGCTAGTTATTTAGTTGTTTTTCATGGATATGGTGATATGAATTGTTTTTGCACTCCCAATGTGCACTCATGTACTTTTAAATCTCATTATTTTTATTGTGATTATAACTAGGCCATTAACAAATTTATTTTATTTATTTGTGTTCCTCTTTTTCTTATCCTTTATATGTGTTGATGATTGCAACTTCGTGAGACATTCTTCGGGTCTTCTCCCCAGAGCAGTGGGTTGGGTCGACCTGTGCCTTCTCCCTATCTTCTCCCCGATGGACTGACTTGGGTTGACCTGAGATTGGTATTCGCCTCAGTTGTGTTGGGTTAGGTTGACTTGAGACGGGTCTTCTCCCTAGGTGGATGGGCTGGGTTAATATGTGGGACGCCCCTGGTCTTCTCCCTATATCAGGTTGGGTTGAACGCTCCTCTGAAAACCGAGTTGAGCATGACACTTATCAAAGGAGTGGCAAGTTGTCTTGGGAGGGCACCCAACGTTCCATGGGAGCATACCATGTGGACATGTCACTTGGGAGTTGACCAAGTGGACACATCATGAGGGAGAAGCCCTTGAGGATGATGATGACTTGTTATAGTGGGTCGTAGCCCCTAGAAGAGATGAGGACGTTCACACTGGGTTCAACCATGTGTGACATTTTGATTCAACCTTTCACTATGATGACCAGAGACAAGAAGAGCCCAACGTCTTGTGTAGAAGACCTAACTGCTAAAGTCGACTTGGATGAAGAGACACCTTTTGGAAAGGATAAAATTCTCATTGGACTTGTATAAATAGAGAGAAGTATCTCTCATTTTGTCATAACACACTTGGATCACTTTCTCTCTCTTGTGTAGCTCTAGCCTCTTGGGATTCTAGCAAACTTCTTCTTGGTGATTGGATTTTCTCTTGGACTATCTATCATCTAGTGAAAGGTTGTTGTTGGGTTTTTCTCCCTTGTGAATATTGTGTATTTTGTGCATGGTTTTCTTCTTGTGATCTTGGATAAATGTATGATGCAATTAATGCTTAGGGTTTATGCTTCATGATGCTTATGCTATGAAAAATTGAATAGAATGTTAACAAGTTGATCAATCATAAAAAAATTCAACAATATGTTATATTTACTCACAATTTGGGACATGTTTTCTCTCATATTTCTTCACAATACTTTGTGGGGGTTCTTTGATGTGTGTTGTAGTAGCGAACAAACAATTATGTCATTGTCTTTGTCACAATGTGTTTTACAATCTAATATTTGTTTCTTCAAACATTTCCATTGTCATAGCTTGTTCAATATATCTTCAAAAATGAAATAAAGTTTCAAATGCATGTGTTCATGGAAGATACAAAAGATAATGTTAGGACTTATAGTTGTAAAGTGGACAAATTTGTTTTCCATTAATGTAGACATTATTGCCTTCCAACTACAATGGGGAGATTTTAACACTCAAAAATATTGAAACATGACTTCAACATATATGTTCCTCCAAAAAATACAATGAATTCATTTAAACCATAAATATTCACCAACACAAGCACCTAGTGCTCTCAAATAGCTCTCATATTGTCTGTCATACAATACTCAAATAAGTAAGCCACAAAAACAAGTTCGTAGATCTAGTTGAGGATGGACATTTTAAGTAATCCAAAAAAAACATGTTTATAGATCTAAATTGAGGATGTAGATGTTTTCTAATCTTATCATTGTGTGGGAATAACAATGCCTACAGTCTGCAAATTAACTTGTGACAAATTTCCTTGCTCGATAACAAAACTAAGTTAATTCTAACAAATATCTTTCCAATACTTCTAAAACCATTCCAACAAGCTGAGAATAGAGATTTGAGTCAGCCAAAAAACACATTATGCATATCTAAGTTAAGGATGAATATTTAGGAAAAACATGTTCTCAGATCTAATTTGAAGATGGATATTTAAGCCAAAAAAAGCTTGTTCGTGGATATAAGTTGAGGATGGAGATGTATTTTCATCTTATCATGATATGGTAATAATAGTGTTTACAATCCACAAATTTCCAACTTCCATAGAAAAATTAAATCAATTCTAACAAATAGATCTCCAATACTTCTGAAATCTATCACACAAAGCCATCCTTTTTATGAAACCATACAAAATATCAACATACTCAATTTGAAAAATGGGATAAAATCTTTGTCATGATAGGTTACATTTATTTACCTTCAAAATTACCATTTAACTCGTTCACAATATCAAGAGCATATATCATGCTTTCCATATTATTGGAAAATTCAACACACTACAAACAATATCAAGAGCATATATCATGCTTTCCATATCACTAGCAAATCCAATGCACTACAAGATTTCACATAAATAAATAAATTTGAGTGAAATTTCCCTACCTAAGCATAGTAGATTTTCTCAAAATCTTGCATAGCTTCATAGTTCTCAAACTAGCATGGTTTTCATGTTGTCATGTTAACAAGCTTGTAAAAGATTAAAGCCCACAATAACATACATTTAATGAAGATCACGTAATGATGCAATATTAAATCCAACATATTCTAAATTATATTTGCAGTACATGGAAAGTCTCTATTCAAATACAATCTCTATATTTTCCACTTTTTTGTATTCATGGTGTATTCTTTGAACCCCTTACATATTATATGTTCTCTTCATAAACTGCCACATTGTTGTTGATATTACGGTAACTACGGGAGGTATTAACCGCTACGTGTAACCTTTGACGAGTCTAGAATATTCTGGGAAGCAAGAGAAACCCTATAAGGTTAGGAAATAACCTTATAACACAAGTCGACTCAAAATAATAATTTATATTAAATTATTGTCCTCCAGAAGTAGAAGTCAGCTCAGTTAGGTCACTTGGAGGACTATAAATAAGAGGGCGCTAGAGCTCATTTGTCACACTCACTCTCATAACTGCATAAGGACAAGTGGTGCGCATGACTAGAGGAGAGTTGCAGTTGCTGCAGTGGTGACTTGGTCTTTGGTTATGGTTGGACTTTATGCTTGGTTATGATTTGGACTTTCTACTTGGTACGCTAGATTTGGAGAGAGGTATGCTACCTTGGTTGGCTATTAGTTCTAGGGTTTTCTTCCATAATTTTTTTTTTTGTCAAGGTTAATGTGCTTGGGGGTGGGATTTGTGCCTATGGTTGGGTGACAATATTGATATATTATCTACAGTGAAACAAGCACGCCTATTATTCTAACAAGTTGTGGGCCCACACTATCTTCAGACAGTCTAACCACTGGAAGGTAGATTGGGAGGATTTGCTCAATTGCAGATCCAGTTGCAATCAAATTTTGTTGTAGCAACGAAACCCTAACCCCCTTGTTGAAACACCTTAAGTGAAGCGCTTGACCTAATTCCTAGATAACCTAGTGTACCCTAGCCTAGCGCACCCCCTGGTAATCTTAGCAAGCCAAGGCATCAAGTTTGAGTTTTTGGTCAAAGTGTTGACCAAGTCAAAGTCATAGGTTGACCAAGTCAAAGTCAAAATTTGACCAAGTCAAAGAAGTCATGACTTACTCTATGAAATTAGAAAACAAGTTATAACAGGCTTCTAACTTCAGAGCATGGAAGACAAGGATTGACCTCATCCTTGCCAAGAATAAAGTGTTGGATATCATGAAAGGCAAAATCATGGAACCACAGTTTGAAGCTGGAACCTCATAACGTTGCAGTTATGGAAAAGTTCAAGGACAATGACATCAATGCTATGAGAATCATAGTAGACTTTGTAAAGGACCATTTGATACCATACATTTCTCATATTGGCTCATCTAAGAAGATGTACAATGCCCTAACTAACCTCTTCTCAGTCAGAAATATTGGACAAGTGAAGAGTCTGAAGAATGAGCTCCGTGAAATGAAAATGAATGATGATGACAGCGTAACATCATACTTTGTAAGAATATCTTAGTTAAGAGATCAACTACAAGCTATTGAGGAAATCATTTCAAAAAAGGAACTAGTAAATATAGTACTTAATGGCCTTCCCAAGACATGGGATGCATTTTCCGCAAGCATGAACACAAGAACGAAGTATCCCAAATTTGAAGAACTTTAGACTTGTTGTGCACAAGAAGAATCAAATATTAGCACAAAAGAGAAATCCCAAAAGAAAGATGATGATCAAGTCTACACAACAAAGTTCAAGAAATTCAGGAATAAGAAGTTTGGCTCAAGGAAGAAACCAAATCAAGAAAATGATATGTCAAAAATACAATACTTCAACTGTCGAAAATATGGTCACTACATGAACCAGTGTCCTGAGTTAAATAAAAGGAAGGAAACACATGAAGAAACGATTTCCAAAGAAATGGAACCCTCAAATAAAGTCAAGCAGGATGAAGCAGAATGTTTCTACTAGTCATGGTAACAATATTCTTCTGTAACATAGTCCTTGCACATACCATGTTTCCATAGTTCTTGTACATATCATATGTATCTATTTCCTAGAAGATAAGATGGCCAGATACATGTGGGAGAATAACAAGATAAGGATTGTCATTACAATGACTACTAGTCAAGCAATGTATCTGAAAAGGATGAAGTACGTTGACAATCTTTGGTGACAATTCCTATGGAAGCTACTACATAAGTAACAACTGCTAGATGGGTCGCAATCAGAACCAAACTTGAAGAGACCCGGAAGGATTCAGACCAGAAAGAAGTCAGTAATCAAAAGGAAACTAGAATAGATTGGTGACACTTTACAGAAAGCAAGAAAGATGCATGCAAAATCATGGACTCTCTCAGATGGAGGGAGATGATTGCAGAATTCCAAAAGAAGAGCATGCATATTTCTCATTCAGGCATGAATCTGGGATTAGGAGGGAGTTAATCCTCAATGATATGATCCATTGAAGAATCTGTTAGGATTATGAAGTATATTTCCATGTTCTTCATTAGAAGTAGTAGCCATGATAAGCAGCACGTGTTTAGTTTGACTCTAGAAGAAGTCTTCTTCGAAAAAGAAACCTTGAATATCCTTGGTTGTCCATCTACAATTACGTTCCTATAATGAAGGAAGAAGTTGTAACCTTCAAAAAGGAAGAGCATAAAATCTATAGAAGATTCCATGGAGTCCAACATTGAAGAGAAACACAAGGAATAACATGAAGATTCCAAGAAAGAAAGAAAATCCATAACAACAAATTGAACCAGTTATTATACCGAGAATCATAAGACTACCAACATGGTTTGAACCCACTATAAGCAATCAAACATAAGGAATGAAAAGAATATGTGATGAAGAACAATGTATGTGAGAAATTGTGAAAAAGACTTATGAATGGAAGCATTGGTGAGATTCGTAGCTAGAGGGTTCTCCCATAAGGAGGGAGAAGACTATGATGATAGCTTGTTCTAGTAACCAGATACACCTCTAGCTGAGCCATTATATCTCTTGCAGTATCCATGGGTTGGAGTTTACATCAGATGAATGTAAAGATTGTTCTTCTCAACAGAGTAATTGAAGAAGAAGCATATGTAGAACAACCTCAAGGTTTTGAGGTATACCAAAAAGAGAACCATGTGTGTAGATAGAAGAAGACCTTGTATGGATTCAATCATCCTAGTGCAGAGCCTCTCGTGTACAACAAAAGCTTGGTGAAAACTTCCTATGACAAAGGAAGTGTATCGAAATGGTTCTTCAGAAGTCTGGGATGATGGATTGTAAATCCATGGAAAACTCCCATGATAACAGATCTGAAGAAGTTGAGAGACTCTGATCCAGTAGACCCATCCTTGCACCGGTAATTGATTGACTCCTTGATGTATTCGATGAATACTAGGCCAGACATTTGCTTTGTTGTAAACATGTTGAGCGAGTTTCAGATGGAACCTAGCCATGAGAATTGGCAAAGCATGCCTTGAAATATATTTGTGGGACATTTGAGTTATGTATACAACTACATGGATTTATTGATTCAGAGTGGGTAGAGAGTGAAGATAACAGAAGAAGTACTTCTTAGATATGTTTCAGTTTGATATTTGCCACGATATCATGGGCTAGCAGGAAACAAAAGTATTTTGTGTTGATATTATGGTAGTTGCGGGAGGTATTTACCTCCACGTGTAAACCTGACAAGGATAGAATACTCCGAGAAGCAAGAAGATACCCTAATGAGTTCGCTAATAACCCTAGAATACTTGTCGGCTCAAGAAGATAATTTATATTAGGTTATTAGCCTCCAAGAGAATAAATCGGCCATAACTAATAATACATATTGAACAGACAAATACCCAGAATGAGAAGTCAGCCCAGGTAGTTAGCCAGAATTAGTATAAATACATTTCTCATTCTAGTAGGCAGTCTCAGAATTGCAGTGCCCAGTCTTATGCACAGGTTTGAGGAGAGCTGCCAGTGCAGTTAGCAAATCACGTTTGGCTTGGACTATCTCTTGGCTAGGGTTTGGACTATCTGATCAGCTCTTGTTGGTGCGCTATCCTTGGGGAAAGGTGTGCTACCCTTTGTTTGGCTATCTAGCCTAGGGTTTTCTTCCGGAATGATTCTCTGTCAAGGTTAAGGTGCTCGGAGGGTGGCTTCAGCCTATGGTTGGGTGACAAGGGTATTGTCCATGGTAAAACGAGCACACATCTTTCATATTCTAACAGGTTATGGGCCCACACCTCCTTCATTCAGTCTAAAAACTGGAAGGAAACATAGTCGCTAGGATATTGAGCTCGTTGAGGAACTGCCGCTAGGGTTACTAGCAGAAGCAGCTTCCAAGACATTGTCACTAGGGTTACTAGCAGAAGCAGCTTCCAAGACATTGTCGCTAGGGTTACTAGCAGGAGCAGTTGCAGAAACCCTAATCCTCTTGTTGAGGCACCTTAAGTGAATGGATTGACCTAATCTCTGGATAGATCAGTGCGCTCTAGCCTAGCGCATTTCCTGATACTCTCAGCAAGCCAAGACGTGAAGTTTGAGTTTGTGGTCAAATCTAGGGTTTGACCAAGTCAAAGCAGCCATGACTTATTCTATGAAGTCGGAGAAAAAGTTAGATGGAGCCTCTAACTTCAGAGTGTGGAAGACAAGGATTGACCTCATCCTTGCCAAGAATAAAGTGTTGGATATCTCGAAAGGAAAGATCGTGAAACCAGAGTTTGAAGAAGGGAAAGAGAAGGAACCGTAGAATGTTGCAGCTATGGAAACGTTCAAAGACGATGACATTAATGCTATGAGTATCATAGTGGAATCCATAAAAGACCACTTGATACCCTACATCTCCCATCTTGACTCATCGAAGAAGACGTATGATTCCCTAACAAACCTCTTCTCAGTCATAAACATTGGACAAGTAATGAGTCTGAAGAATGAGCTCTGTGACATGAAGATGAATGATGATGATAGCATAACATCATACTTTGTGAGAATTTCTCAATTAAGAGATCAACTACAAGCTATTGAAGAGATCATCTCAGATAAGAAGTTGGTAAACATAGTACTCAATGGTCTTCCCAAGACGTGGGATGCATTTTTCGCAAGCATGAACACAAGAAAGGAGTATCCGACATTTGAAGAACTTTGGACTTCTTGTGCTCAAGAAGAAGCAAGGATCAGTGCAAAAGAGAAACCCCAAAAGAAGTATGATGATCAAGCATTCACAACAAGATTCAAGAACTTCAGGAACAAAAGGAAGTTTGGTTCAAGGAGGAAGCCAAAATCAAGAGAAAAACATTTCAGAAGTACAATGCTTCAACTGTCGAAAGTATGGTCACTACAAGAATCATTGTCCCAAGCTAAATAAAAGGAAGGAGAAACATGAAGCATCAATTGCCGAAGAAAAGGAACCTACAAAGAATACTAAGCATGATGGAAGAGACTTCTTCTTCTAAAGGTAACAAAACTCTTATTATTTCTTGTACATATCTTGTTTGCATCGTCTCTGTACATATCTTGTATATCTATCTCTTGGAAGATAATGTGTTCCAAGAAGAAATATACCTATGGAAGAACAACAAGATAAGAATGGATATCATTAGATAATACACATGA
>ML776870.1:871937-888861 GCA_009831015.1 Picea engelmannii
GAGGTCAGTTCTCATTCTGGTAGGCAGTCTCAAAATTGCAGTGCCTAGTCTTGTGCGCACTGCAGTGCCCAGTCTTGTGCGCAGGCTTGAGGAGAGTTGCTGCAGCTAGCAGATCACGTTTGGCTTGGACTATCTCTTGGCTATGGTTTGGATTATCTGATCAGCTCTTGTTGGTGCGCTATCCTTGGGGAAAGGTGCGCTACCCTTTGTTTGGCTATCTAGCCTAGGGTTTGCTTCCGGAATGATTCTTTGTCAAGGTTAAGGCGCTCGAAGGGTAGCTTCGGGATATGGTTGGGTGAAAAGGGTATTGTCGATGGTAAAACGAGCACACATATTTCATATCCTAACATGTTGCACTCAACACTGCAGAAGCAAAATATATTGCAGCTTGTGATGCTTGTACAGAAGTAGTGTGGCTCTGTAAGTCGGTTTCTGGACTGTTTGATCAGGTGTTGGATTCGACCGTGATATATTGTAATAACCAGAGTTGTGTAAATCTCTCATAGAACCTGGTATTCCATTACAGGTCGAAGCACATTGAGATCAAGCATTATTTTCTACGTGATAAAGTCCAGAAGGGAGAAGTAGTTCTCTAGTATATCTCCATTGATGAGCAGATAGACGATATTTTGGTAAAGCCTCTGTCCAAGATGAAAAGTTTGCGTACTTAAGGTACAAGTTGGGACTTGTGGAGATGACTTCCTTATTGGAAAGGGAAGTGATTACTCCCCAGTTTGGGAGGGAGCACTGATATGTTATTGATATATGGACAGTCATTTTCTTGTTTGGAAAATGGTCCAGGTTGGGCAGTCACTTTCCAGTCCGGAAAGTGGTCTAAGATTCTTGATGGACAATCATTTTCCAGTTTGGAAAATGGTCCAGGTTGGGCAGTCACTTTCCAGTCCGAAAAGTGGTCCAAGATTCTTGATGGACAGTCATTTTCTAGTTCGGAAAATGGCCTAGAACGGACATTCATGGTCCGACAGATTGTTGATGTACCATAGACAAGAATTCCCCTTGTGGCCAGTGTGGGGGAATGGTTTAAGACAGTCATTGTCCTTATTAGTCACTATGAGACTTTGGTCAAGCATAATGGTTCGCCTGTCCAGGCAATCATTCTTTCAAAGTTCACAGTTGTGAACAGTTTCGAAGAATGGTCTGATGTGGGAGGTTGGTGCAGGATAGTTTTTTTCGTAGGAAATGGTCTGGATAGTCATTCCCTAGGGAAGACTCATTCTCTCCAGGCTACACTATGAATCGTGTCGGAAGAATGGCCCAATTAGGTTGAATGGTCTAGGTTTAGCAATCAGGGACAAACATTCCCTATGGAAGACTCATTCTCTCCAGGTTGCAATGTGAATCGTGCCGAAAGAATGGCCCAGTTAGGTTCAATGGTCCAGGTTCATAAATCAGGGACAGTTATTCTTCTATGCTTGAGAAGAATAGTCCAGAGAACCCATGGCAGATGTTTAACTTTCTGAGGGAAGATGCTCTTCCAGATCTCACAAATGTGAGTAAAAGAGTGGCCCAGATGATTCAGTTTGTATCATGACATTGTTGATATCATATGATATGATTCTTGTGGATATTGTATGTCTTTGGACAATAGTTTTATGCTATTGTGGTGGATGTGATCCACTGGTAGTGATTATGTGTCACTAGTTAGTAGATGTGTGCTACTAGGAGTGGTTGTGTACCACTGGATAGTAGTTGTATACTACTATGAATAGACACAGTTGTGTTCTATTGGATGACATTGTTTTGATTGCCATAGAGACTATCTAGTTGGATAGTGATGATGGTGCTCGTGATTTGATCATGAGATATTCTATGTGGCTATGATGATGCTACTAGGCGAATGGTCAGTTTGTGCTCAAGACCATTGCCTTTAATACCTCCCTAGCTAGGAGGGAGTGTCAATATTACGGTAGTTGCGGGAGGTATTAACCTCTATGTGTAACCTTTAACGAGTCTTGAATATTTTGGGAAGCAAGAGAAACCCTAGAAGGTTAGGAAATAACCTTATAAGGCAATTCAGCTCAAGATAATAATTTATATTAAATTATTATCCTTCAGAAGTAGAATTCGGTCCAGTTAGGTCACTTGGAGGACTATAAATAAGAGGGTGCTAGAGCTCATTTGTCACACTCATTCTCATAACTGCATAAGGACAAGTGGTGCGCATGACTAGAGGAGAGTTGCAGCTACTACAGTGATGACTTGGTTTCCAGTTATGGTTGGACTTTCTTCTTGGTTATGATTTAGACTTTCTTCTTGGTACGCTAACTTTGGAGAGAGGTACGCTACCTTGGTTGGCTATTGGTTCTAGGGTTTGCTTCTAGAATTATTTTGTCTATCAAGATTTAGGTGCTCGGAGGTGGCCTTTGTGCCTATATTTGAGCAACAATATTGCTATATTGTCTACGGTGAAACAAGCACACCTATTATTCTAACAATTGTCACATTCAATTACTTTAATTCTAAATTATTTTAATAATTGAGATTCATTAACTCTAATATTTATCACACATATATAGCAACTCACCAAGTCTAAGTCTAATGTTGCCCACACCGATGCACCTTATAAATATAAAACTTACAACTTACTTTGGTGAGCATTTTGATATAACTTATTTGATGTTTATGTATTACTAATGGGTGTCTTGTATCTTTTAAATATTATAAATTTAATGAAATTGTATTATTGATTATACTTTTAATAGCTTATATTTTTTAATTTTATAAATTCAATGAAAAGTGATTGATTATTCATATTTTTTTTAATACTATATTATTAATGAAAATATGACTAATGATTCATATTTTCTATTTTTAATATTATAAAGTCAAATATAATATTTAATCCAAATTGTTTTTAATTAACTCATTCAAAACTAACTTATTCAAATTTACATATAATAAGTGTTTTTTATCATTTAAACATTATGAATGGTATAAAAAAATACAAGTGTTATTAATCAATAAAACTACAATAGTGTGATTGATGGTTAATATTTTTTAATTATAAAATTAATAAAAAATATTATAAATTAATGGTTATGTTTGTATCATTTATAATAGTGATTCATGAATACAAAGAGCAATTTAATGTTGTATTATATTTTGGTTATTTTATTTTAAAAAGTGTCTCCTATGCTAAGATCCCAACATCCCCTATGATGCTCCATACGATTTGATGTGTTTACCCAACCACTCTCATTCTCGCATTTTTTTTATTTTTTATGATTTGGATAATGTCCCTTGTGCCAAGAACCCCATGTCACTTATAATGTTTCTTAAGACTTAATGCACTTCCCACTCATAGTCCCACATCCCAAAAATTTGTTGTCTTAAAGGGTCACAAAAAATTGTTGCAACATTGCTGAAATAGGATCAACCCCTTTTAGAATCCAATATTAAAACATAAAATATATATACTAATACCTATGCCCTAAACCCTTTGATAAAAATATCTAAAAGTTTAGAGGGAATCCAAGTTTAGTTGTTAAGGGGAAGTTATCATTAAGTCTAGCTATCAAAGGAAAATTATCTTTGATGGTGCGGCCATAGGGAATCAGTTAAGGGGAAGTTAACTTTGATCCATGTGGGAGAACATATTATTAAATATGCATGGAACATTGTAAATATTCAAATAACTCTATAAAGGCTTTTACAACAAATAAGGGATTGGAAGACAATTCGTAATAGTAGGGCTGGATTATCTACGATTTGTTTTTGGAGGAAACCCTAGATCGTCGACTATTGTCGTCAATGATTGCTCTCGCCATGGTCGAGTAAGACCACGATCCTCCCTCGGAGTTCGAAGCTGAAATCACAACATTCAAGTAGCTCGTGGGTTTTTTGGGTAACCCTTACGTTCGACCCACTCACTTACAGTTTGTGAAGAAATTAGATCAGATCTCAGAAGTCACTATACCCTGAGTAGCAGCTCGAAGGAAAGCTTTGTCTTATGCCTCCAAGGGTTTGATTGGGAAATTTATCGACCTTTGGCCTTCCCCTCAATAGATCGATCTCAGGATTGCGCTAAATTGGAAACCCCTGATCCAAAGAAGAATGAGCCACTTTTTTTGTGGTAAGGGTTTCTACATATTTTATTTTGAGCTCAAAGAAGATCAAGATCTCATTTTTCATAGTGGTCCATATTTTTTCGGATCAAGAGGTTTGTACTTGAATCAGTGGACTCTGGATTTTACTCCTGAAAGTGATATCCCAACAATAGTACATGTGTGGGTTCTCCTCCCTCACCCGTCGTTTCTATTAGAACACGCATAATTTTGATCTTTTGAGCTTTATATATTTTACCTCTTAGAAATAAAATTTACCCAAAAAAGCAAAAAACCTAGAAAGCGTCCTTTTAAAATTAAAATAAATCCATTGGTTGTTATTTATCAATAAGGCTCTTACGGTATCTATCCTCAATGAGTAACTCTAATTTGATCGAACGATCCTAATGATCTTTGAAGTTTAGAAGTTGCCCGAGTTTTTAAAATAAAGTCTTTAACGGTCACTTCGCAGCTTCACGCTTCAAGTATTCCAACAAACCTAAACAACGAAAACCCTGAAACTATGAAGCCCTGAAGATATCCACTCATGACTTTTCCTAAAGGACTTACGGACACGAGTCATAGGACACGTGTCTTTTAAAAATTCTTTTCTTGGGTTGACACATAACACTTATTTTTGACATTTACGTCGGATGATTTGCACGTTTTCAAGTGACACGTGGCCCCTCTCTTTTCTTGACACGTCATCATAATGACGTCATCTCTGCCACGTCACTCCGAGAGATTTCTCTTCGAGAGTTTTTGATTTCACAATCCCCAGATTATCAAAGCATCGAAGTAAAGTGATTACAAAAAGTAAAAAGGGTTTTCAAGGAATTAATAAAACGATTAAGGGCTTTAATTAGTCATGATTAAGTGTTAATTAATCACTTCGCAGTTTCAGATTTCGGAAAAGTTCTCTTGCGCCATATTCAAAACTTTTGAATTCCGAACTCTCGAAATACTTAAAGTTAATACAACATTTTTAAAACATGATTAATAAAGACATAAAAGTGATTACTTAGATATTAACTCCTCCACGAATTCAGACTTCGGGAGATGTCCACCCTGTCATATCCAAAACTTCTAAACACTAACCGTCGAAGTATTTATGACATTTATGATTGATTAAGGTTAATGATTTCAAATAAGGATTGTGAATCACCAGGTAATGAATTCCATTAAGTTTAATAAATTCTTCGTCAATAGAGCTATATGAAGATCGATAGACTTTTTGAATAAAGAACTTTGAATTTCAAAATCGTTTTTACCATTTGCAATTCGCAGTTTTCTATTATGTGTGGAGCTTACAAACTTCTCTTGTCACAGGTAGGATAAGTATGTTTCCTTGAGGATTATGGCACCACGAAAAGCTGCAAATAAGCTTGATGTGTCGGTTGATGATTCAAATCCAAATGCAGATATTCTATTAGACACAACTTCTTGTGTTGTGGACGCCATTAAAACTTGGAAGCAAGTTTTTGATGTCTTATAGCATGAGATCATTAACTATCCAGACGACTCTGTCAAAGAAGATGACGAGTCCTTTACAACTAAGATTAGATTGGTAGCACAGTGGGAACTGCATAAGATCGTTGCATGGCCTAGAATCATACCCTACAACGATATGATAAATTGGGCTTTGGAACATGTCGACATCCAAACCAGGAGCGTCATCGACCACCAGCAGTTCATCGTCAGCTCTTTTCGACCAGAGAACCTACAAGTAACGTACAATCTTTCCCCTACCCCTAAATACACTTACAATGTCACATTTCTTCTAGAGTTTGAGAGAAAGGAATGCAGTCAATACGGTAGAAATGGTCATGATATAGTCAAGACCTGGTGGGGACATCCGGAAAAATTCAGAGCCGACGCTTATGGTATGTACGCCACAGCATCTTTAGACACTCATATGTTGTATATAGCCATGATGTTATGTCGCCTGTTTGGAAAGAAGAACCCTACACATTTATCAGTTGAGTGGGTAGCCATCAGGAATGAGGTAGCCAAGGGTTATACCTTCAATTAGGATAAAATGTTATCTGATAATTTGGCCAAGGAAATCGTTGAGTATAAATCAGCAAAATCAAAAGGGCAACCTGCTCCTTTTTACATGTCATCATATGTTATGGATGTCATTTGTTTGATGACCCCTTTTCCCCTGATGAAATGGAATTGGACCCCGGCCAGTTATGAGCCAATTCATTTCTACCACTCCAAATTATGGGAGGAGAACGCAAAATATTTCTTTTACGAAATATGTCACAACGTTGTAGTGCTTGTTCATATAGTTATTTATGGTCACCCACCACCCCAGATTTCAAAAAAGATTATGGGGAACTTAGGCACACTTGCAGACTGGTTCATTGAGGAGAACTTCTCCTATATTAGAGTATTTGGTTGTTTCGTTCCTCCTCATGCCCTTCCACAGTTTTTACCCGACAGTCTAGTGTGCAAAGAAGTGGCATACCAAACTGTAGCAGGAGGTATCAGCAAGGAGTTGAAAGCAGCTCAGAAAAAGGTTTGGCCAACTTTCCACATTCAAGTTGGCATGTTCACACTATTAGATTTCGATCATTCTAAAGTCGAGGCCGCAACCCTAGAAGATGTCAAATTAGTTGACATCGAGTTCAAGAAGCATGATCCACATAAGATAGTGGAAAATAATTTGGCTCAGTTTAACATGAAGTGATACATCCATGAGAATTCTCCTTATGACAAACTGTTCAGGGGAGTTAGATCTTATGAGGAAGTCTGAAGCAGATTCCAGACTCTACCTCCTAACCAACAAGTTGGTTTCCTCAAATTTCAAAAACACAGATGAAACAGTTTACCAAAGATATTGCAAGGAGAGTCAAAACCCATGCCTCCTTCACAGGAAGATAGAACTACAAGATCTGAGCCAAGTTGCTCCAATAAGCACAAAGTTGAGGACGTCCCAAAAATCCCAGAAGTGTTATTTCACGAAATAAAAACATCATTGTCAGGATTGAATGATCCACAAGTGTTAGCTCAGTTTGAATCTTTCATGAATCTGGGACAAGTTGTTCCTCATTCAACACCAGCTACTCCTGTTGGCACCCCGAATACAATGGGACAAGAACCTTCCACATAAATTATTTCTCCTATTACATCATTAGCCCCTTTACATACCAGCTTCGGAAATCCTAGTTTTGAACTCACTTTTGTAAGTGATCTTACTCCTATCTTGCCCGAAGATATGCCTCCCTCAAATTTATTTTTTCAGCAAGAAACAAAAATCTATTGTGAAAAGAGAATCTCACCAGAAGGATGGAGTTGTCACTAAAAGGCAAAGATTGGTGTATGATGGGAAAGGCCATGATGGTCCTGATTTTGCAAAAGAAGTTGCAGGTTCACTAGGGGATTTTTCCACTGTCAATCAATGGTCAGTGGACAATTTAACCAAACAACTGCGACAGAAATGCCTCCTGATAGATAAACTGCAGAATGAGATATGTAGTATAGAATAGACTGTTAGAAGAAGGATGAACAAGGACATTGAACAAATCAGGGCTAGTCATCATCATCAAATTAAGCAGTTATAGGATAACCTCGAGCTTCTCTACTAGACTTCACAGACCAGACAAGGATTGATCACTCAGTGTGACAATTTGATTGAGCAGTTGCAAGCCAGATTGACCCTAACAAAGACCACAAAGATAGATATTTCGGCCTTAAAAACACAAGCATTAGAAATCAATGAGAAGCTAGAAGTTGCCCAACAAGAGCTCTATCAAAAAGTAGATGTTATTCATAAATGTTATCAAGTAATAGACCTTTCCCTAAAAATATTTATGTCAAGGAAAAAGAGGCTTGTGCAGCCCGGTCTAAATTTCAAGAGGTTCTCATATGGAAGCGGATAGCTAATACCCTTGGTCTTCCCCTTCTCTCTCATTCTGAACAAGTAAGAAGGGAAATGGCCCTAAAATCCTGGGAAACAAATCTGGAAGAAGGCAAGAAACTTGTCAGAGATGTAAAATAGGCTTTTCTAGAGTCATTATCTTCAATGAATAAAAATTTGATTGTGTTCGAAGGGAATAATATCTCAAAGTCATTGGGGCAGATCGAAATAGAAATGAACTAGCAAAGCTCCAGAAAGAACAAGGAAAATACTCAGGCGGCCATCCAAGAGATGAGCTAGATTGATTTACTTAAAATCAATGAATGGTTGGTCAATCCAAGTTCACAATATCAGGTCACGGTCCAAGAAGTTAACAAGATCCAGGAGAAGTTGCCACAAATACAGAAGATGTTTTCCTTTGAATTGCATGAAAGGATTGAGCCTTCAAGATTTGTGGTAGCATTGATGGACAAGTGCACCCAATGCATTGATCGGGGAAAAGCGAGTGTAGCTGGGAGAAAATGAAAAATCATGCACAACGTCCACTTTCTCCACCAACTCTACCTTTCACCCTCCAACTGTCACTTACCTCGTCTATCCCTACCACCCGCATTCTTGCATCCACTCATCCCACCTCCTTATTGGACACTTGTTTCCCGATCATTCTTTTCGTGAACAATTACTCTTCCCTGTAACCATTAGCCATCCCATAACGAGCCAACGTTGAGATATTCATCTAATTATCCCGCCCATGTCCTCAACTACAATTCCTTATCCTAGTGAATGCATTCGAAGGACAGGTGGAAATGAGATCAAATGGCAAAGATGGTAAGTTGAATGATTGTGGTAGCCTTAATGGACATGTGTACCCGGCTCAAAGATCAAAGGAAAATGAGCACATCTACAAGCATACGAAGAGACAAAGGAAGTGCCAGCAAAACTCAACAATATTTGTAAGTTGTTATTTTATTCAGATGTATTATATTTTTAGTCATATATTGTGGGAAGTCCAATGTTTTTCAGTTGTGACCAATTTTGTATAAATAGATAGATTTTAGATCTATTCAAGGTTGTTTCTTGACGAATGTAAAAGAGAAACTCTTTTGAGTATTAATACAAGTGCAGATAGAGATTCTAAGTTTCGTTCAATTTGAGTTATGTGTTTCCTCTGTGTTTCCATTTCTTTGAATTTCTTTCTGTAATTCTTGAAGAGTGAATGATTGAAATTTAGTACTACATCTACTGTGATCATAATATATCAGTTGTTCATTCAATAACAAATTTTCCTCTGTTATTACTGTGAGTAAAACAAGACCTATGATATGTGTGAATTACTGCATTTTTATCTCATATTCAAGGGTGCATCTTCTACTGTTCCTATATTGTAAACAAGGTGAGACTTATCTGTAATTGATACCTGACTTTGTTTTAACAATTTTGTAAATATTTCTACATCATTTGACATTATAATTGTGACTTGGATAACGAGATACAATCTCTGTACTGTCTTATCATTAATTTCATTTAAAGATTATTTCTCAGAAAAATGAAGGTAGAAAAAAGCACTCACAAAAACAGTTCTTTTGAAACCTTTGATGCCTGACATTATTCTTTGAGCCTTAGAATCAATCTCAGGAACAACAGTTTCATTGTGGGGGAGATCATGTTCTCAAGAGTATTGGGGATTCTCTTAGAAAATGTATTGAAAGCTCTGAACCTAAATCATCCATGTTTCCTTATGCAAGAATCTGTGTCGAAGTTGATTTAGAAAAACGGATACTAGAAGTGATTAAGTTTACCCTGGACGACTGGGCTCACATCCAAAAGTTAGATTATGAGAAAATCCCCTTTAAATGAAAAATCTATCATGAATATGGGCATTTTGCCCGGAACTGTCCACAAAATAAACAGGAACAAGAATTCGGGGGGGATAATAAGAGGAGGGTTGGCAACAGGTAAGAAAGAAAGAAAATATAGGGAAAATTACTAGGCAAAAAGAAGGATCCACAAACCCTGTCAAAAAACCTACAACAACACAAAACAAGGTAAATAAGGCATCGACAACCAGTGGCGGAAGGAGAAAATAAACAATGAAGCAAATTGAGATCCTGCTACCCACATCAAACCAATATGATATTTTAGGAGAATCGTCTATGGGAAGAGAAGGTGATAAATATGGATCCGAACCCTAATGCAGTAAGCGACCAACCTTTGCAGATTTATTCTCAATTGATAGATCATGAAGAAGAAACTCAGGGGATGAGGATAATTTCCAGGAAGCCAATCAAGAAGTTACAAAAGAAACAAAACAGCCAGTTCTTATGGACCAAAACAACACAGTCGAGACAGGATGATGGGGAGGGAGAAATAACACTAGAAAAAAACTCAAAGATCAGGGAGAACACACAAATATGTTAGAGAAGAAATAGTGAATAAAGAAAAATCCCAGGGAAATCAACATTCCATTGAAAGTTATTTGAGTAACATGGGAAGAAAATGAAGCAATAAGGGTCTTGATCCACTTGCTCCCAGCGAGCGGGCCTCCTCCAACCCTCGTCGATGAAATTTCTCTCCTGGAATTGCAGAGGCTTCAACGGCAGCTCTAAGGTCGAAGCTCTCAGAGATATTATCAAAATAGAGAATCATTCTATAATTCTCCTCCAAGAGATAAAAATGGAGGAGTCAACGGTGTTGGTGAGTGCCAAAAAGGCCATGCGAAATGGAGAAGGAATAGCCAAGAGCTCAATAGGAGCATCTAGAGGAATCCTAACTCTTTAAGATTCGCACCAATGGGAGCTAGAGGTGTCTTTATGTGCAAATCATTGGATTATTACTATTCTTAGGAATATATATTCTAATATCAAATTCTCTTTCATAAATATATATGTGCAAAATAACTATTCATAAAAGTTAGAATGTTGGTCTTCCTTGTTTGTTGTCAAGGAAACCTTGGATTTATACATTTTCATTGTAGGGGTGAATTGAACACCCACCTTCATTAATGAGAAAAAAGAGGGGGATGTCGAGCCTGGGACCCCGTGAGAGAAAAATTGGAAGATCTTATATCGGATTGGGATCTCCAGGATATAAATCCAACAAGAGGCAAATACACTTGGAGTAAGAAGAGATCGAGTGTGTGCCACATTGTCGCTCGTTTAGATCATTTCCTTATTCATAGAGACCTCCTTCTTCTTCCCTTGGACATTTCCTCATGCATTCTCCCCTTTGCTCTTTTTTATCATAATCCAATCACTCTCTCCCTTATCCCCCTACAAAATTTTGGCCCTATCCCTTTTCGTTTCAATCCCCTTTGTCTCAATTCTGAATCAGTTATATCCCTTGTTGAGAAGGTCTGGTCCTCTTCTATTTTAGGCTCACTGAATTTATCTAGGAGAGTAAATTGACACTCGTTAAACAAGATCTAAAAGATTGGGTTAAAATTTCTTATGTCCCTACAAATAAGGAAAGAGTTGCTCGGTTTTCTGATCTAGTCGAAATTCAATAAGAATTGGAAAATGAAGAAGTGACAGAAGTAGCCCTAATTAAGGAAAAAGAAGCCTACCAAAATTTCCATGCAACCATGAGGAAAGAAGAAGAACATTGGAGGTTGAAATATTGTAGTATTTGGCTTCAGGAAGAGGACTCAAACACCTCCTTCTTCCATAAACAAGCCCAGCAAAGGAAACAAAAAAGCATTGTCTCAAAAATTCAATCTGAATCAAGACAAATGCTAGAAAAATTTGATCAAATAAAGGAAGTTGCAGTTCAACATTTTGAGAATATTTATTCTCAAAAAAATACAGAGGAAAATGAAATATATGAGTGTGAAATGTTAGAACATATCCCACATGGTATAACAACACAGGAAAATAATTCTCTTACAAAAGAGATTTCCAAAGAAGAAATATACTAGGCCCTAAGGGGTCTAGAACGGGACAAAGCTCCAGGTCCCGATGATTTTTCTTCCTAGTTTTTCAACCATTTATGGGATATAATCAAATTTTATTTAAAGAGGATGCTTAATTACACTTTGAGGAAAGAGAAAGTGGGGGGCACAACCAATTCGACATTCCTCGCCCTTATTCCCAAAGAAACCAACCCTCAAATTTCTCCAGATTCTGTATCATCTCCCTTTGCAATAGAGCTTACAAAATTCTAACAAAAAATATAGCTACCCGCCTTAAACCACTCCTCCCCAAGATTGTTTCAGATAATTGGGGTGGTTTCATGGAAAACAATCAAATAACAGATAACATAATCCTGGTGCAAGAAGCAGTCCATTTCAACATAAGCCATAAAGATAAAGGTATGGTGATAAAATTAAATATGGCAAATTCCTTTAACCGAGTAAAGCATTCTTTTCTTTTCTCAGTACTCAAAAAATATGGCTTCTCAGAAAAATTCATAGAATGGATTTGAACCTGCATAGGATCCCCTTGGATCACACTTATGCTAAATGAAAAAACAATGCATTTTTTCAGATCAAGCAGGGGCCTCATACAAGGTTGCCCTTTATCTCCATCTCTTTACATCTTAATCGCCTACTCCCTCAGTCGAAAATTAAAAGCAGAACGTAGAATGGGGCAACTCAATGGTATCCAAATTGCTCATGGAATCAAAGAAATCAACCATTCAATTTGTTGATGACACTCTCCTACTAGGGGCGGCATCGAAAATTATTGCAAGGAGATTAAAAAAAAACAGATAGCTTTCTAGCTGCATCAGGAGGTAAAATTAACAGTAGCAAGAGCAAAATATATGGGTGGAATATATTGAGAGATCTCCAATCTATCATCTTCATAATCTTCGGGTTTCCAATGATCAACAATTGGTCATGTTTTAAATATTTTTGGATGCCTATTTTTCTCAGATATTCTAACTCTCTGGCATGGTAGGATATTATTAATAAAATGGTAGCACACATTCAAAGTTGGGGAACCCAGTGGCTAAATCTAGCAAGAAAAATTGTCAGGCTCCTAGGGGAATCCTCGACAAAATTTCTCAGGCCTTCACATGTTTCTTGTGGGTGGGACGAAAAATAAACACAAATAAGTTCCACTTAATAAACTGGCAAACAATATGTCAACCAATTGAGAAAGGGGGACTAGCCCTATGAAACCCATCTTTAATGAATGAAGATTTGGGAGAAAAATTAGCATGGCATTTGGTCACAGGGACAACAAATTGGTGGAAACTTACTCTCATCTCAAAATATCTCAACCCTCCTAGACTTCGCAATCTAGAGAACTCTCTCCCTCTAGCCAAAGGATCTCCTATTTGGAAACTTTTAAGAGTTACAACCCCTCTTATTCATTCTATGATGTCGTGGGAACCAAAGAATGGAGAATCCATAAATATATGGACTGATAACATCTTGGGAAGGGCACCTTTGGGGAAAATTGAAGATTTAACACCTCTTAAAATCTGATGTATCAACTCTAGTTTCACTAAGCTATCTGATTTCTCAACATGGTCAGAAAATGGATTAAATGGAAAAGTATCTCCCCACCCACACATATTTTTCCCCTGTTGTCCAAGCTATACAATATTCTAGCAAGTTGTACTCCTATAGAGGCTCGACTAAAGGATACATTAAGTTGGGGGGGCTCTGAGTACTCAGTCAAGCAAGGTTATCAATAGTTGATGGTGGATATGCCTAGTCCCCCCAAATCAAAGATTTGGTCTTTCATTTGGTCGGTTCCATCTCTTCCAAAAGTAAATGTGTTCAGTTGGGTCCTAGCCCATGGGAAAATACTCACTACAAAAATTCTTCACAAACGAGGAATAACAGGACTGTTGTTGGGTTGTAAAGATGTCCTAAAATATAAGCTCTGTGCATTAGCCGAAGGTGGGCTTTGGCACAAGAATTTTACTTGTTGCCTACATAAATTCTTACCTTCCATTTTCAATACATCATCCTCCAAAGATGCAACACCTGCAAAGGGACATCAATTGTAACAAGGGAACGATAGTTGTTACATTGGGCCGAACTAATGTTGTATTAATTGAGTTGTAGTACTTGCCCAACTATTTAATTTGTCAATCTAAGGTTCGTAAACTTACGAAGCACATGCAAAGTATATGCAGGATTAAAGCTTATTTAACCTAATCTAATGGTAAAGCTACAACTGAAATTGAATCATTAACCTAATGCAAGAAGCTGAAACACACGACTTGGAATTGAATTGCTACAACACATGACTGAAATGAAATTGCGTAAATGAAATTAACTTGAAATGAAAAATTGTGTCAAAGGATAAACAACATGTGAAGAGCAACAAGACGACACATGTGAGCTCACACTAACAATAAATCAATCTCAGATTACATTACAAGAATCAAATGACAAATCATGAAACAATAATGAAAACATGAATCAAACTAAGAATCCATTTCTCCAATATTACAAAACCCAAACTCTACATACTAAGATTCATTCCAGACTTCTATTCGAATCCTAATGACTACTCACTCATGAAGAGAGAGCACTCTATTTTATACATGAGAGCTTTGAAAAGAAGATAAGCATCTCATAATTACATATCCACTTTTCTCTCAAGCAATTTCCCATTATTACAAAATATAATCCCTTCAAATCCTCACACATATCTCTTATATATCTTGGATAAGATATGCCAACCAAATCTCCATGATCTTCTCCTTGGAATAGGCTTGAATTATCTTCTCAAATCTCAAAATGGTGGAGGAAGTATTCGAGAAGTCTTTTTGAATTAATCCTTCACATATACCTACACATTACAAAGGTCACACATTTTTGAGATATATATATGAAAACGTGTCAATTTTCTAATATTTAATCACAAATTCCCTTTTAATACTAAAATGAATAAAGTGGAAAATAATAAGGTGAAACCCAAATATATTTATGAAAATGATATCATGAAAGGTTAATGGAGCGATGAAATGTGAAGAATGATGAAGAGAAAGGTGGATGGAAATATGACATTTCTGAGTCCCAACAACCGTCACAGTGTGTGCTTTGCAAAATGGCAGGAAAAACTTCCCAACATCTTTTCTTTGATTGTCCTTTCTCAAATCAAATCTAGGAACTTTTATATGCTCCACTCTCCCCAGATATATGTTGGGTATATGTTATATTCTTTGCATGTCTGTGTGTGGGTGCGTCAGGTTCGACAACTACGTTTGACGATCCCTCTAGTAGTGCTCTTTGTGTCGTGTGCATCGGACACTTCCTAAGGGGGTCCCAAAAGGGGCTAGGTATGCCCCCCCCGGTTACACACAGCGCCCCGAAATTTGTTTTTCGACGGTTTTTGCTATTTTTAGTGGATTTTGCTATTTTTAGCGGTTTTCTATCCCGAATTAAGGGATTAGGGTTTTGGTATCTACGGAATACCTAAAAACATTGTATATATATTGTATGGTGAATGGTGAAATTCAATATAATGAATATAAGAAAGGTTTTCCTAGTTGAAGGTTTCCGGTATAAATCTTTGTGTACTATGTGAATGAGTCATTGATTAATTCTTGTTTTGCTTAAGAATCTATATGCATTGTTTTACTTCGCAGGTTTAAAACTTACATGTGGTATCAGAGCTCGTTTTTTTCTTCAGAGGGATGCCTTTGTTGTTGAGGGTTTGGCTCGGTCTTGATAAATCAATTTTATCTTGGGTTTGTGATAAACCTGGGTTTAGTGGGAGCTTTTGCAGTGGAGATTCGAGTATAGAAAGAGGAATGGTGAGCTCATCTAGAATCGAGATAGAGAAGTTCAACAGTAAAAACTTTGAGCTATGGAAGCTCAAGATGGAGGACCTTCTTGTAGACAAAGAACAATGGATTATTGTGGATCCTGGTACACAGCCTACTGGTACACCGTCTACTAGCACGGAGGCTACTGGTACACAACCTACTAGTACACAAACTACTAGTACACCACCTACTGGTATGTCGAAGGAAGAATGGGAGAAGTTGGACAGAAGAGCAAGGAGTATTATTTGACTCTGCATGGCAGATTCGGTGTTGTTGAATGTCTCAGGAGAATGTACAGCCAAGAAACTATGGGATAAGTTGAGGAATTTGTATCAATCAAATTCCCTGGTAAACAAGTTGTTTCTTCGAAATAAGTTGTATCATCTTAGGATGGAAGATGGAGATTCTGTGACAAAACATTTAAATGTCTTTAATACTCTGGTAATTCAACTTGTCTCTATTAATATTATGATTGCAGAAGAAGATAAGTGTATTACTTTGTTATGTTCTTTTCCAGACTCTTGGGATAATCTAGTTGTAGCAATTGGTAGTACCACTCAATCTACATTGAAGTATGAGGATGTAGTTTCATCCTTGTTATCTGAAGAGATGAGGCGGAAAAGCATGGATAGTCATAGCACATATGTTTTATTTGTAAGAGGTCGTACCCAAGACGGGTATCTTAGTAAACCTTTGGGGGGGAGATCTAAATCTACAGGTAGATCTAAGTCTCCAGGAAAATCTTTGAGGAAATGTTGGAAGTGTGGTAAAACAGGGCATTATAAAAAAGATTGCAAGTCTAAGAAGGTTGATAAGCCAAAGGGATCTGATAGTACCTCTTTCACAGAGGCGAAAACCTCCACTGAAGAATGAGGTGATGTTTACCTGGCATCTACAAGTACACATGCAGACTGTGATGTATGGTTGATCAACTCAGGTGCATCATACCATATGACTCCTCACAGGGAGTGGTTCTTTGAATATGAAAAATACGATGGCAATGATGTATTCCTAAGAGATGACTTGACAGCCAAAATCTTGGTACGTGGAAGGGTTAAGTTGCTGCTAAAAGATGGAAGGATTAGAACTCTCCCTGGGGTTCTGCACATTCCAAAACCAGCCAAGAGCCTAATATATGTAAGCAATATGGATGATGTAGTAGTGGATATTGTATTTGGAAAAAACACTTGCAAGATGGTATGAGGAGCAACGGTGTTGATGAGGGGAGTTCGGTGTGGAACTATGTACAAGTTACAGGGATACACTT
>ML776870.1:894740-938331 GCA_009831015.1 Picea engelmannii
TCATAACCATTTCTGTAAAAAATAAAGGGGGATTGGAAATCCATAAAAACCAAACATAAGGAAATAATCTGCATCGAGGACTCTTCCTTGATTTTTTTCTCAGAACAAAAGGCTCTCTAAAGTGAACTTACCATTAATAGATTTCTCGTCAAGTGAAAATAGATCCCAACATTTATTCCAACCCTACAAACTAAAACACATCTCTGCATGATTACAATGGAGACATTGATTATGTGGCCAATAGAGCCATCTCAATGCCAAGAGGATATCCTTCTCAAGGTTTCCAACAAAATCTCTGAACCCCTCTGAGAATGTCCAATCCCTAACTCCTAAATCTTTTTCATCTATTTCAAAATAACAACACATCACTAGAATGCACTACTTTCTAAAGTTGGGATTTTATGCCACCATGCCACCTATATGTTGGTTCTCCCTGCCCCATCTTCTAGTGTTTCTTCAACAGAGATGAGGTCCAACCAAATGCTCTCAAATTCATTGAAATCAAAGACAATGAAATTTCCTTTCCACGTACACTACAAGGGATAAGGTCCAACCAAACGCCATCAAAATCATTGAAATCGAAGAAATAAAATGTCATTTCCACATACCCCACGGGTCTCTTAGTTTTGTTGAATTTTCTATTTAAGTTTGTCGTTAGTTTTGTTGAATTTTCTATTTAAGTTTGTCGAGTCTAATTAGATCACTAACTTCGCACTGGCAAAATTGTCATCATCACACTGAAAATTATGTATGATCAACTTATGGCTCTCACTTTTGCATTCTAGAAAAATAGTGAATTCACATTCAATCACTAATATTTTGTATATACACAAACAGAGAAAAAGAAACAATGCACAACAGTCTCATGCACAAGGTGAGAATAATCTATCTCACCACCAACTTTAAATTGATCTTGAAAATGCATACATATATATAAGATGAAAAAGAGGTGCATCTCACTCTTATAACGGATTTGGCATAACTAACAATCTTGATTTTGTAACTACCAATACAACAACTTGTTAATAATCCATTACTAAAAAAAATTATATCATACACATGAGTTGGAGGCCATTAAACTCTGAGGACACCCGTACAATTTTGGCATTTTTATGTACACATTTATGTAAATTGTTTTTTTTAAATAATAATGAATCAATGACTTTGTGACACCACCCTTTGTTGGTAACATTATTAAAAATATTAAAAAAACATTCTATATTTAAAAGACTAAACCCATTAAAGATACCAAATGCATAAATTACACTCAAAAGGGTTTTTTATAAATAAAATACATGTTAACATTTGTAAAATAAAATGGTATTTTTCAAAAACAAGGCATTTTTATTAACTTGAAGACAACTTTGTATCATAATAATAAATAAATTACATTGAGAATTAGAAAGCATATCACTAGCATGGAATACAAAAATATCAATAGTGATTATAAAAAGCATAAATACTTTATATCATTGGATTTTTGTGAACACTAAACTAAAAAAACAAAAAAGCAAGCTAAATTGTTACTTGGATTTTTATCAAAAAGCTTAAATACCCAACACATAAAATCATAGACCATTTAAATAAGGTAACAATCATTCATGAACAAAAGAGTACATCTATAGTAATAATCAGTGACTTAATGGAAACATGATAAAACTACAGAGAGACTAAGTTTCTCTTTATGTTGGCATGGAAAGTCATGAAAAATAATAGAAAAATCAATATATTTAATAAATATGTAGTAGAGAAAGTAAGTCAATAATGTCAAAGTAGGGAGTTGTATCAATTGGTTTGGAATGTAATTTATGTTCTTGGAACAATGATTGGACTTAAGGTTAAGAAGAAATTGGCACCGTAGAAGATAATTTCATTAAATTTATTAAAACCATAAAAAATAAGAAAACAAAGCGTTGCAAAAAAAAGCATTTTGCAGCTATTTGTTTTAAATGGTGTAAAGTCAAAATCATTAAAATGGTGTCTAACTAGAAAAGCATTTTTAAATTAAACATACATATTAATCAATTATTTGTGACTTTTTATAACAATAAACTATTAACAGTTCAATAGAATTTTAAAATAAATAATTGTAACTTCGTATTTTGAGCTTTGCATTTTGATCATCTAGTTAGTTTGAGTACAACAAATATTTGAAATAGTTTGTTGTGTTCTTTACAAGTTTAAATTACTAGTGAAAGATAATTGAAAGTACATGAAAAATCTAGTTAGTTTGAGTACAGCAAGTATTTGAAATAGTTTGTTGTGTTCTTTACAAGTTTTAAATTACTAGTCAAAAATAATTGAAAGTACATGTAAAGTGTAGTTCAATAAATAAATAATGCCTAAAATCGTATCCCATCATATCAATCCTTGCCACAACTTGATCATCTAGTTAGTTTGAGTACCACAAGTATTTGAAATAGTTTGTTGTGTTCTTTACAAGTTTTAAATTACTAGTCAAATATAATTGAAAGTACATGAAAAGTGTAGTTCAATAAATAAATAAATGCCTAAAATATTATCCCATCATATCAATCCCTGCCACAATTTCTATAGAATAATTGTGAAAAAATATAGAAAAATGCACAAAAATAACAAACCAATGCACACTAAATTCTAGAGATTCATAAATTCCAGAGATTCATTTTAGCATTGCATTTCAAAATGATGATGTATATAACATATTTGTGATAAATTGTAATATCTAAGCCATGCCTCAAATTTAATAAACTATGTGGCATGTGTTGGCACAGGGGCAGACCCAGGGTTCAACGCTTCAACAGCGCACCAACAAAACCATAACTACCGGTCCTTTCGGCAACACCTACGAAGCAGATGCAGTCTCACCCGATGTAGAGGTAGGGGGGCTTGCAGGACTCAATTATCTACAACCTAGTTGGGACACAGATCTGTGATCACAATACTTAACAGAGCACTCAGCAATTAACATTCCTTAGTATTTAACCCTTATTCACATCGCAGGTTAAACCCTAAATACAGAACAGCGCTGTGATAAACAGATCGAACACTTCTAAACACTTAGCACAAGTTCAGATCTAACATTCATTCACATCATAAAGCACTAAGCATTCATATATCTATATATCATACATCAAGAACAGTGCACTAAGAAAGCATAAGCATAAACACCATGAATAACATTGCACAAGGCACATCAACACAGGATATATGTGGTTCACCCTAGTGTGGGGCTACATCCACCAATCTTCTTCTCTTCTTATTAGTCTCGTCCAATCTTCTTACATGCACCAAGCCAAAACGCCAACTCCGCATAGGACAGGGGATCTACGCGCACCTCGCCAGATCTTCCTTCCCCGAGTTTTATCAAAGCACAAAGCCTTACATAGCCTTTCTGCACCAAGCACTTACAAAATGCTTGCACTTAGCTCTGCAAGCCTTAACACATATTCTTGCACATAGCTAATATTAGCACTAAGCCATCGGCCCTTTCTTACATCGCCTAGCTACTCATTTATACATTACAAAAGAGGCCCAAGCATGGGTAAACCCATGGGCCGACATCCCATACCTGTTACATAAACCCTAAAATCCAAAAAGCCCGCAAAAAGGGCAAGATCCCGCGATCTCCGCTTTGCTTGGGTGCTCTGTCTTCGACCAACCTGTCGAAGTCCCAAAAATGGTGAAACACGACCAAGGTTCTCTCAAAACTTGGTCGAGGGCCAACAAGCCCCCAACACTCACCTGTGACTTGTCCCGAGTCACTCTAATTTGGACAACACTGCTTCAAAGGCCTCGAGCTTAGCTCGAGCTGCCTCGACTTGTTGCTTCGCCAGAGCCTCCTACTCGAGGAACTCCTGAATAACTTGCTTGGTGACATGCTTGTTGATATTATGGTAGCTACGGGAGGTAGTTACCTCCACGTCTAAACCTAACGAGAATAGAATATTCCGGGAAGCAAGAAGAAACCCTAATGAGTTGGCTAATAACGCTAGAAGACAAGTCGGCTCAAGAGGATAATTGGTATTAGGTTATTAGCCTACAAGAAAAGAAGTCGGCTAGAAGAAATATTACATACCAAGTAAATAGGCACCCAGAATGAGAAGTCGACCCAGGCAGTTAGCTAGAATCAATATAAATACAGGAGGCCAGTCTTCATTCTGGCAGACATTCTCAGAACTGCAAAGCTCACTTGTGCGCAATGCAGTTAGCCAGTTTTCTGCACAAGCCTAGAGGAGAGCTTTCGTTGCAGTCGTTGCAGCTAGCAGATTATGTTTTGGCTTGGACTATCTCTTGGTTATGGTTTGGACTATCTGATCATCTCTTGTTTGGTGCTCTATCCTTGGAGAAATATGTGCCACCCTTTGTTTGGTTATCTAGCCTAGGGTTTGGTTTCGGAGTGATTCTCTGTCAAGGTTAAGGTGCTCGGAGGGTGGCTTCGGCCTATGGTTGGGTGACAATAGAGATATTGTCTATGGTAAAATGAGCACATCCATCATATTCTAACAAGTTATGGGCCCACACCTCCTTCATTCAGTGTAACCACTGGAAGGGAGCATAGCCATAAGGATATTAAGTTTGTTGAAGAACTACCACTAGGGTTTCTAGCAGAAGCAGTTACTAAAGCACTATTTCTAGGGTTACTAGAAGGTGCAATTGTAGAAACCCTAACCCTCTCGTTGAGGCACCTTAAGTGAAGGGATAGACCTGATTTTCGGATAGACCAGTGCGCCCTAGCCTAGCACACCTCGTGGTACTCTTAGCAAGCCAAGACGTCAAGTTTGAGTTTTTGGTCAAATCTAGGGTTGACCAAGTCAAAGCAGCCATGACTTACTCTATGAAGTCAGAAAACAAGTTAAATGGAGCTTCTAACTTCAGAGCGTGGAAGACAAGGATTGACCTCATCCTTGCCAAGAATAAAGTGTTGGATATCGTGAAAAGAAAGATCGTGGAACCAAAGTTTGAAGAAGGAAAAGAGAAGGAACCGCAGAACATTGCAGTCATGGAGAAGTTCAAAGACGGTGACATCAATTCCATGAGTATTATAGTGGACTCTATAAAATACCACTTGATACCCTACATCTCCCATCTTGACTCATCGAAGAATATGTACGATGCCCTAACAAACCTCTTCTCAGTTAGAAACATTGGACAAGTAATGAGTCTGAAGAATGAGCTATGTGACATGAAGATGAATGATGATGAAAACATAACATCATACTTTGTAAGAATCTCTCAGTTAAGAGATCAACTACAAGCCATTGAAGAGATCATTTCAGAGAAGGAATTGGTAAACATAGTACTCAATGGTCTTCCCAAGACATGGGATGCATTTGCCGCAAGCATGAACACAAGGAAGGAGTATCCTACATTTGAATAACTTTGGACTTGATGTGCTCAAGAAGAATCGAGGATCAGTGCAAAAGAGAAAACCCAAAAAAAGTACGATGATCAAGACTTCACAGCAAGATTCAAGAAGTTCAGGAACAAAAAGAAGTTTGGTTCAAGGAAGAATCCAAATCAAGAGAAATATATGTCAGAAATACAATGCTTCAACTGTCGAAAGTATGGTCACTACAAGAATCATTGTCCCGAGCTAAAGAAAAGGAAGGAGACACATGAAGCATCGGTTGACAAAGAAAAGGAACCTACAAAGAAAACTAAGCAGGATGAAAAAGACTTATTCTTCTAAGATGAGGTAACAATACTCCTCATTGTTCTTGTACATACCATGTTTATTGTACATATCTTGCATATCTATTTCTTAAAAGATAATATGTTCAAAGAGAAACTATACTTATGAAAGAACAACAAGATCAAGACTGCTATCACTATGACTATAAGACAAGTTGCAAGATAAGCCGAAATCAGAATCAATCTTGAAGAAACCTAGAAGAAGTAAACACAAAAAGAAGTCAGCAATCAAGAGGAAATTGGAAAAAGATTTGTGACACTTTGCAGAAGGAAATAAGGATGAAGACGAAAGCATGGATTATGTTAGATGGAGGGAGCTGATTATATACTTCCAAAAGAAAAACATGCACTCATACATGAAGCAAGGATTAGGAGGGAGCTAATCCTATGATCCATTGAAGATGATGAAGTATATATCCATGGTAGTAGCCATGAAAAGAAGTATGTGTTCAGTTTGACTTTAGAAGAAGCCTTCTTCGAAAAGAAGCCTAAAAGTATCCCTAGTTGTCCATCCACATCCGTGATTATATGATTAAAGAAAGAAGTGAAATCTTTAGGGCATGGAATCTATAAGAAACTCCATGGACCTAAGAAGCAAAAAAGAAACATGAGGAAGAACATGAAGATTCCAAGAAAGAAAGAAAAGACAGAACAACCAGTCATTGTATTGAGAATCACAAGACTACCAGCCTGATATGAAATCGCCAAAAAGCAATCAAGCAGAGGAAATGAAAAGTTTGATGAAGAACAGTGTATGGAAGACTTATGAATGCAAGCATTGTGAGATCCAGAATTAGAAGTTCTCCCATATGGAGGAAGAAGACTATGATGATTGTTTGCTCTATGTAAACCAGACATACCTCTACATGAGCCAGTATATCGTTCGCAATATCCATGGGTTGGATTTTACATGTAGAGAAACCTCAAGGCTTTGAGGTATACCAGAAAGAGACCCTTGTATGTTGATGGAAGAAGACAACTTGGTGAAGAACCTCCAATGCACAGCAGAAGCGTGGTGAAGATTTTCTATATCAGAGATATTGTATCAGAATGGTTACTCAGAAGCTCAGAATGATGGATTTCTAATCCATGACAAACTCTCATGATGGCAGAAGAAGTACCACTTGGATATGTTCTAGTGTGGCCCTTGCCACGATGTTATGAGCTAGCAGGAAACCAAGAGGAATTCAATAATGATATACTATATTGATCAGAGCTATATGAAGCCTTCAGAGAAAACCAGTGTTCCAGAAAGACCGAAGTACATTTGAGATCAAGCATTACATTCTTCATGATGAAGTCCAAAAAAGAGAAGTGGTTCTACAATATATATATCTCCACAGATGAGCAGATAAGTAGACATTTTGGTAAAGCATTTGTCCAAGGTGAAAGAGTTTGCATACTCAAGCTGGAGCTTGTGGAGACAACTTCCTTATTGAAAAAGGAAGAGATGACTCCCACGTTGGGAGGGAGCATTGATGTGTTATTGATTTATGGACAGTCATTTTTCAGTTCCGAAAAATGGTCCAGGATGAGCAGTTTCTTTCTAGTTCAGAAAGTGGTTTGAGATTTCTTACGGACAAGCATTTTCCAGTTCAGAAAATGGTCTAGATCGAACAGTCATTTTCATAATGAAAATGGTTCTATGGATTGTTGATGTACCATAGACAGCGATTTCCCATTGTGGTTAACATGGGGAATGGTCTAGGGCAGTTTCTATTCTTGAGGGTTACTCAAGAAGACCGGCCCGCCTCGTCAGACAGTCATTCTTTCGAAACTCACAGTTGTGAGCAGTGTCGAAGAATGGTCTGTTTTGGAGGATGGTGCAGAACAGTCATTTCCTTAGGAAATGGTCTGGACAGTCATTCCTTAGGGCAGATTCATTCTCTCTAGGTTTCATTTTGTTTAGTGTTGAAGGAATAGCCCAGGGTGGGGAATGGTCCAAGTTCAACAATCAGAGATAGGCATTCCCTAAGGCAAAATCATTCTCTCCAGGTTGCACTTTGTTTAGTGTCGGAGGAATGGTCCAGGGTGGGGAATGGTCTAGGCTCAAAAATCAGGACAGTTATTCTTCCTTGCTTGAGAAGAATAGTCCAAATAGCTCATCATTGATGTTTGACCTTTTTAGGGCATATGCTATTCCAAATCTCACAAATGTGAGTGGAAGAATGGCCCAGATGATTCAGTTTATATCATAACAATGTTTTATGTGCAGGTTGATATCAGATGATTGTTATGGAGACTGTATGACAGTAGATGTATGTTATTGTGGTGGATTGTGTTCCACTGATTGTGACTATATGTCACTGATCAAGTATTTGTGTGCTACTTGGTGTGGTAGTGTACCACTGGATTGTAGTACTACTATGGATAGACACAGTTGTGTTCTATTGAATGATATTGTTCTGATTGCCTTGAAGACTATCAACAGTGTTGGAAATTATTATCATCTAGATGGATGATCAATGGACAGAGATTTCCCAAATGAAAAATGGTCAAGGAAATTTACTCTTCTAGGACATATGTCTGGATTAGAAGAATGGTTCTTGTGTCACTCTATGGAGTGAGTGACTTATCCAGCATCATGTCTAATTACTCAGATGGAGTATGGTTTCAAGAGATGATGACATTGATAGTGATGATGGTGATCATTTCATGAGATAGTCTATACGACTATGTTGATGCTACCGGGTAAATGGTATGTTTGTGCTCAAGACCATTACCTTCAATACATCCCTAGCTAGGAAGGAGTGTTGATATTATGGGAGGTATTTATCTCCATGTGTAAACCTAACGAGAATAGAATATTCCGAGAAGCAAGAAGAAACCCTAATGAGTTGGCTAATGACCCTAGAAGACAAGTCGGCTCAAGAGGATAATTGGTATTAGGTTATTAGCCTACAAGAGAAGAAGTTGGCCAGAAGAAATATTATATACTAAGTAAATAGGCACCCAGAATGAGAATTCGACCCAGGCAGTTAGCCAGAATCAGTGTAAATACAGGTGCAAGTCTTCACTCTGGCAGGCATTCTCAGAACTGCAGAGCTCACTTGTGCGCACTGCAGTTGCCCAGTTTTGTGCACAAGTCTGGAGGAGAGTTGTCGTTCTAGCTGTTGCAGCTAGCAGATTACGTTTTGGTTTGGACTATCTGATCATCTCTTGTTTGGTGCACTATCCTTAGAGAAAGATGCGCCACCCTTTGTTTGGCTATCTAGCCTAGGTTTTTCTTCCAGAGTGATTCTCTGTCAAAGTTAAGGTGCTCGGAGGGTGGCTTCGTCCTATGGTTGGGTGACAATAGAGATATTGTATACGGTAAAATGAGAAGATCCATCATATTCTAACAAGGCCCTTCCAGGCGTTGGTCCATTGTTGTGACCACATGTTCCAACTGTGATCCTTGTCCCTTGATCTCTTCAAAGAGGGTGTAGGATTCAGTCATTGTGTCACCTCCATCACTCTGCTCTGGATGGAAGTGACTTGTTGTTGAACTGTGCACTGCTCCTGTGCCCTCTTCATCTTCTCCATTGTTGTAAGCAGCTTCAACTGCGCTTGCACTATATATGTCTGTTGCTTCACCCCCTGGAGTTGTGCCTCTGATGTCCTTAGTTACGGGTCTTCTGCAAGGCGCTCATAGGTCTGTGCATTTCGGTTACTTATTTTCTTGCATTCTGAAGCCAACGCCTTGATTCTTTTCACTGCGCTCCTGGTAGTTTCTTCCCTCTGATCCTGCACTTCCTGCGGAGTGCTCGGCACTGCTTGCAATTCTAACTCGACTACTCTTGCTTGAAGTTGTTGAATGGCTTCAACGAGCTTCCCCACTTAGCTCTCAGTTGTCTCTTCTTCCATCTGGGCCAAGCCCAGCACAGAGCGAAGTTCTCTAGCCACTATCTCCTTGACCGCAGTCTGCTCCGCGAGCAGTTGGTCTTTTTCTCTCTAAATCTGCTCTGAATCTTCCTCAAAATTCGCTCTCGTGTCATATTTTTCTTGTTGCGCAACCCGAAGTTGCTCTAGGGCTTCCTCCTTTGCTTGCTTCAAGGCCTTTGTGGCTTGTTCTTTTTCGTCATGTACTTGACGAAGGCGAGCCTCTATAGCATTTGCTATCCTTCGTAGTTGGGTGGGCTCATCCCTAAATTCTACGTCTTCTGATGATGACGGCGTAGTAAACACTACGCGGCTCGAATAGAGAGCTTGTTGTACCCCCTTCAGCTCTGCCTCAATTCTGTCATATATTGTCTCCTGCTTTGCTTCGTTTCACTGCAAGATATCCTCCGAAGCATCTGCTAGAGCTGCGATGATGAGGTCAATATCATCCATTGTGAGCTCATTCTGCAACTGAGGCTTATTGGCTCGTGACTTCTTTCGTGATGAGGGTTTCTTCGGAGAAACCTTCATTTTCTTTGATGTCTCGGCCTCTGTAAGGGGTTCCTTCGGCGGTGTTACTTCTCCCTTTTCTTTCTTGTCTTCTTCCCCTTCCTCCTCTTGGTTTATTTTGTCACCTCCTCCTCCTCCTCCAGGTGAGTCAGATGCATTTTCCTCCGATGCGTTGTTTATCTCCTGCACTTCTTCCTTTTTCTTCTTCTTCTCAGCGTTGCTCGGTCCATCCCACTCTGTCTGGGTGACCAAAGGGATTTCGATTATGTCGGGGTCAGAGAGCTCTGTCTGCTCGACTGGTATAAGGAATTCAGTCGACCATTCCTTGGTTATCTCCTCCATGTCTTCATCAGTCAATTTGTAGTAAGCCTACAGCTCCTCCTTGCTTTCGTCCCTGTGCGCAGTGATTTAAATGAAGTGTCGGTCTGCACGAAACTTCGCTAGTGGCATGTAAGTATGCAAGGTGTTCGGGGTCATTTGGGGGATTGACTCAATGGCGCATGTGAGCTGTAGGTAGTAAGTGTGAAACACCGCATTTGATTGCCACTGCTTTTCCATGTCGCTTGTATACCACAAGGTGGTGAACCTCGCAGCCAATGGTTCTGATGGCTCGACTTCCGGGAATATCGCTCCCTCCAACATCTTTCAAGTGACAAATGCTATGAGAATTAGTAACCAGCTGAAGTGGAATTCATAGCCTTGGTCCTGCGCTTCGCGATTGTCCTTCTCCAACTCATTGACGAGGTAGCTCACCCAGTTCATTTGCATGCCCTCAACGCACTTCCCTGCGAGGTTGACGATGAACCCTGTAACTTGCATTGGTCTGTTCTTCCTGACGAGCTTGCCAACAATCAGTTGACAATATAGGAGCATTGTGCCATCTTGGATGGAGGCCACCTTATAGCATCGCTTCCCCTTCTCCACATCGTCGTAAGCTTCCTTTATACGTTGCGTCGGGGAGTGATCTGCAGCCTTCCCTGGATAGAATTGTTGAGGGTCCGGTCCCTGCACGCTCAGTCCAGTGATCATGTGGATCAGCTCTGGATCCACAGTCACGCGCATGTCTAACCAGAGATAACCTCCATGGTAGCACGATAGAAAGAGTTTAACGCACGCGTTAACCTCTTGATCTCTGTTGAAGTGGGGGATCTTCATGACATTTAAGATAGTGGACCTCGCGATCTCCTTAATCCATGGATGGGGGACTATCTTTGAATTATTCCCAGTTGTCTTGATTAGGTATCGATGCGGTGCGAGCAGAGCATAATTCTTCATGTCTCCAAGATTGAATCGTTGATCTTAAGATCAGGGATCATTCCTAGCTGTGGTCCGACTACGCGTATCCCCTTCGGGAGGTACGCAATGATGAGCATGTACTCGAAGTCATGCGGGACGTTGTCATGACTAACCGCGCCAGCCAGAGGCGGGATGTAGTCGGGCAAGATCGACGGGATCAGCTTTGTGTTTTCCAGGTCGTCGCGATGCTTGCTTCTTTTCTCGGACGTTGTTCGGCTAGATCGATGTGCAGTCGAGGGAGAGGTTTGCAATCTGGTCGTCGACAAGCCCTGTACTCCTGCAAACATGACCTTCTCAGCCATAAGGTCAATCAAGATTTCTTCTACCGATTTCTCTACTCCGCTAAGGTCACTCAACATGCACGCTCGTAAACAAATAACTTGGGTAGGCGAATGAACACTCAAGGTAGGCAAAACAGGTGGCGAGGTCTCAAAAGCACAGCGCGATAGCAATCAGTTCTCTTGTTAGCTCGGATAATCACAATTTGCAAAAGTGTCCCCGATGAGGCATTCGACGGATTAAATAAACAATTTCATAACGGGTTCCTCCAATGGATCGAAAATCTTCAATCAATATGATTCCATCAGTTATGGCGCGGTCCCAACGGTCCAATGGCGATCTTTCCGGCAATAACTGTGTTTCTAGTCATTCCAGAGCGTCATTCTAACGGTCGAGATGCCTCCAATGGTCATATTGTTTCGCCATGGCGAAGTGTCAGTCTGTGTTGTTCTGCTATTCTAGCGAAGTTCAGATTATGTAAGCCTTCTTTCTACGAAGTCCTCTCTGGAACTTCCTGCATTTTTTCTAACTTTGTTTTCTTCTTACTGATCTTTCTGGTCTTCTTTCCTGTGATCTGAGTCTCTGGGTTCCTCTTTCCATTCTTATTCTTCTTTTCTCCTAGTAAAGGGACTTCGCACTTTGAGGGTCTTTCAAAGGGTTCGAGTGTAGTACCTCTTCTCTTACTTCTTCTGGCGTAGGTGCTCTTCTCTTCTGCATGGACAGGTTCTGTAAGCCTTCTTGCGTTTTTTCAAGCTCGACAACCTTCTGTTTCTTCGGCTTGTCCTCTTGTTCTTGTATTAGTCTCGCTATTTTTCTAGTTATGAAGTCCCTTAATTCTTGTTTTTTTTGTTCTGTGGCTTCCTCTTCTTCTTTCCTTCGGATCTGATCTTTCTCAATCCAGGGTTTTCCTAACATAAGTGCAAAATGAGTGTTATTATCAACAAACTTCATGACTTCAAATTCTTCTTCAGTCGTTGTTCCATGGGCTATCATAGGTACATGAGTAAGTCTTCCACATAGGGTTATCATCTTTCCTTTAAACAAGTCTATCCCTCCCAATGAAAGAATCATAGTCGACTTTCCCAAAATTTCCCAAGTGCTTTCTGGCATGATATTCACCTGTGTTTCTTCATCCAGAACACAGTCTATGTCGAAGTCTCCTATTCATGTTTCTATGCATTCATTTTCTTTTAAGATCTATGGTAAACTGATGTCTTTGTGATCATTCAGTGTTTCTTTCAACTATAATAACATAGTCTCTGATTCTTTCTAGTTCTCTAGCATATCCTTGGTTTCTTGACTTTCTTCATGGTTTTCTTGTTTCAGGTTCATCTTTTCAACTTTAGCAATCATTCTAGGGAAATCCAAAACCTCATGACCAACAACTTTACAACAAAGACAAATAGGACCTCTACCAGGGCATTCCTTAGCAAGATGTCCCAGTCTTCTGCAACTATAACAAACAAAGTTTCAATCCTCTCTTTCTCTTAAACAATCCCCAACCTTTCTTGTACTGTGCACTAGGATCACAGTGATGGACCTGCAACCTGCAAAAATTCTTTCTAGGGTCCTGCATCCATTTGTTAGTCCAAAACTTCTTTCTATGCATAGGAATAACATATCTTTCACCAACTCTATCAAATTTATTCTGATCAACTCTTTCTTTTAGTCGTGCCCTAGTTTTCAGACTAGGACAAAATCTATCAAACATACCTAAGTTCATACTTTCGAAGCAAAAATTTCCACTTATCTTACCTTTCTTAGAGCAAAAAGCTTTAAGATCTTATCTCTTTTCTTCAGATCGGACTTCCTTCTCTTAGCACAGAGTTTCTCAAGTCAAGTAGATTACTACGCACTACAATAGCAAATCTACGCACAAAACTTTCTCTTTTTTTCAGTTCCCAGCGATCACAGTGTCAGGTCCTGACAATAGAACCATTTGTTGGTACAGGGGGCAGACCCATGGTTCAACGCTTCAACAACGCACCAACAAAACCCTAACTATCGGCCCTTTCGGCAACACCTGCGAAGCAGATGCAGTCTCACCCGAAGTAGACGCAGGGGGGGTTGCAGGCTCAAGTGTCTACAACCTAGCTAGGACACAGATCTGTAATCACAATACTTAACATAGCACTCATAAATTAACATTCATTAGTCTTTAACCCTTATTCATATCGCAAGTTAAACCCTAAATACAGAACATCGTTGTGATAAATGAATCGAACACTTCTAAACACTTAACATAAGTTCAGATCTAACATTCATTCACATCATAAAGCACTACGCATCCATAGATCTATCTATCATACATCAAGAACAGTGCACTAAGCAAGCATAAGCATAAACACCATGAATAGCATTGCACAAGGCACATCAACACAGGGTATAGGTGGTTTACCCCAGTGTGGGGCAACCTCCACCAATCTAATTCTCTTTTTATTAGTCTCTTCCAATCTTCTTACATGCACCAAGCCACAACGTCGCCTCTGCATAGGACAAGAGATCTGTGCGCACCTCGCGAGATCCTCCTTCCCCGAGTTGTATCAAAGCACAAAGCCTTACACAGTGAGTCTGCACCAAGCACTTACAAAACGTTTGCACTTATCTCTGCAAGCCTTAACACATCTTCTTGCACATAGCTAATATTAGCACTAAACCATCGGCCCTTTCTTACATCGCCTAGCTACTTATTTATACATTACAAAAGAGGCTTAAGCATGGGTAAACCCATGGGTCAACATCCCATACCCGTTACATAAACCCTAAAACCCAAAAAGCCCGCAAAAGAGTGAGATCCTGCGATCTCCGCTTCCCCTAGGTGCTCCGTCTTCGACTAGCGTGTCGAAGTCCCAAAAATGGTCAAACACGACCAAGGTTCTCTCAAAACTTGGTCGAGGGCCAACAACATGTTACTTTTTTTAAATAGAAACCAGTGAAATATATTATTAAAAATGGCAGTAGTGACACTGACAACATTAGTTATAATAATACTATTAGGCCTACTCGGGTTGTTTTTATAATTCAACGTATTTACACTTGTCCATAACAAAAAAGAAAAGCTTATTGACGTCATTTGGCAAAAAATTCCAAATTTTTCTACTACTATAAAATCTATAAAAGACTCCTAAGACACTGATTAGTTTAAAAAACATATGGTAAAGAAAGGTGCGATGACTTTTTGCTTCCTCTTGTCCTTTATCAATGTGCATTGGCTCTTAGTCTCCAATGTCCATAACTTCTTTCATCTCAATCAATGTGTCCTCATCCTTGTTCTAGCATCCTCTTATTAGAGGCCACTAAATATGCATCTTTGGTATGATTCTCCACCAAGTTTTTTAGGAGATTACACTCTATCTCAAGGATGACCAATTGTTGTCTAACTTGTAGTAGAGTGCTAATAATTTCTACAATTTGAAGAGATTACACTTTATCTCAAGGATGACCAATTGTTGTCTAACTTGCCGCAGAGTGCTCATAATTTATACAATTTGAGCAATGCAATGTTGTTTATATTCATTGAATTTGGAAATGAGGGAGAGAGTGGATGGTTTGTTTGGAGGAGATCTGATGAGACTAGATATATAAAATATATATTTATCGTATATTATTCCAATCCGTATTACAACAATGAATGACTGTCCTTATATAGAGTTCTTAGTGAAGAGACGCACACTTCACAACAGTCAATTACAAATATTAATGATTACGTATATTAATTATTAAAAAAAAATTGGTTATACAAGTCATCCCTCCTTCAAATGATACGTCCTCAAAGCATTGTTATTTTGATAGCTAGAATTTTTTGGATTTTTTAGATTCTTCATTAGAATCTTCTGAATCTTTGTCATTGTCGTTATCGTTCACTATTTCACACATATAGAATCGTTTCCCTTGCATTTGTAACCTGGCTTCTAGCTAGATGCACAACATCTAAAACACCGACTTTTTTCATCTTCTTTGTTAGGTGGTGGAGTACCTTTGTAAGCGGGAGTAAACTTTGAGCTTGGTTCTTCAGAATGAGACCAAGGAAGTCGCTGAAAAAACAACAATTTTTCTTCTGCCACCATGGCTTTTAATCGCAATTGCTCCACATGATATATATTAGTTTAAGTTTGTTTCTTATGTCCTCCTTCAATCCCGATATGACAATTTGTAGGAGGTGATCATCTGATAAATCAATCACGCGGAGCTAACACATGTAACTCGTTAAAAAATTCATCCATCGTGCCTACCTGTTGTAATCTAGTGACTTTGGAAAAGACTTCATTTTCCTCAATGTTCTGAAATCCCCTGGAAAAATGCTTCCTAAATGTTTCCCATTCCCTTGATTGGACTTTTGAGTGCCACCATAAGAACCGATGGCTTGTTGCCTTATCTAAGTGCAATGATGCAAAGTTACTTTTCTCCTCGTTGCCACACATCTTGTGTAACTCAAAATAGCATTCAAGTCAACTAATCCACCTTATGTGCTCCCTGTCATCTTCTCCATCAAATCTTGGTACATCAAATCTCAGCTTGTGCATAAATCCGTTAAAAAGATCCAAAATTGAACGAATGTTTGGGAGGCGGAAAAATGGAGTGGTGAGAGTGGAAATTGTGGCTATTTAATTCCTTATTTATGTTTTACAATGGTGCAACATGGGCCTTGAGCTCGAGCTCGTCGTGGTGATGTGCTTTATATTCCCCCCACATACTTTTTTGCAAAACTCTTAGCGAAAAGGTGATGTGTTTTTTTGGGTAATTCGGATTTGGATGTGTTACATTTTGTTTCTTTCATCAAAAATAAGAAGGTGGATAGCAAGGACATCCTTGTTAGTCTCGATGTGTTCTTCAGTTTCCAAGATGTTTTCTTTGAACAAAGAGAGGGTGTGGCTATTAGTTCTATGGTAGGCAACTCATTTATGGAGAGATATGAACATAGGGATTTTCTTTCTCTTATAATCGAACCGAAATGGTGGAAGAGATATGTAGATGGCATAAATGTCAATTGGCCTCATGACTCGGAGAGCCTTGAGAATTCTGACATTGCAACAATTTTTGTAGTAGCATTCAATTCACTTTGAAGTTAGGACAACATAATTGTTTGCCTTTCCCAGATGTTTCGATCATTAAAGACGAAGATGGGTAATCAAAAAGAGGAGTCTATGGGAAACCGATACACATGGACCTCTATCTCCAGGGTTCTTATCACCATCAAGAAGGGGGGTGTTAAGAACCTTGGTAACTAGGGCCAAAGGATTCTCAGACAACATACTCTTTGCGGGGGGAGAAACACCTAGCCAATGTCTTCGAAAGAAATGGCTATTCACAATTCCAAATTGATAAAGCGTGAAGAGAGGCTTATGGAGACCCAAGGGTGAGACATTACAACAATGATAGTCCTAAAGCATACATCCCTTACATGGAAGGTGTTTCGAAGGTGTTTCAAATAACATTTATCGACAGTAAGAATTTGAATCCAGTTTTCATCGAAGAAAAAAAAAAAAAAAATTGGATAACATCAAGAAAACGCTTAAATCTGAGAAGGATGTTGTGGGTTCAAAACTAGGTAGCGGTGTTTATATCACCCCTTGTTCATGTGGTCATGCTTACATTGGGGAGACAAGAAGAGCCATTCGAAAAGGGATAGAGGAGCACACAAGGGATCTTTATCATTATAGGACAGGTCAGGAATCAGCCCTAGTCGAATATCTTTTTGGCATTGCTTTTATATCCCCCCGCAAAGGAAATCACAAAAGAGAAGCATGGTTTCAAAGGGAAGTTAAGGGAGTCCATCAAGATCGAGAAACATCTCGATAACTTCGACAAAGATGATGGGATGTGATTTAGCAGGCAGAAACCACTCTAAACAGTGCTTGCAGCTCACTCTCTGCTCCTTTATTGACTAGTATTACAAGGTTGTTGGTTTAATCAATATGACTAATGGTGGCTTACCAATCACACAGCGGTCTAGTCAATCCGATCGATGATCATTTATTCAAGTAGTGAAATGGATGAATAAATGAGGGGGAGAGAGCTTTAATGCCCTAAGTATATTTCCAATTCAATTGGGCCATCCATTCAAGCAAGTAGGGTGATGAATAAAAGAAATCGAGGTACTCGTTCATTCGAGTAGCGAGACGCATGAACTAGTTCCTCACTACTTCGATTTGTCAAGAAATATAATTGAGGAATGCATTCAAGCAAGCAAGGTATCCTCCCAAAATTATGCTCATCTTTTCAATGAAATTGAGGAATCAATTCACTCTGGTAAGTAAAGGGAAGTACGACCCTGTAAACCACCAGTAGTTCATTCTCTCATTGATCAAATGATCTACTCCTTCCCACCATTTATAAATAAAAAGAAGGAAGAGAGCGAGAAGCCTTATATAAGCGAGAATTTCATGAACGAGTTGTCCTCTGTTCACATGTCATCCACTTTTCTGATGAATGAATTAGTTAATTCTCGTCAAACCATTCACTCCCACAAGCAAGCTGATCACAACCATTTCTAATCCCAGCAAGAATTCAGTCAGAAATGTTGTATTCGAGGCAAGACCCAGGTAAAGTCTTTGATTTGATGGTGAAAATGACCTCAATCTGAGCACATCAAACTGTTCGATCGTGGGAAGATTTGACACATCAATTCGAATTTGAGATCATTATTTCAAAATACAAATCACTCTACTTGCTAGTGTTCACTCCGAGTAAGCGCTAGCTTTCTTTCGGGCCCTGAAGATCCAATCCATATGGATCGGTCGGCCTATTTCATAGACAAAAGCCCACCCATCTTGATCTATCTATCCCAGTACCCATACTCGGTACAATCAATTAGATTCATTTGATCGACTGAGTAGAAAGGAACCATTTATTCAGTCTTGCTTAATCAACAAGAAAGCACACGTTCCCCAACCCCTTCTCTCTAAAGAAGGATAGGAAAAGGTACATCCTACCACTAAGTCCCATCAACAGAGGGAAATGAAGAAACTAACCTAGGTACTATTCTCAAGATGAAGTAGGGAGATGGAGAAGACTAAGTATAAGGATTTTTATCCCCGCATGAATGTCTCTACATATTCATATTCATTAACCTTAGAAATCGTTTCCAATTACCCACCTAATTCATGGAATCAATCCTAGTTTTAGAATGGGGAAAGCCCAAGTTCACAACTCGATTCCATAGAAAGTCCATGCTTCGGTGAACCATCCAGAAGAGAGGTAGTGATACCAACGCCTTGGACATATATGGTTGTCCAACTATTTAATCAAGATCAATCCGGGTGGTTTATTGTAAAACGAACGAAGGATTGGCTTCACGTTCATCTCAAACTATTCACAGTACTATTGTGACATGATTCTGAACTTCATAATATGAAGCCTCGTTCAGAGATAGTGAATACGCCTACAAGGCGAACAGAGCAACGAGTCAGAACACCTATATTAGTCTATTTCGTCAAGCGCGCGGTGATTGGGTATAGACAAAATAAAGATAAACGAGCAAATGCATATTATGGGAAATAACTCGTCAAGTTTGGCGAGTCAATTTTCTCTACACCCCGCTATCAATGGTGCATATCTACAAGGAAAAGTGCATTTCTCCGAGACTCGAATGAGGGTGGGAAACGAAGGAACGAACCTCTCCAATTGAACGATCAAAGCACGAAGACTGCATCGTATAATAACAGATATGCATATTTCTCCTTCCCTTCTCTGCGTGAAGGAAAGTATCTAAAGACCCTTTGAATAGATCAAAATGAATCGATATCTCAGTGTTGGCCAAAAATTATGTGATTTTCAAAAGAGGAGCATGAGCGTCTTTAAGCTAGGGAGAAGTCTCGTTGCAACTCTATAGTATATAAGCAACCCTACAAATGAATTTAACAACAATCAACCACTGTAATTAAAACTTCAGCAAACAGATAATTCATTCATTTGTAAATAACAATGTTCCCGCCCATCTCATGGTTTGAGGATTGGTGGGTTGTATGCTCCCACTGGGGTCCTGCCCATTGATTCCCTTTTCTTACTTCTGTGCCCACTATGTTAGATTCAAAATAAAGAAAACAACAGAAATATAATGTAAATAACTGAAGCAATTAAGAAACCATGATGAACATAGATAAATAAACATTGGTAGAAAAGGCATACTTTATATTCATCAATGCTTCTGTAAACAATCATGTACATAGATGTACATATATAATACAAAAGACCATAACTGTCATGTCACTGTATAACAATTAGGTTAACTTAATTAACCAATGATTAGTGTTTTAACATTCCCCCTTAATCATAAGTTTGTTCTTCCCTGAAAAACTGCCACTACTTGACAATCACATGTGTCAAACGAATATTTTGAGCGTTGGTTGAAGATGCTCTCTAAACTCTAGAAAAAAAAATAGCAGAAGTTGATGTTTTCCACTAAATTGGTGGTTTAAGATTGACCACAAACTCATCTGGTAGTTTCAGGATGACCACAAAACCAATCTGATGGTTTCAGAATGACCACAAACCGAATGTCTAGCAGAAGTTGGTCTTCTACTAAATGGCATGGTTTTAAGTAGACCATGAACAAACAAAAGCTCAAGGCTCAAAAATCTGAAAATATAACAAGCAGAACTTCATGTCTTATGCTCAATTGGTGGTTTTAAGATGACCACAAACCATATCAAAAACAATATCATTTGTTCACAGGCTCTAAATCAAACTTGGAACCTGACTCAACTAGATTTCCCCCATGTCAGGGACAAGTGGTTCCAATTCCCTTGACTGTCATTCGCAAGTATGGCCAAGAAGAGATCCAACACATCAAACTGTCTTCTGGCGGAGTCTGAAGACTCGATCTTCAACTCAGAAGACTACATCAACTGGGCCTCGATCATACCCTAAATCATGAAATCTTGAAAAACATTCATGTCCATCAACTATAGAAATATCTCCAATCAAGTACGACTGTACTTGTGTATAAATCCGACGATAAGACTGCTCAAATAAATTGGCTTCCAAATGCCAACGCCAATTCCCTAACCATTCAAAATGAATTTGTTTTCGCTTGCGCTTTTGACACCTTACTGAGGAGTGATTTTTCTTCCCACAAAATCTGCATGGGTGAAAATCAAAACAATTTGATTTATCATGGCCAAATTGGTGACAGTGTTCGCACTGTATGGGTTCTTTATCTGACTTATTATCATGATCTGGAATATTTGTAACATCATCTTCATCAACAATATCTTGTACTTGTTCCTTACCAATATCCTTAAGCTCTGTCTTCTTATCATCATTCAAAAAACCTCCACTCACAAAGCAAACAGGTTCACAATAATTAGAAATATGAAAAAGTTTGTTAGCATCATTTCATATCCTAGTCCATATCGATTTCGTTTAAAGCGTAATTTTTACCATGGTCGAACAATTCTAATTTCTTTGCCACATTTATCCGCAAATTTTTTTGTAATAGGGACTTCATCTAATTCATCTTCATGCTTATGACTTTCATTACTAGTCAATTGAGCGTCTTCATTCTCATCATTGATGTCATTGTGTTTGTTAAAATCACATTGTTGGTGTTGAAGCAAACTTAATTCATTAGACAACAATTTGTTTTGAAGTTTGAACATATCAATCTTCTCGTGTGTTACTTGTAAACAAGTAATCATTGTACTGAGGGTGCACTTGTTTATTGCAATTGTAGATTCTATAGTTGAGTTAATTAATGTGCGCAATATTGTAAATATTTCTTCAATTCTCGCTATTATATAGAATATGGAAGAGAGATGTATGTATGTTGATGCTACAAAATTCAATTTTGTGTCATGTTGTGCATGCCAAGAGCAATTGTCCGTTGCATGAATGCCAAAAAACTACGGGATAACCAATAACGCACACAAAGATCCTAAGACCCCCTTATTCAATTTCGGGTGGGTCAAGGATGCAAAGACAAATATGCAATTTGTTGGGTCCCTTGTAACACCTTTACAACCACCTTATAACTTCCAAAAAATTCCTTGTAGCACCTTCACAAAAAAAATCTTCAAATAAATAACAAACCTTATAACTCCAATTACAAACAATTTTGTATTTGTAAACATTCTTATAACTCCTTATGTTCAATTTTCCTTTTGCTTGCTTTCTTTATCATAAGGTTTGGCAAAATTTACCATGAAGCATCATCACCCAAACTAGGGCATTGAAAATATACCTCATAAAGATTAACTTTAACTCTCACTTTATTTAATCATTAATAAATTGGAATTTGATGTGACTTTCTTCGAAGTTAAATCAAATTTAAATATAAAAAACTCATTACCTCAAATTATTTGTTGTATCATTCATTTCCAACGATCTTCACTTCCAACTTTCAAAAGATATGTATCATTTTAAAAATGCTTTTGTATTTGACCTCTACCAAACAAACCCAAATCTCCTCCTTTTTACTGTCAAATCATCTTCAACTCTTGACAAATCTGGTGAGATCTCTTTTGCTCAAAGAAATTCATGAAATAAACCTTTGTATACATCTAAAGATCATCCCAACAAGGTCGTAAGCTCCTTCAAGCACGCACACATCAAGAGGACTTTGTTTGCAAGTGAGCAAATCGCAGGTCTTTACACTTCACGCAGTTCTGAAGCAAATCGCAAGTCTTTTATACAATGGATTTCAAGGTTAATGGCAAATTTTCAAGAGAGATTGGGAATGGATGACTTGTGCTCAAACCCAAAGTACACGATACAATTTCTGATTTGAAAACCTAAAGGAATTAAAGGTATCTGCCAAGAAAGAGCGCGACAACCAACTTCGAATAGCCCAAAATGCGTATATTGCAAATTCATGTTTCACATGGACAAATGGCTGAGAGGATGTATAGACATCAATGATTTTCAATTTGTTTGAAGGTTGTTAGATCAATGGGAGAAAGACTTATCATTTCCATTTCCAAGCGAACAACTAAAGTTTGGCACTGTTTTCAAGAACAAGATTTCAAATTTACTCAGAATTCTCCAGCGGAAATATGACTTCTATAATCCGAAAATAATTAAAATTGTACCTTTACCATACGATCTCAACTAGCATTCAATCTCCAACAAGAGTATCTTTCACGGGCCACTGCTTTCTTTGGATGAAACCGCGGCATAGTTTTGTTGGTCTGGAGCTTCGATACCACAACCTTCTGTGATGCTTTGGATGCCCATCGTCTTCGTCGCAGGTTTGAAACCCACGGGCCACTTCTTAAAGTTCCCCTAAACTCATAGAAGAGTTTGGTTCAGAATGAGATGTGGCTCGATAATGCGAACTCGGCATTGGAAAGAATAAATCGAACCATAGCCAGGGAATACGAACTTATAAACCAGCAGGCCTCTAAGATCATCTACATGCTCTGATACCACTATTAGATTCAAAATGAAGAAAACAGCAAAATATAATGTAAATAACTGAAGCAATTAAGAAACCATGATGAACATAGATAAATAAACACTGGCAAAAAAGGCATACTTTATATTCATCAATGCTTCTGTAAATAATCATGTACATAAATGTACATATATAATACAAAAGACCATAACTGTCATGTAATAACAGTTAGATTAACTTAATTAACCAACTAACTTATGATTAGTGTTTTAAGCCTCTAAATGGTCTCCTACCACGACCTCTGTGACTATTGTCAAACTAGCAGACTCTCCTCTAGGTTTATGCTCTTTCTGTGCAAGACACAAAGTCTCAACTGTGGAAGTGGAAAAAGATTCCTTCTTCCCAAAAGCTTTCTCTCTTTCGGCAATTTTGTCTACAAGAGTATCAAAAGCCATGGCTTTCATCTGTACACTAGCTTGAAGAGACTTTAAATAGTGCAAATAGGTAGGATATAGGGCTTTAATAAATGTTGTGAGTTGTAAATCAACTTTGACACCAGTTGAGTCAATATCATGGGATTATTATCTTTCAGTTCCAGATTAAACAACTTCATGGGATTATTATCTTTCAGTTCCAGATTAAACAACTTCATCAACAATTGTATAATTTCCAGTTCTGAATGGGAGTCGTAAATATCTTTTAATTTCTCTAATGCTTTAAACGTTGTGGTGTTGGAAAGAATATGTATGCTTACCTCTTCAGTGACTGAGGCGGAAATTAAAGCATGTGTCTTTTTATCTTTACTCTTCCAAATTACAAGTTGTCTGGCATCTGTAGGTTGCTCTGGGTCATTGTCATCCTTGCCTTCACAAATTTCCTCCCATAAATCATTAAAAATAAGAGTATTTTTTTATTTTTCAAAACCATTCTTGGCAATTTTTTTGTCCGGAGAGCACTACTCCCACAATTGATACTAATGAATGCATTGTAAACTAATCTCTATAAATGAAATTCCACTTGCACAAGAAAAAGAAAATAAAATTTCACAACACCTTCTTCGACCTTGGTTGCTCTGTAGGTTGCTCACAGTTGCTTCCAAGCCCAGTGACTGGACGCTGGAGGGCCTTCGAGCACTTGTTGTCCCTTCGCTGCAATTACACAGTCACAGGTGGCTCCTCTCGAATCTAGAGCTCACGTAAGCACTACACAGTCACAGGTGGCTCCTCTCGAATCTGGAGCTCACGCAAACACACAATAGCATGGAGTTTTAAACAAAAAACGTGGTTTAAAAAAAACGTGGCTCTGATACCACTGTTAAGCATATAAGCAAGAAAGTATATAACTAACAACGAGATCAATAAGACACAATAAAGGCGGAAAAGGCACGAAGCCAATTCAATTAATATGTACATCAATAATGTATATATAGTACATATACCACAACTATCCTCTAACAGACTGACCGTTAGGGTAAGATAACGAACTATGATTAAAGAGTTTTCAACATCCCCCCTTAATCATAAGTTTGTTCTTGCCTAGAAAACCGCCACTTCTTGACAACTAGTAATGTGTCAAGAAAAATATTCAGAGGACTTAACATCCTCTCTGAACTCTGAAAAAATAGCAGAAGTTGATGTCTTCTACTAAATTGGTGGTTTAAGGGTGACCACAAACTCATTTGGTGGTTTCAGGATGACCACAAACCAAATGTCTAGCAGAAGTTGATGTCTTCTACTAAATGGTATGGTTTTAAGTTGACCATAAACTAACAAGAGCTCAAGGCTCAAAACTCTGAAAATGTAACAAGCAGAACTTCATGTCTTCTGCTCAATTGGTGGTTTTAAGCTAACCACAAACCATATCAACAACAATATGTTCGGGAACAAGACTGCATACCAAAAACTAGGTTGCATACTTGATCATTTGTTCACAGGCTCTAAATCAAACTTGGAACCTGACTCAACTAGATTCCCCCCCTGTCAGGGACAAGTGGTTCTAATTCCCTTGACAGTCATTCGCAAGTATGGCCAAGAAGAGATCCAACACCTGTATAAGCTATTGGAACAATGTGCACTGAACCCTCAAAATGGATCGGAGACTTTTACCCCAACTTGTATCCATCTCCCTGTAATGACTCGCCACGATTGTCATCGGCTTTGGATCACAAGTAGGAGGTTTATCATGTCCAAGAGGAGCTTGGTGACTAATTATTGATTAGCCCACTAGCGGATCATATTGAGATCCATGTGAGTTGGGATGAGACAGAACATCTTTTTCACTCATTTTCCATACACTGGTAGTTTTCGCTGGACCTATTGATATTAAGGTTTGTGCGATGTATGCACCCTAACGTCATTTGAAACCACTGATGTAGGGGTTCGATCTTGATCTCGAACTACTACCTTTACCCGTTTTGAATCGGTTTTTTTCACTGGTCTTGATATAAACTAGGGGGAGGGGCAAAGAGATCCAGGGGGACAAATTTCTCTTTGAAACCCAACGATTCAATGATTGAAAGATGATGAAATGAGAAAAACAAGTAATTAAATAGTCAAAACAAAGATAATATTCCTAACAGGGATGATAGGGATTCTAGAAGAAGGTACAAGGAATTATAACTTAAAGAGATTATACTTCTTTATAAAACTCAAAGGGATAATATTTCTGTATTAAGAAATTCCTTATAACTTAAAGAGATTCTACTTCTTTATAAAACTCAAAGGGATTATATTTCGGATTATATTTCTGTATTAAGAAAGGTTGTAGTCTAAACGTTCTACGAAATGACTTTTCTCCGACAATTTTATCCGGGAACATTGGCCCGAAATTTGGCAAGAAATTGTTAGATCCACAGATTTGAGTGTTTATTTTTATATAATCTGAATACCCAGAGCACGCTGAATCCATTTCTACATTCAAAAATGGATTTTAAACAACAAAAAATAGTAATTTTGTGCAGGCCGAATTCCGGCAAAAAAAACCATTTCATAGAACAGTTAAACAACACCTTCAAAAAAAAAAATGAGATTTAGAAGCTTAAGCCCTGAATCAATCTGTGAAATAGAACTTCTATAAGTAATCAATCACTATAGAAGGTAGAGCAACACTATACCCAGACTGAAATTGTGGATGGCTCATTATCATTAGTTCATCCCTAACACAGATAAATACCATTAGAGTGATAGTAAGGAATCAGGGATATTTTCCTGTATGTAGTAAAGCTAAGGAATCAGGGATAATTTCCTGAACACGGTGAAGGTAAGGAATCTCTAACCCTAAGGAACAATAAAAAGGAATAGGTAGGAGCTCTATTGGAGTTGATAAATTACTCTTACTCTATGTATGGGTAGGTCTTAGGAAAGAACAAGGGATTGAGGATTTTTTATTAAAAAGGAGACCAAAATGTATTGTATTCTTCTTTGCCTTAAAAGGAATTATTCTTCTTTATCTATAGAAACTATCTCAGGAATATCTAACTCTATAGAAACTATCTCAGGAATATCTAACTCTCTAGAAAGCTAGGAATAAGGTCTGTCTTACTGTCTTAGTTCAGCTATAACTCCCTAAAGAATAATAGTAAGTCTCTCAGAAACAATACGAATAATTTAATAACTACATACTCTACTCTTGCTAAAAGATGAACAGAACTATAGAAGCAAAATCTAGAACTATAGAAGGAAGAACAACTCTTGTTAACAATACTCCCTAACAATCCATTGTCCCTGGTTGCATAGAGAGAATCCTAAGACTTCCCCTTTGGGCTCATATGGATTGAGGGTGGATCTGCTGCAATTCCCGTGAGAGGCTACAATATTTCCTACGCATTAACCAAAATAATTTGAAGTAAACAAAATTTCTACGCATTAACCAATCTTAACTCCTCGTCTGATCCCTAGTAATAAAGTTCCTTCCCTTAAGACCCCAACCTCCTAATTCAATGCTCTGTTCTCCTCTCAAGGATCTATCTTCCCGGGTTACCTTCCTCCTGGCACTCTGGTATCCTGTTCTTAGGGTATGAAGGGTGTTTGCATCGATTCATGGTGATTGGACGGTGATCGATTGGTTGTGGAGCTGTAGTGAGAGCTGTGTAGTGAAAGCTCAGCACACCCCTACAATTTTGGTATTGAATGTGAATATTCAGATAAATTGTTTTGTTTAAAATAATAATGACGCTGTTGCACCACCCTTTATTAGGAACATCATTCAAATATTAAGAAGACCCTCTATATTGAAAAGCCCAGACTTCTTCAAAACACAGGCATAATTACGCTAAATCTTCTGGGAAATCGCTGTTAATAAATGAAATGCCTGTAGGCAATTGTAAATACATTCAAAACACCAAAGGCATAATTACGCTAAATATTCTGGGAAATCGTTGTTAATAAATGAAATGCCCGTAGGAATTTTTAAATACATTAGTGTTTCTCCATAACAAGCAACTATTGGACCGCCTGAGAAAATTCAATCGATAAATATATTACATTAAGAATTATAAAGCATATAACTGGAATGGAATACAGAAAATATCAACACTGACTACAAAGAAGCATAAATAGGTTCATCCAAGAACGCATAATATCATTGGATTGTTGCCTCCACTTTACTAAAAAGCTAAATTATTATTCGGATTTTAATAAAAAGCTCGGATACGCCAAGCAAACACCCTAACACACAGAAACATGGACCATTTCAATAAGTTAACAATCATTTAAGAACAAAAGAGTACCTCTACGGGAAATTTTGTAGAGTTCAAATATCATAACTACATGATTTCTCTGTCCAGTCTTTAGTTTTGGCCCTTTTCTGGGGATATTTTCTGTTTACTTTTGCCCGAAATCCGGCAAGAAATTGTTGGATCTGCAGATTTGAGTGGCTAAATCTATATAATCTGAGTGCCCCAAGGGTTTCTCAGCATGCTGAATTCATTTATGGATTCAGATATGCAATATAAACAACAGAAAATTACGATTTCGTCCTGATTTATGTTGCCGGATTCGAGCGACGAAGGCAAAAACATAGAACATTTAGACAACACCAAAAAATAATATCTGATTGCTCAGAGAACAAAAATGCCTGCAGTAAGCAAATCTAAATATTTGCTTATAACAGTTTTGAATTTTGAAAATAGTATTTCTGTACCTAGCATCTACTAGATAACCTCTGGTTCGACCTCAATTTCCTGCATCACTTCTTGACCTCTTCATATTCAGCCTCTGCTGCCTGATCTCCGCCTTCAGATCCACCTTGAGAACCAGAGGATGAGCCACCAGCTTGTTGCTGCACATTCTGGCCTATTTTCAAGGATGCCGCAGTTGCTGCATCAGTTTTTGCTTTGATATCTTCAGCATCATCACTAGTCATTGCTTTCTTCAGGTCTGCTACAGCTGATTCTATTTCAGAAACTACATCTGACGGAAGTTTGTCTTTATATTCGCTCAAACTCTTCTCTACAGAGTATATCGTGCTGTCTGCAGCATTTCTAGCATCGATTAACGTCTTCTTTTCCTGATCCTTTTGAGCGTGCATCTCAGCCTCTCTCACCATCTTCTGTATCTCGTCTTCTGTCAGTCCTCCAGACGACCGGATAGTGATAGCCTGTTCCTTGCTTGTGGCTTTGTCTTTGGCAGATACAGTCACAATGCCGTTTGCATCAATGTCAAAGGTAACCTCAATTTGAGGTACACCTCTGGGTGCTGGTGGAATGCCAACAAGCTCGAACTCACCAAGAAGCTTATTGTCTGTAGCCATTTCACGCTCACCTTGCAATACTCTCACTCCTACCTGAGTTTGACCATCTGCAGCAGTTGAAAAAACCTGGCTCTTCTTTGTTGGAATTGTGGTGTTTCTATTGATAAGCCTCGTAAATACTCCCCCGAGAGTTTCAATTCCCAAGGACAGAGGAGTAACATCGAGAAGAAGTAACTCTTTCACATCACCACGAAGTATGCCACCCTGAATGGCAGCACCCATGGCCACAGCCTCATCAGGGTTCACACCTTTGCTTGGTTGCTTACCAAAGATCTCCGATACAATTTCTTGAACCTTGGGCACTCGAGTCATACCTCCTACAAGAAGCACTTCATCCACTTCCTTTATTGAGACCCCTGCATCTTTCAAGCAATTCTTGCAAGGTTCTCTGGTTCTCTCAATTAGGTTATTAACCAAATTTTCGAACTTTGAACGAGTTAATGTGATATTCAAATGCTTGGCCCCAGATGCATCTGCTGTGATAAATGGCAGATTAACATCAGTCTGTGAAGAGGATGACAATTCTACCTTGGCCTTCTCTGCAGCCTCTCGCAACCTTTGCAAGGCTAACCTATCTTTAGACAAGTCAATGCTTTCTGATTTCTTGAACTCAGACACTAGATAGTCAAGCAGAGTGTTATCAAAATCCTCACCACCCAAGAAGGTATCACCATTTGTTGCTTTCACCTATAAGAAAACACATGTAAGGTTGCAAAAAAAAAAAAAAAACATAATAAATTCCAACATATGAAATGACAGGCAAATGAATGAGATTATACAAAACACTACTGCCTCTAAAAACAAAATTAGCCATGAAAAATATGGCAAATATACTAAATTCTACAATATCAAATGACCAAAAATAACCTATTAGATTGTACTAAAACACCTTACCTCAAAAACACCATTAGATATTTCAAGTATTGAAACATCAAAAGTTCCACCACCAAGATCAAAAACAGCAACCAAACCCTCCTTGTTATTCATACCATAGGAAAGGGCAGCTGCGGTTGGTTCATTGATGATTCTTTTCACATCTAAACCAGCAATTTTTCCAGCATCTTTAGTTGCTTGACGCTGAGCGTCATTGAAATAGGCTGGCACTGTAATGACTGCATTTGAGACAGACCTCCCCAAATAAGCTTCTGCTGTTTCTTTCATCTTTGTCAAGATGAATGCTCCAATCTGACTTGGTGAATACTGGTTCCCATTTACTTCAACCCAGGCATCACCATTGGTTGCTTTAACAATTTTGAATGGGACCATCTTCATCTCTTTCTGTGTCTGGGCATCATCAAATCGCCTTCCTATCAAACGCTTTGTTCCAAACACTGTGTTTGTTGGATTGGTCACAGCTTGTCGCTTAGCAGGAGTGCCTACAAGAAGCTCTCCCTTCTGATTAAAAGCTACGACAGATGGTGTCGTCCGTGCACCTTCTGAGTTTTCAATGACCTTGGGGTTCTACAAAACCATTCAAAGATAAATTTAATGAAATCAGAGAGAGCATGGCATATACATAGGCAAGTATAAAAAAGTAAAAAAATTCAAGTCTCTACAACAAAATTGAGTTGAGTAGCAATGTAGAAAAATACTTACCTTGCCTTCCATGAGAGCAACACATGAATTTGTTGTTCCCAAATCAATACCAATCACATCACCACCAGCTCCCTTTGAGCTGCAGGCATTACAAAGACATCTAGTAATCAGTTTAAATTATTGGCAAACCAAAAGCACCGACTATCTTTTCATAGAAGAAATTCATTGAGTACAACTTAAGAGGTGTAATCCAAACCTGAAAGCTCTGGCTGCATTTCCCCATCTCTGGATCAGCGGCGAACCAAAGTTTGAAGACTTGATGCACTGGGTGGCCTGCAATAAATAAAATTGATATCTTAGTAATAAGTATAGGTAATCTCATTTTAAAACAATTTAGACCATCCCATCCTTTTTTTCATGGAAGAAATTGAATATCATTATAAGATGATTATCAAACAAAATATACACAACGTAATCCTCAATATTGGAAAAGGAGGAAAACTAAGTAAACGGATCCGCGGGGTCTGCACGCTGGATCCGCGGATCCGTGTTTCAGATCGGGATCCAGATTCAGAACCGCCCAGATCCGCGTGGGATCCGTGTTTGCGTGGGATCCGGAAACGGATCCTTCGATTTTCGTGCGGATCCCATAAACCAGGAAATGAATACCAACAGAGACGACCCCACATAGGTGGATCCCAAAGATAACTATCGCCAGATTATGGTTTTTTGTGCTTTTTTAGGTTTTTAGCACACGGAATTGTTTTTTTCGGGTTTTAGAATGTGGAATGGTGTCGGCAGTCAGTCAGGAGTCGGCAAGCAAGTCGGAAGCACACGGAGTGGGTCCACCAACAGGTCTGCCTCCGTTACTCATCAAAAGAGTCGTCATTCGCTGTATTTATTTAATTTGGGTGTGCGGTATTTATTTAAATTTTTACAGGCATATTCGGAATTAATTACAGGTTCAAAATATTCGTCGGATATTATTTATTTAAATATGATATATTTATATGATATAATATATAATTACTAAGATGCATAATTATCATTTCAGTGTTCGAATTTATAAATTATCTAATGAATCCAGTGTCAATGTTGTGATTCATAAATGGTTTTGATTCTAACTTTTTTTAATATGTTTTTTAAAATTCAAAAAATATTATTATATATTTTTTGTACTTGACGTATCCTTGCCGGATCCTGGTTTTTCAAATATCTGACGGATCTATATCCATTTCCCTATCCGGATCCTTATATCCCCGTATATCCGTATCTGGATCCGTTTCCGTTTCCAGATCTGTATCCTATCCAGGTAACTTTGGAGGAAAAGGAGAAAGAAAATGAATATAAATAATATATCTTTAATTCAGAATTTCTTTGCAACAAAGAATCGATCGATCAGAGATTCAGAATATATTCCTTTCCTAAGCTTAACCAGAATAGATCCATCTTAACTCAACTCCAGACCAACTCCCTTGAGGTGCAAACCTTGAGTTTTGCACTCCAAAGGGTATGAACCTCGAGGGATTCCATCTTTGTTTTCATTTTTACCGAAGTCCATTTTTTCTATTTAATTTATTAAAATTACAGCTGTAACACAAATGAATATAAATAATATATCTTTAATTCGGAATTTCTTTGCAACAAAGAATTGATCGATCAGAATAGATTCATTTCCTAAGCTTAACCAAAATAGATCCATATTAACTACAGATCGAATCCCTTTCACTCTAAAAGGGTATGAATTTCAAGGGATTTCATCCCTCATTTTTCATTTTTACCAGGGTCCGTTTTTTCTATTTAATTTATTAACATCACAGCTGTGGCACATGGCTGTAAGCACATCTAATTACTCTATGCAATGCCTACACCTAATTACTTTATCAACTATGTGCAATACCCTAGACATACAAATTCACTGACTACAAACAGTGAAGAGAAACAACAACAAAAGTACCAATAAGATTCAAGCATTATTATTATTACTTTGTTTTTAATTTTGCAAAATATCATGTTGGGCCAACATATTACATTACAATCTATTCAATAAAGGGTTGTAAAACGTAATGACTCTATATTTTCCAAAGTTAATATATAGAGAGAGAGACGACATGCATCATAAAACTTGTCTTAGCACTCTGATCTATCTTGGTGAATTTATGGCATGAGAGCATCTATTTCAGCCTATGAATTTATATCAATACCAGCCTAGAAGCATCTTAACCTTGGATTTAACCTTGGATCTATAGAGAACAAAGAGGAATCAAATCCCTTGAGGTGCAAAAGTTTTGATCTTTTAAGATGGATTTGGGCTGGTTGCAATCACACTCAACTCCATCAAACTCAGAACACATGACTTATGGAGATATGGATAAGTAGAAAAAAAAAATTATGATTAATCTTAAGATATTTATTTGCATTGCTACAATATTTCTATGTAAAACTCACAATGCATCGTATCTCTCTTTATATAATAGAATTTATATTCGAGTGTATCTGTCCTTCACACAAAGATTTCATTTTTATTTGTGTTTATATTTGACAAGCATTTATTATTGGTTCAAATTCTCCCAGGGTTAGGTGCACTAGTCTAGACAAAGTTTACTAAAGATGGCATCCACAAAATGTGGGGAAGCATTCCTTTGCCCTCCTGAACTAACTGAAAATATGTGGTTTCCATGAAGTCTATTTGTGCCTAAAGACCATAAAGTCCAGGTCCATATTTCTTCATCTATTTTCCAGCAATGCTGATCTTTAATATGTATATGAGGAACATATTGTTGGACTTCAAGCGAAGTTCTTACTTCCCGCTTCCTTTTTGAACCCTTGGCATCCTTTCAAAACGTGAGATGCGAGACTGGAATAAGATCCTTTCAAAATTGTACTGCTTTTCAAAAACTCGGGGTAGAAGGTTAATGGACTATAAGTTTTCTTGGCCTTGTATGTAATATGATGGCTTCTATTCATCTGTGATTTGCAAACAGAATTTTATATCCCATTTATCCTCTCATCTGCCTTGCTGCAGCAGCTGTGATAGAGAGATTTCCTGATTTACTCCAGAAGTTTCAAGCAGTGTATGAAGAATCGAATCTTGTCCAGGTAAACTTTGGTTCTTCATCTATCATCTTCTTATTGTGATTAATAATTGTCAGATTTTTTCAAATGTTGATATGTAGTACTTGTTAGTTTACACTTTCATTTGTTAGAACTTACAATTAATCTTTTGGCTGGTATATGGGAGCAGGTTGCAAAAGTTCTTAGGCTGCTCACGCTGGGTCTTATCTTGGCTCTTTGCCACAGTAGGACTAATGCATTGCTGTATGAGTATTCTGCTCCTATGGACGTGTATAAACACCTGGACTAATGCATTGCTGTATGAGTATTCTGCTCCTATGGACGTGTATAAACACCTGGCTGGTTTGAGAAATGTTCCCAATGGTATGAAGAAACAGGCTTGTACTCTAATGTTTCTCAACTCATTAAAATTAAAACTTTAATCTTTAAGACAGATTCCATCGGATATCTGTTAGAGATGGGAATTGCAGTTCTGAATAAGAGGATTAATCAGATGTCTATGGAAAGTTGGTGTTACATCTTCTATGCTCAACACTTATTAAGTTCAAATAGATTCCTCTCATAAATTTAACAAAATACAAAATTGCAGCATCAAAACCACCTTAAGAACCATCAATTGAAGGAACAGAAAAGATGGGGTAATAGATAACCGCTATTATAAACCACAGTGAAGTAGTTAAATAAAAGCACTTACATTATTCAAACCCAGGTTCAAACCCCCCACAGGGAACAAGTTGCCTAGGTGTACAACCAGCTAATTACTACATCCAAGACCAGGTAGAAGTCTCACCAACCTTAATTGCCAACAGATATATCAAATCTCAAAAGACAAGGCCAGGTACAAGTCCTGGGAGGATCTGGCAGAAAAAATAACCCTCGGTCGCAGCATCATTTAAGTCAAAAGCGTAAATTTGGCAGAACGGATACCCTTGATCATAACATTTAATCTGAGCATAGAAACACTCCCTTGACAAAGGATCAATTACCGACCAAAAAAATCATAGGCCAACGAGAAAATGTTTAAACTTCAAGCGACATATTTGTATCCATTTACATACAGTATTAACCCAAAACTATTAATGCGCCATCTAAATACAACGCCAAACAAAAGATAAAGAATATTAAGGCTTCTTTTGAAGGTTCTGCGTGTATCTCTGGGCCGTGGTTTATAAAACATTGAATCCTGACTATAGACGAAAAATGAACAATTGCCTATAAAATTAAGAACTACGAGGCTTTCAGAGACATCTAATGATCTGAAACAAACTACTTGAGTCAAGGTTTTTTTTATCGGAAGAGAGCAAACCCGGAAAAAGTAGATGGGGAAAATAAAACCCAGCAAGGAAAGAAAACATATCGATACAAAACAAGTTATGTACAGACTCTAAATTATCTTGCTAGACAAATACAGATAGCGAATGGGCAACGACAAATGGTATAAATATCTGGTTAATACAGTCACAGATTATCAAAAGGTTCTCTTCCAGAATGGTTAATACAGTCACGGATTATCAAAAGGTACTCTTCCAGAATGGTTAATACAGTCACGGATTATCAAAAGGTACTCTTCCAGAATTCCGCTTTAAGCAAACAACAAAGAGAAACCCAAAACAAGAACTGACAAATAGCTGCCCTGCGATGAACTTCGAGTGTGTAGCTTATGGCAGTGTTAATAAAAAAAACATCTCCAAACTTTCAATTTTAGGTCAGGAGAAACGCTACATATAGGAAAAAGGAAAACCGCTGTAGAAACGCCATCATCAAAACCCTATAGTTGCAGGAGGAGAGAAGTTAATGAGCGCTAACTTGACCAACATATAGCACCACCATACTAACTCCAAAAGACCAATTTCTTTACGTATTACATATAAAACCCTACGTTCGAGCTTAAATAGTACAGAAAAAAACCATTATTCTATCAGATAGTTAGAAGGGATCTATAGAACGCACCAGATATGCAGATTGAATAACATTTGACGCGACGGCCTTCGACTGAGATCTTCTGGCGAGCCTGGACACCAATAGCGAACCCAAAGCCATGTCTTTCTCCCAATCTCCGAACCGATTAAGAGCTTTAAAAAACCTAGACTTTCCAAATCATGCACCAAGCTAGATCAGACATACGCTTGTAAAAGCCCTCTTACGCACTGCCGTCCCGCTCTCAGCTCCTCCCCGTCGCTAAAACCCTCGTTAAAACTCTCTTTGCCTCAAGCACTACGACTATAGCTACATTGGAAAAAATAAAAAGACAAGAACACCGGTTGCGACCGGAGGAAACGGGTTTGGTCAGTCATCCCTGGAAGAAGTTTACCGAAGCTTCTACGACTGTGGGAGACTCATAGATCAACATATATTGCATTTATGGAACAATCTAAATATCGTGGTAAGTAGAGGACTGAAACACACCACATACCTCGTGTTTAATGTAGTGGCAAACTTCAATTTTGCTTCTTACTGGGTTTGATATTCTAAGTTTGCATGGTGAATAATATACAAGTAAATATTTTTGAAAGACTTCTTTCATTTAAAAAGTGATTGTATGTGTAGAGTTAATACGGTTTGTTAACCAAAGTACCATGTTTTGAGTTGTTTTTATGTGATTTGTGTGCGTGGAAGTACCATGTTTTGAGTTGTTTTATGTGATTTGTGTGCGTGGTGTGTTGATTACTTTATTTTGATGGATATACATATTGGAGATAGCTTATCAATGGATTGGTAGATCTTGACTTCATGTTTATGTGGCATACTTTTTACGAGGTTGGAAACTTGTGTGGCTTAGTGGCATTCTTGTGGGGTGTTGTAATTCATATGAAAAAAATTCAAAGTTTGTGACACAATCAACGACAGGGAAAGTTTCACATCAATCTTTCTCCTGCTTTGGTATTACATCCCTTGGATGACACACTCATTTGATAAAGCTAAAGTTTTCATCATTGGTCAAGATCCTTATCAAGGTCCAAATCAAGCAATGAGTGTATTGTGCCAACATCTATAATGTTGTAAAAGTTATTAACCTCGTGTCTACTCTCCATCGGTCGGTGATCGATGATCAACAATTTCTTTTTGTAAATCCAACTTTCCAATTGTTGTCCCTGGCACGCAATCATCGGTGATCGACCATTCATCTTTACAAACAAATGTTGCCCATGAATCTCGTCGATCCAAGACCATCAACGCTCGGTCATCAACAAATTCCTTTGACAACCAACTCAGTTACAATTTCGTCGAACCTCAGTAGTCGGTCGACTCTTGTTTGACGTGGCATGCCACATAGATGTTGATGTGGCATGACGAGTCATTCTGATGTATCAACTTGGCTGATGCAGCATGACACATGGATGCTAACATGGCATGACAGATGGATGATGGCGTTATCATCCTCTTTTCCTTTATTGATGATTGGCCACTTCTCTTTGAAGACTTTAAAACACTCTCATAAATCTGTCGATGCCCGATCAGCAACGATCAATGATCGAAGATTTCTCTCGATCAAATGAAAACTCTCACCCAATTTTGTCGATCCCCAATCAATGACCATCGGTGATCCCCTTTGGACGCATGAAACCTTCACCAATTTCCGTCGATCCCCAACCATCGGCCATCAGCGAATTTTGTTGGAGAACTTCGACACTTAGAATTTTTTCAACCAAATTCTCGATGAATTCAGATCGTTGATCTACCTATTCAAAATGATATCAGTCGTCGATCTATCAATCTTTGTCCAACTCCGTCGATTCCCGATCATCGGCCATCAATCTTCAAAGATTTCTTTTGGACACATGAAACTTTTGTCAAAATCTGTCGATCCCCGATCATCGGTCGTTGGCAATCAGAGACTTCTTTTGGCTAAATCCAACTCTTCACCAAACACGTCGATTCGGCCATCAACCATTGACAGATTCAATTAGCGAACTTCAACACTTGTAAATTTTGGCCCAATTCTCCAACGAATTTGGACTGTCGATCTTCTCACTTTCCCAATCGTCGAAATTGAATCTTGGTTGTTGATCTACTCAACCTTTCAAATGGATGAAACCTTATGAATTTTTTTTAATTTATTAAAGTGAATCTGGGTCATTGATCTCATGACCAAATGCACTCTCGGTTGTTGATTCATCAACTCTATCCAACTTCTACAACGACCATTAAAACTTAGATTTCTCCCTTCCAGGTCAAATTTAACTCTACAACTTTGCAGATTGGCTCCATGAAACCTCTTAAACAATTATGATTAATTTAAACATGAATCTTGACCATGAATTTGGGGATTCGACTCTTATTTTCTTGTGATTTTCCCCCAAATTCGCACAGACAAAAGTATGCAACGACAAATTTACCCAAATTCGAATTGGTTCTTGTCCCATATGGGTCCAATGTCGAACCAAAAGCTTTGATACCACTTTATAAAGTACCCAGCCCCCAACTGAGTCACGTCACAACTAAAACGACTCAATAAAAAAATTTGATACTAAATCAAAATGCTAAAAATAATGCACATCTTGACATTCAAGTTCATTCGGTTGTCCATACAAATAAAAACGTAAATATATTTACTCTTACAGTGCACAGCAACAACTAAATACATACAAAATTATTTAACCACTTAAATAGATATTTGAATGCATCACTCTGCTCACATCAAACAATAATAACCAAACATATCTCAAAGTAAATGGCACAACATTTATGTCAGCAATACAAATGAATAGACACCAACAGATATGAACACTTGTTGGCCCTTGACCAAGTTTTAAGGATCCTTGGTCATGTTTGACCTACTTTTGGGATTTCGACAGGCTGTCGAAGACAGAGCGCAAGTTGAAGCAGAGATCGCGAGATCTCGGACCCTTTTAGGGATTTTTGGGTTTTGGGCTTATGTAACGGGTATGGGATGTCGACCCATGGGTTTACCCATGTTTTGGCCCATTTTGTAATGTATAAATAGAAAGCTAAGCGATGTAGGAAGTAGTTCAATCTATGTGATCGAAGAAGGAAAGTGTGAGAGTGTGCTAAGTATTAATTGTTAAGTGCAAGTGGTAATTGTAATTGCTTTGTGCATACTGTGTGAGACTTGCAGAGCTAAGCGCAAGTGATTATAAGAGATTGTGGAAGGCTTTGTGCTATAATACAGGGAAGGAGGATCTGGCGAGGTGCGCAGATCTCTTGTCCTCTGTGAAGTAAGATATCATGGCTCTGTGCATGTAGAAGATTGACAGAAAGAAATAAAGAAGAAGAGTTGGTGGATGTAGCCCCAGGGTGGGGGTGAACCACGTATATCCTGTGTTGTGGTTGTTATGTGCTTTATGGTTGTTCTCTTGTTTATGTGATTGAATGCTTAAGTGCGTTGATGTATGTTAGATGAATCTGATATGATAGCTTAGTGTTGAATAATGTGAATGAATGCTAGATCTGACCTATGTTGGTATGCTTAGTGCTTGATTATATTAGATTTGTGTGAATACTGCGTTGATCTGTTGTTAGGGTTTAGTTGCGATGTAAACTAAGGCTGAATATTAACAAGTTGTAGCTACTAAGTGCTTTGTTAAGGTGTTGTAATCACAGATATGTGTCCCAGCTAAGGTTGCAAACACTGGAGTCCTGCAACCACCCCTACCTCTATCTCGAGTGAGACTTAATCTACTTCGCAGGTGTTGTCGAAAGAGCCGGTAGTTAGATTTTTGTTGGTGCGTTGTTGTAACATTGAACCATGGGTCTTCCCTTGTGCCAACAATGATTCCGTTGCCGGGACCTAAAACTGTGATTGTTGGGAACTGAAGGAAAGAAAGAAAGCTTTGTGCGTAGATCTGTTGCCTTAGTGCGCAGTATTCTACTTGACCTGTAAAGCTCTGTGCTAATAAAAGAAGTCGGATCCAAAGAAAAGAGGTAAGATCTCGAAGCTTTGTGCTCCGATAAAGGTAAGAATAGTGAAAAGTTTTAGATCTGAAAGCTTTGTGCTCTGCTGAAAGTAAGATTAGTAGAAATTTTTGTTTCAAGAATATGGATCTAGGTATGTTTGATAAATGTTATCCTAGTCTGAAAACTAGGGCACAGTTAGATGAAAGAAGGTTTGATATGAGTAGATCTGATAGAAATAATGAAAGATATGTTATTCCTATGCATAGAAAGAATGTTTGGAGTAACAAATGGATGCAGGATCCTAGAAAGAATTGTTTGCAGGTTAGCTACTATGATCCTAGTGCGTAGTACAGGAAAGGATAGGGATCATTTAAGAAAAAAAGAGGATTAACCCTTTGTTACAGTTGCAGAAGACCGGGACATATTGTTAAGGAATGCTCTAGAAGAAGACCTAGTTGTCTTTGTTGTAAAGCTATGGACCATGAAGTTTTAGATTGCCCTAGAATGATTGTTAAGCTTGACAGAATGAATATGAGACAAGAAAACCTTGAGGAAGGTTACGAAACCGAGACCATGAAAGAACCCCAGACAGAATCAGAGATTGTACTACTGCAAATGAAAGAAACCCTAAATGATCACAGAGATATCAACTTATCAGAGATCTTCAAAGATAAAGAATGCATAGAAGCAAGAATAGGAGACTTCAACATAGACTGTGTTCTGGATGAGGAAACACATGTAAATATCACGACAGAAAGAACTTGGGAAGCTTTAGGAAATCCTGATATGACTCCTTCATTGGGAGGAATAGGATTATTCAGGGGAAAGTTAATAACCCCATGTGGAAGACTCACCTAGGTATCTATGAGTGCTCATGGAGCTTCGACAGAGGAAGATTTTGAGGTTGTTAGATTCATTGAAAACAACACTTTATTTACCATGTTATTAGGAAAAACCTAGATCGAGAAAGATCAGACCAGAAGAAAAGAAGAGGAGGCCCTAGAATAGAAAAAACATGAATTAAAAGATTTCATGACTAGGAAGATAGCACACTTGATTGCAGAACAGGAGAACAGATTGAAGTTACTTAGAACCAGAAACTTGGATCACGAAGTTGAAACAACACAAGAAGATTCATAGACGAGTAGAGCACCTACCCTGGATAAAGAAGCATTATTACTCTCTAATCCTATGAAAGAATCCCAACAATGCGAAGCTGCTATGCCAAAAGAAGACAAGAATCAGAATGGAAAAAGGAATACCGAGATGAAGATCACCGGGAAGAAGGCTAGAAAACTCAGTAAGAAGAGAGAAAAGGTCAAAAAGTTACAGAAGGGCCCAGAGGGAACTTCGCGGAAGGAAGATTTGCAAAATTGGAACTTTGCCAGGATATCATAACAGCACCCCATGGCACTTGGCCATGGCGAAGTGATATGACCATTGGAAGCATTATAACCATTGGACTGGAGTTCCAGAACAGTTAGAACAACAGTTATGATCAGAAAGCTCACCATCGGACCGTTGGGACCACGCCGCAATGGACAAAACTACATTAATGGAAAGTTTCTTATCCATTGGAGAGATCTATTACATCGTGTCTACTTAGTCCGTCGATTGTTGCACCGAGAACACTTTTGTGAATTCTATAAGAGCTAACAAGAGAACCCATTGCTATTGCATTGTGCTTAGTAAGATCAACACCGATTCTATTGCTTTGAGCACACCCATCCACCCGAATTTTCAGATCAAGAGTGGGCATGTCAGACGAGCTCAACGCTGTGGAGAAGTGAATCGAGGAAGTTTTTATTGATATGATGGTCGAGAGAGTGATGTTTATAGGAATTCAAGCTTCATCGACGCAAGGAGTGCAAGCCTCTTCGTCGTCTGCTCGCGGATCCGGACCATCCCGACCAGCAACAAAGAAGAGAACCAAGCACAGAGATGATCTAGCAAACACGAAGTTAATCCCGAACATCTTACCTGACTACATCCTGCCTCTAGCTGGCGCGGTGAGTAGTGACAATGTCTCAAGGGACTTTGATTACACCATGGTTATTGCGTACCTCCCGAAGGGGATACATGCAGTCCGAATGCAGCAAGATAAGATCGCGACGTTGAAGTTCAACAACTTCAACCTAGGTGACCGCAAGAATTACAACATGCTTTCTCCTTACAAGTACCTGACCAAAACGAAGGGGAAGAACTTGAAAATAATCCCCAAGCCATGGACTATGAACCTCGCGCAGTCCACCCTCTCGAACGTGATGAAGATCCCACACTTTGGAAGGCACCGGGAGGTTAATGCATGTGTTAAGCTCTTGCTCTCATGTTACCATGGCAGCTACCTATGGCTAGATAGACGCTTCACAATCAATCTGACGTTGATCCATAGGATCACCGAATTAAGCATGCAAGGACCTGACCCGCAATACTTCTACCCAAGGAAGGCTTCCGACCACGCCCTGTCACATAGAATCAAGGACACTTACGATGATGTAGAAAAGGGAACGCGAGGCTACAAGGTAGCTTCCATCCATAATGGCGCAGTGCGCCTGGCCTGCCAGCTGATCGCAGGGAAGCTAGTGAGGAAGAACCGACTTACTCAAGTCATAGGATTCGTTGTTGAACTAGTTAGGAAATGTGTAGAAGGACTCCAGATGAACTGGGCGAAGTACTTGGTCAACTAGCTGGAATTAGACTGTCGCAAAGCTCAGGATCAGGGCTATGAGTTCCACTTTAGCTGTCTCCTGATCCTCATCGCATTTACCGCTTGAGAAATGTCGGAAGGTGCGGCCTTCCCAGACATTGATTCGTTCGAGCCGCTCGTTGCGAAGTTCACCACGCTTTGGTACTCGAGCGATATGGGAAAACAGTGGCAGTCGAACACAGTCTTTCATACCTATTATCTCCAATTGAAGAGGGTTATCGAAGTTGTCCCTCGCATGACACCAAACACCCTGCACCGGTCCCGATCCCTCATGAAGTTTCGTGTAGATCGACACTTCATTTACATCACTGCGCGCGTAGATGAGGACAAAGAAGAGATTCAATCGTACTACAAGCTCACAGAAGAGGATCTTGAAGAGATCACCAAGGATTGGTCAACAAAACTCCTCATCCCCGCCGACCCCACAGAAATGTCAGACCCTAAACAAAATGTCAGCCCTGAGACCACTCATGAAGCAAAGGATCTTCCTGGACCCATCAGAAGGAAGAAGACCGAAGAGGTCCAGAACTTGAGCAGCGTATCGAAAGGAACTGCTTCAGTATTACATGGAAAAGGGGGTGATGATGAAGTAGAAGAGACAAATGGCAAGGAAGACCAGCATAAGAAAGGCGAAGTAACACCGCCTAGGGACCCTATTGATGAGGCTGATCCCTTGAAGAAAATGAAGGTTTCTCCCATGAAATCCACTTCCTGAAAGAAATCTAGAGCCACCTTGACTAAAATGCAGACTGTGCTCTCTGTGGATGACTTCAACTTTATCATTGCAGTTGTAGCAGATGCCTCACAGGACATCTTACAAAAACATGAAGCCAAGCAGGAGGAGATGTACAATAGAATCGAGGTTGAACTCAGAGGGGTACAACAGGCCCTTCAATCCAGCCGCGCAGTATCCACTACACCCCCACCATCAGAAGCACCTGAGTTGGGAGATGAGCCTACCCAACTCCGTAGACTAGTTGATGCGACCGAAGCTCGCCTTCAACACACAAAGGAAGAAACTGAATAGGCCACAGAGGCCCTAAAGCAAGTACAAAAAGTAGTCATAAATAAACGTTGAGTTGCACAGCAAGAGAAGGCTACTGTTATCCGCAATTTTGGTCATTGTCATGGTGTTATGATAATGTCATGATGATGAAATATCAAGCTCTTCCATAGGAACATTTTACTGAGAAAGGTTACTCTTATCTGTTTCCAGAAATCATATTTTAAAGATAGTTCGCAGGCTACATATATACTCTCCTGTGAGAATGCTCAATTCCCGCAGTCCACTCTCATTTGGGGTGCGAACTTCTCGCACTGTACTCAAGGCTAGGGTGCGAACATGATCTTAAAGAAGGAAAATGGATAAGTTCTCGATCCTTCTAGAAAGGAATCTTCTAGAAGGATGAGTTGGCTTTCGAATGGTTGGCAAGATACTGACTTTCCAGATATATTGGGATCATTCCCTATCCAAGTAACTAATATATCTTCTCCTATATATTGAGGAGATGGCTCATGGAAAAGGTTAAGCATAAGCAAGCTAGCAAGAGATTGATTGGAGAATTGTTAGAAGCTTGTATGGAGAACTGATGCTACAGCAGCAAGAGACTACAGCAAAGTCATCACAAGTGGTTGATTTTCTTCATACATGAGCAAGTGTGTGTGTCAGAGCTAGAAGTCATCGAAAGGAGACCTACGACATCAAGGCTCAGGTTGTA
>ML776870.1:960110-1049505 GCA_009831015.1 Picea engelmannii
CCACACATACAATACACTCTTGGAGGGTAAGCAAGTTCCCAATTTTCACCTCCAGGATGCCCTGCTTTGTCACCTGGGACACCTTTGTGTTCCTTCAAGCGAGCGTGCCAAGATGATTTGGGAGGCGCACTACAGTCAGGTCGTTGGGCATTTCGGGGTCGAGAAAACCATGGCAGTACTGAAAAAGTATTTCTATTGTCCGAACCTTCGACAAGAAGTCGGGAAGTACATCAAGTCCTACATTGCTTGCGCCATTGCCAAACCGACCATCAAGAAGCAAAGCCTCTATACTCTGCTTCCTACCCCCAGTCGACCTTGGGAATCCATCTCTATGGATTACATGTCGAGTCTTCCTTCTACTAAGCATGCAATGATCGTGTGACTTTTTCATTTTCTTTGCAAACTTTAGAAACTCAGCCTCACACACAAAGCAACCTTACAAACAATTTAGACCCAATATTTTCCAAAATGGAAGCCAAACACTCTCGTAATGCACTATGATTATAATTCTTCAAAGGCACACAAACATGCAAAGAAATTGTGTTTTTGTTCTTTTTCCAAATATAATGCAAAAAGTTTCTTAGATCAATCAAGAATCTAAGTGCAAATGGAAACTAGCAAGCAACAAGCAGAGGGTTGTAGGAAATTGGAAATGATGTTAAACAACCCACTCCAATGTCACTACAAATATCTCACCCAAAACTCACTTCAAAGGCTAGATCTAGTAATGAACAATACTTACAAAAGGGAAAACTAATGCAATATTTATCACACACTACCAGATCTGTTCATATCTTTTGGATTCACTACCCAACTTAACAGGACCACTAGACAACAAACAAGCCTATCCAAGCAATAAAAAACCAATCACACCCCAAACAACAAATGAAGATAAATTACGTGACCAAAAAACTCAAACAGAGGTAAATATTTCACAAAATAGACCCACAAAGACCTTTGGGACCAGGTAGATCAAATCGGATCTCATAAGTTTGGAAATTCTGCAATTTTCCCAATCTAGTGGGATTTTTACATGACACGGGTAGTACAACATGCGACTACAGTCACGTGACCCCTATGCTGCAACCAACGATTATGCAGAAAAAAATGTTTTTTTACAAAAAAGATCTACTCCAGATCTATCAGATCTACCATATCTAAGAGTTCTAGACCTATGGAAGAATACAAGAAAGAGAAAATGAATCACAAACAGAAAATAGAGGGTATTTAGGAAAGGGATTCTAGAAAAGAATCAAAATATCCTTCCCCAGTAGAGTCGCCGGTTATGTTATTGGATAAATGTCACAAGGATATCATAGAATAGATGGCAAGATCTCCCTAGGATCTACTTATTGATCCTAGACAGAAAGAAGGCTAGAAACCTATGGCTTTCCTAGACTCAAGAAGATAGATTCATAATTAACCTAAGGAGTTGTAGAGATAACATACCTTAATATGTAGGTTGTCCTTCGTATATCCTAGCTAATGTAGATCTGAAGTTCCAACTCCAATATTTGCAATCATCTTCCTGCATACAAATGACAAACGATGCCTTTCCACCTCTCTACTTGGCGTTAAAATCCTAGATCTATTTATATATAATTAGATCTATCAATCACAAGATCAGATCCAAATATTTGCAAATGAAAGACAAACACATTGAAGGGGAAAACCAATGATCTATTCATTAACACGAAGCAATTACATCAATTCATACATTGAATGTTGATGCTTCCTCCTTTGGCTCCTTGTTCCTTGCTTCTCTGCAGCTTCTTGATCAAGCTAGGTAATTTAATTTTTGGTTGTTGTGAATTAAAAAAACCCCTCTACAATTGAACAACATGACTTTGCAAATGATTCTTCTCTCCTCAAGCTCAAGACCAACCTTCATTACATAGATCCTTGGAAGAGGGTTGGGAGAGCATTTAGATCTTCTGGAACCCAATAGAAACTCGAATTATGTGAGTTCCTAGGCTCATGACACAAAGATACAACTCACCCATCCCTTAGCTCTTTGTAACTTGTTGAATCCGGAAGGTTTGACAAATAGTTGCTTGTTGCACTATAGGTGTCCAATGATTATAGTCACTTGATCTCCCCTATATGTCCCGCGATGACCCTAAAAAAGGCCCTAAATCTTAAGCAAGAGATGTGTTTGGGCTATCACCCTCTGTTGGATTCCCTTCTAGCATGTAGGGTGGAAATTAAGGTTATAACAATGGTCCTAGTTTTTTGCAGCACCTTGCATATTCCAATGTTCATCACTACGATTCCCAAAGTTGCCTCCATCAACTACCTATCCATTTGCATCCACTTACCCTCAATCCTAGTTTGACATCCACATAACATATTTGATTTCCCCCTTGACATTATATCATCTTATGTCCAGTTGGTTTTTTACTTTTGCCATTGTCATCCATCATTTATTCTCCACCCAAGGAATGTATTGAGTCTTATCCTCATTTCCCACCTTGTCCATATTTATCAAAAGCACCCCCCATTATAGTTTGGTATCTAGTTTACCCTCAATTGATTTCAAGTGACCCCTCATCCTTTGTAGTTGTGTATCATTCATGTTGACATCAACCCATGGTTTCTAGGAATTTCGTTGTATCTCAGTTCCCATTCCCATCAATAATGGTGAACCTTGGGCAGGACAGAGATAGTCATCGTTGTTCTTTGATTTCGTCACCCCCTTGAAGTTTGATTTTATCTCATCTACACATCAAGATGGGTCATACATTGCAACAATTGTAGCTTATAGTTCTAGTTGAATACCCATGGGCTTGTCAAGATATCATTGCCCCTAAGCATGAACACTTATCATAATTTTTCCCTTCAAGTTAGAGGGGTCCCTCTCATCAAAGCAATTTTTTACTATTATTGTTTCCCCCGAGGGCGATGCATATTTCTATACCATATATTTTCCAGCTACAACATCATTAAATATATTCTAGAAAGTTCATCATGCTTAGGTATGAGCCCCAAACACACATATATCCTATTGTAATGTATTTTGATAATTTCACGAGCATGGGACATGCCCATCCCATTTTTATAAAGAGATCATATGCATATGGATGTTTGGTTGTTTGTAAGTGGGTTTCATCACTTCTCTCTCTCTCTCTCCCATTTTTAATCCCCCTAGTTAATTTGTAATTAATTGTGATTATTAATGGTTAATCTCAGCAGGGAGATAACATTGTCATGATATGTCTTGTAAGCAATGTAAATATGTAATATAGAAGCCAAGCAACCGACTGATGGGTGAATCCGTGAGTACTAGCCATGATACCACTAGAGGAAAGGGCGAGGGAGCCTAAAAAGGAGGTTCATTGTGCTAAGAGAACCCAAGCCTCTCTGCTAAGTTGTTTATTTTGGAAATAATAAGTTATTTCCCTTTTTCCATGATTTCAAAACAAATCAGTTAATGAGGGAAGATTGGTAGTTGGACAACCAACCACCCTCAATGAATGGAAGAATGGAAGACCTTGTTAGGACAACAAAAAATTGTCATCCAAAGGTATGATAGAGTACCCATTTTGTTGTCCCCAAGTTTACCCCATGAATTCCTTCTGGAAGAAGTAGGCGGAGAGTTGGGAGAGAACCCATGTGTGTGTGGGTAGATAGAAAAGAGTTTTCATAACAAAGAATGCAAGAAATTAGGTGTGGGGAAGGAAGGAAGTCTTGGTCTGGATGAGACAAGAGTATAGAATTCCTTGGTGGTATCATGGCTTGGCACGGGGGCGACATGCTGCCGAAGTGACAGAACAACAAAGCCTATGGATAGGTGGAGAGGCCTTCACCCATATTCAATTGGTTGGTTACATCGTATAAAACATATAAGTTTTCTTATGCCATGTGTATTTGGATATAATAAATAACTAGTTCCTATATTGAGTTTATGATTGTATATGCCTATTAAATGGTTTGCATACTTGTGTTCATTTGCAAGGCTGACGTTGCGTAATTTTGGAACTGTGTGGATTATGTATGTCCTGCACTTCCAATGTAAATAGTAATTTTACCCTTTGTTTGTGACTTGCTTGTGAAAGGAAACAATAGTTATACGTGAAGGAATGAATGATAAATTTTGAGATGAATGGAGTGTTGTAATATCCTTTTTAAAGGGTTTAATGAACTTAAATGAAATGCTTGTGTGTGGTAGGCCAATACTGGTCGATAACCCAATGATTCCTTGTCCATTTAAATGGAAGAGTTGCAAGATATGAAACCTTCTTCTAGGGTCCTTGTTAGAGTGTTTTCTAGCTTAAGGAGGAAGTTAAAAATCCATGGGATTAAGGTTGAAATTCCCAGTAGGAAGACACAACAAAAGGTTGTGGGGATTGCTAAGTCCAGAGATAGTGCTTCACCCATTTGAATTCATGTTTAAGTTGGAGTGGAACAACACCCATCGATCCAGAGCAGAGGATCGATCTCGACCGTCCATGGAAGGACCAAGTTTTTAGCTAAGCATTGTAACTAGCCCTCATGAAACCACCAAATCTTGGTTGGACATGGTTCTACCATCGGGTTCCATGGTTTGTTACCTTACCTGTTACCCATTGAAACCCTTGTGTAAATCAGAGCAAAATTCTAGTCATTGGATCGAAGAGGAGGGTAAAACCCCATCGGTATATCATGACCAAAGAGTAGGAACTAGGGGTAGCACCCCGGTTAACTGGGTCACCAGAGAATTAGAGGCTTGGGCCCTTTAGTTGGCATGGCCTCGTTAGACCCTGATTCCAGTGGGGCAATGTTCCAACACCCAATTCCATCCTTTTTTCACTTATAAATGAAGGAGAGTGAAGATGATGTCATTGTGACGTATCGTGCCAATGTAGCAACCATAATTCCACAAAGGACGACACTTGTCAGAAATGTATTGGTGTGGGTTGAGTGTGGCCTTATAGGGATTAATCCTTTGTATTGGTGCCTTAATCCCTAGTTGTCATATCTAAGGCCTGGGAAAATCTCAGGCGTTATTTTTTCTTGATAAGTGCAGGAGGGAGTTGATGACCGGAGCAAGCGAACCTTCATGCCACCAGAGCTCCCAAGGGTTGTTCCTTTTCGTTACTCCCTAGTTTCCCAGTGCTTGGTTCAACAAGGTTCCAGGAAGGGTTCCCGACCATTACCTTTGTGAGCGCATGAGTGGGAAGAAGCTTGGGGAACGTGTCGATGGCGTCCGAATGACATGATCGAGCCATGTGTCGTATAGTTAGATGGCCAATACGAAGTAGGTAGGTGGAAACACCTAAATGGACTATGAGACCTTATGTCCTATGATGACATGTATTACCACGTCAACCCACGTGTCATGTTGTTGTTGGTCCACATGTCATGAAGGATAATGTGCCACATGTTAGGCCTTGCCTTTGTGCCATGTGTCCTTGGTGCCATCTGGATCACCAATCATTATGTGCCTTCAAGTTGAGCGACAAGCCCCAATCGTTGGATATAGGAGGCTTAGAGATCTTGGTTGTTGATATCATGGAGTGAAGCTCAGGAGGGATTCATATGCACTAGAGAACCATGCCACTGGACTAAGGGAGACCTGCTTGAAAAGGCCTTAGCAAAGTCTGGGGGCACGATTCTTGATGATCTCCAAGAGTGCCTCTTGCTGGTTATTGTGGGTCAGTAAGGTCCTCTATGTCCATTCCCTCATTAGCTTCCACGTTGGTGCCCTATGTTGGTTCTTATGTGTCAGTGGAGGATTTTATCACCATTGTTTCATTAACTTCCAGGTCATCCCTATGTGCTTGTTCTGTCATCTCAATAGGTTTTCATCATTTTCCCTTAGTTGCAACCGTAGAGGTGTGCTTCTTTCTTCTTTTATTTGGAACATGGAGTTGCCTTTTGAACCCTCTGACTCTCTTTGTAGGGAATTTGTTGTTAGTCACCTCGACATCATTGTCATGGTATTCCTTTGTCGGATTTATAACACTATGGACCCTTTCCCTAGTTGTCCTTCTGAGTCTCTTTGGTTCAAGAGTATCAATATCCGGGGTTAGTGTGGTTGCGACACTGTTTCTTGGAGGTGGAGTTGCAGTTGCTTCTTCTAGTGCCGGAAGTGCAACCACTACTTCCACGGATGCCTAAAGTGCAGCCACAACAACTTCTAAAAGTATAATTGGTGGCTGGACGATTTTAGTCCATATGCGACCTTCCTTGTGCAGGGCACATTCCACCACCAACTTGATAATCCCTTGGTGCAAGATAACATCTCTGGGATGCTTTGATATTTGTGCAAGTGTCGCCATGGTCTGCAAGGTCTGAAAAAGGAAATATGACATATTGATGGATCGGTCATGTTTGAGGTTGTCCAAGAGTTGGATATGCTGAAGGTAAACGACCTTGTAGCAGCCTTCACATGTGAAATAACGTTGCACAATTATGGCCACATCCTGCCATGGGTCTGGTAAAGACTGTCTTTCGAATCTTATGCCCTTCTTTACCAGGGCCTCTCCATGCTCAAGAAATTATGGCCAGATTTCGGGCTTGTAGGTCCTTCTGGAGTACCACCTCTCTCATGTTTGTGGAAAGCATGTATCTTCTATCACTATCTTTTATGTTACTTCCACTCAGGTTCCTGCTACCATAGAGTGCTCTTACCCAAAATTAAAAGTGAATTCTAGTGCAACTTCGTCATCATACCCCTGCAAGTGTTGTACGTAGTCCATCTAACCATCCTGGTGGAGAATTTGTGCAATATTATCATAAGCTTCGAGTAGCAGGGCTTCCATTGGTTCTCTGTGTATCAGGGAGCCTCCCATGGTCTCTCTCCATCCTAACTCTGATTGGTTGGCTACAAAGAACATGGTTGTTAGATAGGTGGGGGATTTTCAGTTATGGCAATATTGTGGTGATTATATCAGTTATGGTGTAATGTGGGGAGTGTGGTGGCGATGTAATAATGGAAAAATATGCCACTTATAGATAAATCATTACACATTCTTTCAGAAAACATACATGTCATGTCTTACTTGAAGTGGTTATCCTGCGTACGAGTGTAGTGCTGGTGGAGTTGCAACGACGAAGATAGAGTCACATCAACAGGGTTAGTTGGAATCTCAACATCAACATTGCTTATTATATCCACTAGAAGTGCAGTAATGACAACGTGCATAAAGTGAAAGATGCAAGCAAAGTCACAACAACGAGAGTTGCGGTTATGGAGCTACAACATGGAGAGTTGCAACAACGAGAGTTTCAGAAATAGGTGTTGCGACCTTAGTGGTGTAGATGGGAATTGCAACAATGGTGGTGTGGATGAAATGTATGGACGAGAATTGTAGAATAAAGTAAAGCTGGAAGTAGAGTTTCAATAACATGAGTTGCAACAACGGGAGTTTCAGAAATATGTGTTGTGACCTTAGTGGTGTAGATGGGAATTGCAACAACGGTGGTGTGGATGAAATGTATGGACGATAATCGTAGAATAAAGTAAAGCTGCAAGTCGAGTTGTTACAACATGAGTTACAACAATGGAGCTGCAACAAAAAAAGTTGCAGTAGCGCAAGTTGCAACAACATGGATGAGAGGGAAGAGAGCATCAAAGTTGAAAGAATAATTGTGGCAGCAAGATTTGTAGCACTAAGAGTTGTAGCAACATGATTTGTAGCGATGTCATTCTTCTTCCCTGCATAACTTGGAAAATTTTTATTAGCACAAACAAAACTTAATCAAAAGGATCCCGGCATAACCATCACGAAACCGTGAAGTGCCCTTTTCTTCTTCTTTTTCTTTTTGAAGCATGCCTTGCATCAACATAAGCGAATTTTCACAAAACATACCCCCAGGCATGTCCCTAAGGATTTTCACACATGAGTATATTATTATTATTACTTTTTTTTTTTTTGGAACGTGAATGAATCATTCAACATGGGTTTCCCCCTTGTTTACAATCTCCAGGTAATTGTTAGGCCATCCACTAGTGATCCTATTCGAAAAGGCCTCTTTGGATAGGGGTTTATGATACAATCGAAGCCTGTGTCCATTTTCCATCAGAGGAGTTCTCTCGTTGTCAATGGTATGAAGTTTGATGGCTCCATTATTGCATATAGTATCAGTCTCGTAAGGCCTGAGCCATCAGGTTCAAAACTTTCCTCTGAAATCATTGAACCTGGAGTCAAATAATAAGGCTCAGTATCAAACTTTGGATTTATTTTTCTTAATGAAATTGTCATGCCATTGAGCTCTTTGATGATGTATGATTGTTGTGTGGTGAAGGGCGGCTTGATGGAGTTCATCTAGCTCATTGGTATGGAGGAGTCTCTATTTCTAGGCTTCAGTTAGGCCCATTCCAAGTTGTATGATTGTTCTAAGTGTTTGGATCTTTGTTTCAATTCGTAACAATACTCTCTTTCCATACACCAATTCATATGTAGTGCAACCAGTAGTGGTTCTCCATGTTGTCTGTGTTGAAATGTTTTATAGTACTAAGAGGGGGGTGAATCGGTATTGTATAATTTTAATACTTTTTATTTCGATCTGATTTTAAAACATAGTTAGGATTTGTACTTGAAGTTAGTTATACCAAAAATGTACTCATCACAATCACATACAATATTCAACACATTTACAAATATAGAGGTGGAAACCCAGATTGTGAAGACTTTAAAAATATCTATAAATGAATATCAATTCATGTATGAATAACTGCCAATGAGGACACCAATCCTTTGTAGGCACCAACCTACACACAAGAACCAACCTGCAAATGGATGAGGACACCAATCCTTTGTAGGCACCAACCTACAAGTAGATGAGGACACCAATCCTCTCATGAGCTACAACTCATAAACCAGGCACCAACCTACAAATAGATGAGGACACCAATCCTCTGTAGGCACGAACCTACAAGTAGATGAGGACACCAATCCTCTTATGAACATCAACTCACAGACTAGGCACCGACCTGCTAATTAAGCTCCAACTCAATCTTTCCTTGCTCTACCCTGCCACCCTTGAATTGCATAAGTATCTTAATTTGCTTTAAAAAACTTCTCCAACACGCTTCATCCTCTGTGTGCTCAAGCTTCAAATCATCTTCATTGTTTATCAACGACTTCACACAAACCACAAAACCTCTGCTCTTCACACTTTTTCTCCCATGCACTTTTCACGCCCACGCATTCATCCATCTACACCCTCTTGTTCTCATTGTCATGATGGATATATATGCTTTACACAAACATAGTCTATGTTAAGTGTGGACCCAAATCATCCTTCGATCCAACCAAAGCATCCAAAATTCCATTGAAATGTTCGCACAGAGTGTAAGCCCCCACGGCTTTTTCCTTAGTTACTTGAGTAATCCCAATGGGCATAGAACCAAGCGTGTGCGATCACAAGATTTATTACAGAGGACTAGAACCTAGACAATGAATAATAATCCGACGTGTGTATTTCCTTTTGAACACATGTTGAAATTACGGGGAGGTGCCTTTCTATTAACTCTTGTGCTAGTTAGTCACTCGCAATTTGACAAGAGTTGTTGATCTCCTCTCTCGATGGATGACAAGATATCCATCGTCTGATCTTCTTTAATACAATTTCCAAAGTTCTTGTTGTGGGCCACACGATATCGTTTTAATGGATCACCATTGATCCATTCTGTGATCAACGGTCGATCTTCCTCCTCGTTGATCTAGTTAGTGGTTCTGATATAGATGGTGGTTCCGTCAAATTAGAGGCTTGCTACAATTAGTGGCTCTGTCATTTACACCTACCATTTCTCTATAAAGATCAATGATCCTGGTTCTGCCATGTCGCTACATTGCGATCCTTCCACATGGCTTTATCACCATTGTGGATATTCTTGCCATCAATTTATTTCTATCATTCGATTCATTAATATTTACCATTGATTGTTTACTTGGATATGTTATGGACATCGAGTTTCCTTGATGGTCATTGGTCTTTTTAATTGTCTCTATTACTATTTGGCTATATGGTTCACTTTCATATCTAAGGTCTTCAATAGTTCTTCCCACAATGTCAACAACTTCCACTTTGTTAGCTATCTCAACAATTGTGTCTTCCAACTGCTTGTAGTTCTTGAACTGCCAAGCCTTTCCTTCTCTACAGGTACTTGATGCTTTTCATACCTCTAAATTAATTTAATAAATAAAGCCTCAATTAATAACATTTCCATGTCAGTAGATGCATACCATTGTTGTCTTCCTGGCACAGTGAACTCGTCATTGATGACATTGTCACATAATCAAACAAACAAACTCCCCCTACAATGTTGACATCAATGAAACAAACTATCCAACAATCTCCCCCTTGTCATTGATGGCAACCATTGAGTAAAACATCTCTTACTCCCCCTGTGGGCATGTTGGCAATGTGACTTAGTCATGGGTCACTATTCATTCTCTTTCCTCATTTTCTCCCCCATGTGTCACTCCATTGCATAGTTTTGTTGAATGATGTTTTACTACATTCTCTCCCCCTTTGACAACAATGACAATGAGCCCTTTAATATTCTCTACCTTTCTGTAACTCCTCCTATCAATAACTCTCCCCTTGAGAACTATAAATTTTCTCTTGTGTATTTCAAGGGGCTGCTTCAGAATTGTTTCCAACAAAACTTCCTACACAGTCACTATTTGTAAGTTATTTACCATTGATCTAGGCATACCCTTCTTATGTATTTATTGTTGCTAATCCAAACACTCAAGGCCTAACCACGGTTCTCATGTCTCCATGCAGACTCCCCTTATCAAAGATATTATTGTGTTTGTAGTTGGTGTATTGTGGGTGCCACTAAAAACCCCTTTTTGGTAGGATTTTGAATACACTCTGTTTGAATTGACTTTTCCTTGGGTTGTACTAATTCCCCATGGGATAGTGCTTCTCAATCTTGATCTTCAAATATTTTTGTTTCTACAACATGAAATCATATGCACTCTCCCCCTGAGTTGTTGGTTCTATTGGGCTCCCAACAACTTTCAGTTGACTCTTTATAGAGAAATGGGAATGACTCCCATCTTCCGTCGGAGATACTCAAATGTATCTCCAGGTAGGGGTTTGCTAAACATATATGCAATTTGTTCCTTGGTAGGAACATACTCCAACTTGACAGTCTTATCATTCATTTGTTCCCTCATAAAATGATATTTGATTGGGATATGTTTTATCTTTGAGTGCATCATTGGGTTATTGGAAATACTTATGGCATTAGTGTTTTCACATAGCATATAAATTGGTTGCTTGTATTCTATCTTAATGTCTTGTAGGGCTTGCTTCATCCAAATGATTTGTGTACAACAGGTTGTTGTTGCAATGTATTATGCTTCTGTCATGGATAAGGAAATTGAGGATTGTTTCTTGCTTAACCAAGATACTAAACAACTACCCAAGAAGAATGCTCCACCACTTGTGCTTTTCATGTCATCAACATTGCCTTCCCAATCTGCATCAATATATGTTTTTAGAGTAAAATTCACTCCTTTTGGATACCACAGTCCAAAGTCCATTGTGCCCCTCAAGTATCTGATAATTATTTTGACTGCCATCAAATATGATTCTTTTGGTGCAAATTGAAATCTTGCAACCAATCCAACAACTTGCATAACATCAATCGTTGATGCAGTTACATATAAAATGATACCAATCATTGATCTATACATGGTGTGATCTGCCTCTGGTGATTCATCATCCTTACTCAGCTTACAACCTGTTATCATGGGAGTATTGACAGGATTGCAATCTTCCATCTTGAACTTCTTTAACATCTCCTTAATGTATTTTGTCTAAGACATGAATATGCCTTTATTTGATTGAGAGATTTATAGACCTAGACATAAGGACAACTCACCCCACATGGACATCTCAATTTCTTTTTGCATGTTTTTTGAGAACCTTTGACTCAGATCATTAGAGTTGCTTCCAAAGATGATATCATATACATGGACTACAATGATAATCATATTTCCATTTTCTTCTTTGATGTAGATATTGCTTTCTACGATTGATCCCTTGAATCCTTGTTGTTGTAGGTACTTATCAAGCCTTGAGTACCAAGATCCAGGTACTTGCTTCATACCGTAGAGGGATTTCTTTAGTTTGCACACATAGTTTTGATTTTCTAACAACTAAAATCCCTGAGGTTGTTCAATGAATACTTCCTCTTCCAAATTTCCATTTAGAAATGCAGATTTGACATCCATTTGATAGACTTTGATACTCTTGTAGCTTGCAAATGCCATGAATATTCTAATGGCTTCTAATCTAGCTACTGGAGCAAACGTTTCATCAAATTCTACTTCTTCAACTTGAGAATATCCTTTACATACAAGACTTGCCTTATTTCTCACTACTTGTCCATCCTCATTCAGTTTGTTCCTAAAAACCCACTTGGTGCCAATTACATTCTTGTCTTTGGGTCTATGAACTAGCTTCCAAGTTTCATTTTTCTCAATTTGATCTAATTCTTCATTCATAAAATTAACCTAGTTTTTATCTCTGCTAGCTTCCTCAAAGTTCTTAGGTTCTATTTTTTACTGTAAAGACAGATTTGCATGTTTTGGTGATCTTATCAATTGTCTTCTTGTTTGGACACCTTTGTTGTTTTCTCCAAGAATCAGTTCTTCGAGGTGGTTCTTTTGAACATATCTTGAGGGGGTCTTTCTGTCTTGTCTAGGAGCTTCCTCTTCTTCTTCTGCATTATCTTCTTCATGGTCTTTCTCTTCTTCTTCTTCCTTTGCATTATCTTCCTCATTGTCTTTCTCTTCGTCACTATAGCTTGTTATTGTTGGTTGGTCATTTGTTTGCATATTGATCCTTCCATGATTTTCATCATCTACTCTTACATTTGCATTTTCAACAATTTTGTCTAGTCTCAGACTTAAACATCTATAAGATTTTCTTTGAGAGGAGTACCCAAGGAAAATACCTTCATCACATCTGGAATCAAACCTGTTAAGGTTGTCATTGTCTCTTTTTATGTAGCATTTTCTTCCAAAAACTTTAAGGTGTTTGACATTTGTTGGCCTACCTTTCCATAATTCATATGGAGTTTTGTCACTATTAGCTCGAAGTTGTGCTCTATGCAGAATATAGAAAACCGTGTAGATTGCATCCCTCCAAAGTATATCTAACAATTTAGCTTGATTTAGCATAATTCTGGCCATTTCTTGTACAATCTTGTTTTTCCTTTTAGCCACTCCATTTTGTTGAGGAGTTCTTGCAACTAAGAAGTGTCTTCTTATTCCATGATCTTCATAGAATTCATTAAACTCATCTGAGGTGATTTTTCCTCCATTATCTGACCTTAGGCATTTGATCTTCAAATCTGTTTCATTTTCAACTAATGCTTTGAACGCTTTAAACTTCCCAAAGGCTTTTGATTTCTTCTTGAGAAATGCTACACAAGTCATTCTTGTGTAATCAACAATGAACAATATGAAGTAATGGTTACCTTGCATACTTTGTGATTTGGTTATCCCATAGAGATTGTGGATGAGTTCGAATGGTCTTGATGTTGAATATTCCTTGGTTTTGAATCTCACTCTTATTTGTTTCCCATGTTGACAATGTTTACAAATTGGGTTTGAGGGCCTGATGATTTTTGGCATGCCTCTTACTGCCTGGTTCTTACTGACCTTGACTAAGTTTTCAAAGCTTAAATGTTCCATTCTTTTATGCCATAACCAACTTTCATCTGTATGTCCCACACGACATACTTCTCTTCCAATTTTATTTAGAATATATAAATTATTTTGAGTTTTGATTGCTATTTCTACCAATATGCCAATGTCTTCTTTTCTTATTCTGCATTTAAACAACTGGCTAACACTTAGAAGGTCATGCTTTAAATATTCAACTCATAGAACGTTTTATGTTGTGGCCTTTTGACTTCCGAGGCTGACTTTACCTTTCCCAATTATCTTGGCAGATTTATTATCTCCAAATGAAACACTTCCTCCCTTCTCTCTCTTTAGCATAAGAGATGAAGGAGGAAGATGAAGATGAATCTTTGGGATGTTATTGTCTTCATCTTCATTGGACTCTGTTTCTTGGACCATGAAAAGAACAACATCCTCAACTTCTTCATCACTTTCAGAAGATGAGTAGTAGTCCTCTTTGGCATAAAGGTTCTTCTTTTGTTTGTGGAAGTATTTGTTCCTTTGACTTTTACCTTTCCTTATTTCATTAGGGTTAAATTTATCTTTATATTTGTTATCCTTGTTCTTATTACAAGGACATTTGGAAGCAAAGTGTCCTAATCCACCACAATTAAAACATTTGAAAGGAAGCATACCTTTATATTTTCTAGTTCCTCTCTAAAGCCTTCTTACAAAGTTGGCTTCTTCTGTATCAAAATCATCATTTGAGTTGTCACTTGATTTTTCTTTTCTTTTGTCAGTATTCTTTGAGGATTTGGATGTTGCTTCCTTTTTAGGTACTTCTTCTTGTCCTATTCACATCTCATAGGTTGTAAGAATTCCATGCAATTCATCCATTGTTAATTCGTCCAAATCTTTTCTATCTTCAAGAGCTGATATCTTAGGATTGAATCTCATAGGAAGTGACCTAAGTACTCTTTCCACAAAAAATTGTTCATCAACTATTTCACTTAAGCCTCTAATGATGTTTACAATTCCATCCACATGAAGAAGATATGTTGCAATGTATTCTTCTTCATCCATATTCGGGCTTTCAAATTGACTCCTATGAGTTTGTAGTTTTGTTTGCTTGACTTTATCATCTCCTTCATAAGTGTTCTTCAGTTTATCCCATATCTCCTTTGCAGATTTGTAGTGCATAACTTTGGTGAATTCTGATTTTGATAATCCTTATATAATTGCATTCATAGCTTTTGATTTATTGTCACTGAACTTCTTTGCACCTATGTCAAAAAGTGAAGTTGTTGGAGTTTCATAACCATTCTTGACTGATTCCTAGACATCATATCCTAGTGACTACAGATACGCTCATTCTGATGCTCCATAAGGCATAATTTGTTCAATCAAAGTATGGAGATTTGATTAAGGATAGTCTCTCCTATTTATCCATGTGATCTGCCTTCCAATGGTTAGACTGTTGTCGAAGGAACCCGCTCTGATACCAATTGTTGAAATGTTTGATAGTATTAAGGGGGGTTGAATCAATACTGTATACTTTTAATACTTTTTATTCTGATATGATTTTAAAACATAGTCAGGATTTATACTTGCAGTCAGTTATACCATAAATGTACTCATCATAATCATAGACAATATTCAACACAATTACAAATATAGAGGTAGAAACCTAGATTGTGAAGAGTTTAAAAATATTTATAAATGAATATCAATTCATGTATAAATAACTGTCAATGAGGACACCAATCCTCTATAGGCACCAACCTACACACATGCACCAACATGCAAATGGATGAGGACACCAATAGGCACCATCCTACAAGTAGACGAGGACACCAATCCTCTTATGAGATCCAACTCATAAACCAGGCACCAACTTACAAATGGATGAGGACACTGTTGACGATAAAAATTGCAATGAGGAATTTCGCCCACAAAGTATTGCTAAAGCCTATTATTTAAACTATGCTAATAAGATATAATACTAGTAGGTGGGACCCCCTTGTAGACTTGAGGCTTAGAGATAGTCATATCACACATTTTATGTTGTTGTTTCGATGCTGCTTATAGGGTCTTATATAGTTGATGATGCAGTCTTGGTTTCGTTTTTACATAATGACAGGTGGATGATGCATTTTATGAGATGTTCTGTTATTCAAAGCTTTAATTTTATGTTTTGAATGCCATATATTTACATTTGTTATATTTGATCATGTCACCATGATTATTCCCTGGCTATACCGGCATAGAAATATGTTAGTAACAACATAAACAAAAGCAAAAGGGAAGAGACTTACAAAAAAATCCAAAGAAAAGGGCCCATGTTATGCTATGTTAGAAGTTAGGTGCACATAAAATGAAAACAAGTTAGTGTTAATCTTAACTATTAATGGTTAGTGGCTATGTGATTTTCATTTGAGTTATATTGGTGCATTTGATATGGCAATACATATGGTATGGTATGGAAGTTTGGAAATGGTTAATATGAATTTTGGGTGGTGCATTTGGCAAACAATGTGGTCGCAGATTTCATTGGTTTGGAATTAATGACATGGTTTAAGTGTATCAGTGATTGTTGGTTGTCATGTACTTTAAAATTGAATGAAGAGGAGATGGAAGCGATGTGCATTAAATGCATGTCACTCCATACTTCCCCCATCCGGTCGTCACCCTAGTATGGTTATTGTTGCATTTCGTTTTGCTAGTGGTTAAGCTCCGAGATCCAAGCCTGTGAAGGAAGCGCTCGACCAACTCACCCCTTTTAAGCTATCGGTTACAGGTATGGTTCTTTTCACCCATCCATGAATTACACTCTATGTATGAATGAACGATGGCTCAATAATGTGTTGGTTTGTGTTTTCCTGAGATTGACAACTGTGTAAATGTGTGGTTCTTCTCTTTGGAATGATTGTGTGGTTGTTCAATTTGCAAGTAGAAGAATTGGTTGGTTGAGTTGTGCATACGCTGGTTATTCTATGTGATGGAAGTCGTGATGGATCCCTGTAGTTTTTAAGTGGATATGGGTATTATCGCTCTGTGTTTTGTTGGAGCATTTCACTTTGTTTATCCTTGTTGGCCGCTTCCTCACAGTTATGAGGGTAACCATGTCCAGTCGTATTCGGGCTGCTATGTGGTTGTTGTGTATGTTTTTCAGACTGCCTTTTGGTCACTGTGTATTTTCCAGAGTCATGGTCGTGGGTTTATTCACATGGTCGTGGGTTTTTTTCCATGGTCTTGGCATCAACGTATCTCAGAAGTTGGTTTTAGGGTGGCCATTATGCCAAGATATATGCTTTATGGTTGATTGGGTGATATAAGTTATGCCTTGGGTCTGCATTTCCACTGGCATTATCATCAAATGAAATGGACAGAAGTTATACCTCTGTGTGTTCTGGGTACTTGTTACTGTCTAGTGGGCATTCGCTTCTCCTTTGCATCATTGTCCTACCCTACTCGTCGTTGAACTGTTGCGCCATTGCATAGACCGAGAGTTATAAGGAACCCCGTGCTTGTATCGAAGGGTCTCTACCTATTGGTTGATATGTTTGGAGGACCTCCAGTCTCTCAATGTTATTGGTGACCGAGCAAACTCTTATTTGCTTCTTTGTATTCGTTGTTATAGAGCCAATGTTAAAAAAAAAAAAAACCCTAACTGTCTTACTCAAATCAGGCATCTTTCTGATTGTCAAAGATTGGTTGTAAAATGGAGTGGTTATGACAGTTGCATCGAATACCTAGCTCGTTTTATTTGTTTAAATTGGTTGATTGGGAATCAATGATAATGTACAGTCAATGGTTGTCTCTTCTCGTCATGCTTTCGATCATTGTATTCTTATAGCATGGTGTCAATTGCAAGTTGGTGATTGTTGTGTGTTTCACTAGTCCGGATCAGGATCATGGCAAATTGTGGAAATTGATGACTGTGATTTCATTGTTTCACTGTGTATCTATTATGGAGGCATCATGCATGTTTTATTTGATTGCATCATCAATGATGAAGCTCGGGTTTTGTATTACGATTTCATTGCAAAGTTTTATTGGTTAATATAATGAAAAAGGCATGAAATCGAGCAAGTTTTAGAGGCCTGTTCAATTTGGAAAAGGGACCTGTGTATATGTTTTAATTGGGCGATTGCGAATTATGGACAATGTTTGATATTTTATAGAGATATATGATAGAGATGGAGCAATGTTGTTGTGTGTTTCTTTCGATTTTGTTTTAAATGAAAGGAAAGGAATTAGAGACCAAGTATTCTCTTAACATGTATGTTGAAAGTCACAGTGATTATGAGTATGATTACAGACTGTGTTAATTGAGAAGTTTTGAAGAAATTGAATGTGGGACAGTGAACAATTTTGACACACAGTAATTGCTAAATTGGTATTGGTATCTTTTGTATTGAATACATAGTTGTTTTATCGGATTACTTGATTTGTTTTATGAACAATATTCGTTTTTTTCCTTACCATTCTCTCACTTTTTTGTACATTACAAGTCCCCTCGCTTTCCCATATTCACTATCCACTCCCTGTTCCTAAAATTAAATTATAGTTAAGATAAACTCTGTATTATAACAGTTAAAAGATGGCACCGGGATGAGTTACAATGATATATTCTTTTGATTCACAATACATTTGATTGTTTGATGATTTGTTGAGCAGTAATCATGATCTACCCCCCTTCATTTTAACACTTTTCGCTCAATACACTCCCTCACATATCCCAAAACCCTTATTCACCCCCTGCTCATTGACAAGTATTAAACGATTTGTATGGATTGGATTGCATGAGTCCGATGTATTGTTGAGCCAAACTTTGTTTCATATTTAAAGAGATGTCATGTATGGTTGTTGAAGAAACTAGTTGCTAATCAATCATGCGTACATGAATTAGCTTTTTTAGCAGAGGTAGCCATGGCCGGGGTAATAGAGGAAGAGGAAATTGGAACAGGGGCCCTAGAAGGCCAAGGTTTTCTATACATTTTGATGCAGACTCGCAAGAGTTGAGCCAGCTTTTCCAAGCTGGATTTTTTAACTCGATTGGAAAAGGAGTGGTCCAACCTAGGCCAGACATGACTCCCTTCCAAGCCCCACATGTCCCTGGTATCCCAATTCCCCCTCATGTCTCATTACAACCTGAAGTCCCTAAAAACGACGGATGGCAAGAGATTGTCCATCCAATAGTTTCCCAACATCGTGGCTGACCTAACGTGTCTCTACCTACTCCTCCACTTGTTAATCAAATTGTCCAAGCTTCTCCTACCCACTCACCAGTACAGTCTTCCCATGCAAGCAAAAGGTTAAAAAATGAGGCCCACCATGCTCTTGACAAAGGAAAATTCGTTGCTGCCCCCTCCTCTCCCTCAAATGACTTTACCAAATCCGTGTCATCCCACATGCATTTGAGAGATTATTGCTCTCATGTTATCAGTGAGATTAGGCCTAAAGGCTCCACACAACCTAAGGAAAATTCAGAGAAATCAAAGGGTGACAACAACAACAAGGGGAAGATTGCCTCCCAGAGTAGCATATATGGGTTTTAAGTGTTTTTATTTATTTGATTGACTTCTGAAATTTTGGACAACACATTATTTTTTGGATATATGGATATTATATTTTTGGATATAATTTCAATTATCATTGATATAAATTGTCAAATTATGAGAGTGATGATGGGAGCCACAAAGAGGGATGTGTTTGATTGATTAACTAGTTGTGTTATACTTGTTAAGGAAACTAAAGGGAGTTACAAGGGGTCTGACCTACTAGTTATTATTTATTAAAGACCCTTATTATTATTTTATTACTTTTCCCCCTTAACTAAAAAGTTGGTTGAGTTTTAGTTAACTTAACTAAAGAGGTAGTTTAACTACTTCAACTAATTCTGATTGCTTAAAGGCAAAAAAAGAAGGAGGAACAGGGGGAGAATAGAGGGAGAAATCATACTAAGGTCTGCTCTTTGAGTTTTATTGAGACAATTAAGTTTTCATTCATTCTTTGATTCATTGAAAGCCTAATTCTCTTTTATGATAGCAGGGTCCTATTGTAGACAACAAGATTCAGGGCTAAATTTCATCATTCAGACACTTGTTTTTCAGAGGTGTTGATCTATCTTTGATAGCCTATGTAGACTTGTCTGTTTGTGAATTAAATTTCATGACTGATAAGGGCTATTGTGTAGAGTCGAGTGAGAAACATTCTGTGGCAAGCTGATCCAACTTTTAAAGTTCAGTTTTTTACTTTCTGTCAGAAGTCCTTTTGTATGGTTTTCATCGAGGACATCTAAGTTTGACTTTAGTCCAAACTTCCTCAGGGAATTTTGTAAAGAGAACAAGTCTTTTGATAATTTGGAATGGAATAAACGATTGCTTTATGTCTCATCTATGTTGATTATTGACTTGGTGTTTTTACTTCCGTCTCTATATTTATTTCCGCATCTGTTATATTCAGAAAATTACATAAATATTGAATTTTTCAGCAATCTTTCATTTATTAAAAACCAGCCTAAGCACTTGTAATCAATACTTGTGAATTAGGAAACATTTTTTGATGGCTATAAGCATAGGGCGATATTCCCGTCTATCTTGCTTTAGCCAAGTAAGATTTTAAAATGATTGAGTAAGATCATTTCATATCTTTTCCTCAACATACACCAATCCTCTATAGGCACCAACCTACAAGTATACGAGGACACCATTCCTCTTATTAGCATCAACTCATAAACCAAACACCAACCTGCCAATTGATCTCCAACTCAATCTTTCCTTGCTCCACCCTGCCACCCTTGAATTGCATAAGTATCTTAATTTGCCTTAAAAAACTTCTCCAGCATGCTTCATCCTCTGTGTGCTCAAGCTCAAGATCATCTTTATTGTTTATCAATGACTTCACATAGACCACAAAGCCTCTTCTCTTCGCACTTGTGATCCTGTGCACTTTTCACGCCCACACATTGATCCATCTACACCCTCTTGTTCTCATTATCGTGATGGATATATAAGATTTTCACAAACATAGTCTACGTTAAGTGTGGACCCATATCATCCTTCGAACCAACCAAAGCATCCAAAACGCCATTGAAACGTTTGCACAGAGTGTAATCCCCCATGGATTATTTTCCTTCATTACTTGAGTAAGTCCATTGGGCATATAACCAAGCGCGTGTGACCACATGCTTTATTGCGGGGGGCTAGACCCTTGACTCGGATCTCAAGGAAGGGGGGCCACAATGAACAATAAGACAACGTGTGTATTTCCTTTTGAAGACATATTGAAATAGTGGGGGGGTGCCTTTCTATTAACTCTTGCACTAGTTAGTTCCCTGCAATTTGAGGAGAGTCATTGATCTCCACTCTCGATGGACGACAAGATCTCCATTGTCCAATCTTATTTAATACGATTGCCAAGGTTCTTTTTGTGGGCCACATGATATCGTTTTAATTGATCATCGTTGATCCATTATGTGATCAATGGTCGATCTTCCTCCTCGTTGATCCGATTAGCGGTTCTGCTATAGATGGTGGTTCTGCCAAATTAGAGGCTCGCTACAATCAATGTCTCTGTCATTTATGCCTCCCATTGCTCTAGAAAGATCAACGATCATGGTTCTGCCATGTTGCCACACTGTGATCCTTCCACGTGGCTTGATCACCACCTTAGATCTTCTTGCCATCAATTTATTTCCATCGTTCGATTCATTAATATTTACCATTGATTGTTTACTTGGATCTGTTATGGACATCAAATTTCAAAAATTGAATTTCCTTGTTGGCCACCAGTCTTTTCAATTGTCTATATTACCATTTGGCTATATGGTTCACTTTCATCTCTAATGTCTTCAACATTTCTTCCCACAATGCCATCAACTTCCACTTTCTTAGCTATCTCAATAGTTGTGTCTTCCAACTGCCTGTAGTGCATAAACTTCCAAGTCTTTCCTTCTTTGTAGGTACTTGATGCTTTACATACCTCTAAATTCATTTCGATAAATAGAGCCTCAATTAATAACACTGCCATGTTAGTAGATGCATACCATTGTTGTCATCTCGACACAAACAACTTGTCATTAATGACATTGTATACAATTAAACAAACAAACTCCCCCTATAGTGTTGACATCAATGACACAAACTATCTGTTATTGTACAAGTTATAGGTTGGGAAAAGCTCGACCTAATCCACAAGATGGCGAGAACTATGGGAAAACCTACCCACTGTCACCTTAGATAGGTACTCCCTTCGCTTTAGTGAAGGAGAAATATTACACAAAGGGGGTATCCTGAGTAACCCTAGGGGGAAATGAGATGGAAAGTGGAGTAATGGAAGGTGATGCCCCTACAATTCAAGCTAAGAAATGGAATATGGCTTGGAGATGTGTCTTGATGATGGTAAATGGTTGCTAGAGACTTGAGTACTTGCACCAAAGTGTTACACCTGCCCGAGACAAGAAAAATAATCGAGATACAAGCCCAAAAATGAAGTGCACAAGCAAGAAAAGATTGGTGTCCTATATTGCAGCAGTAAACATAAATATATATCAGCAAGAACAATAGCTAGTTAATGTATATTTAACCATCAAAATTTTTAAATAATTATTGGACAATGAAGTACTAAAACAATAGATAACTTTCCAATACTTAACCATGAACTTTGACAGTAAATTAGGGTTGCCAATTGAAGTTATCATCAAAGTGTTAGGGGAGCCCTATGGTTGTAGCAAACAATTGCTACAGTAGCAAGTTCCAACCATAAAAATCAACAAGTAAACCATAAAAAAGATAGCCAATAACCAGTAGAACAATAATATAGGTTTAGAAGCCAATTTCCACAATTGAAAAGTGAGTAAATGATGTAATAAAAAGGGGTTTTCTATAGCCCTAATGGATGTAGCATTAATTTCTTAACAACAATGACAATTACAAGGCTAAAGAGAACACCCTTAGGGATTAAGCAAGCTTAAATCATATAGAATTGATTCCAACTTAGACAAATGCAATATCTCGATAAATGTTGGCCCTTGACCAGGTTTTGAGGAAATATTGGTCATGTTTGACCACTTTTGGGACTTTGACAGGCTGGACGAAGATGGAGTGCCCAAGCGGAGTGGATATCGTGGGATCTCACTCATTTTGCAGAATTAAGGACCCAACAAAGGGTTTACTAGGGTTTATGTAATGGGTTATGGGATGTCAGCCCATGGGTTTACCCATGTTTAGGCCTTTTTGTAAATGTATAAATAAGTAACTAAGCAATGTAAGAGTAGTGGGGTGGTTGGTGAAAGGTGGGATATGTGCACCATATGTTGTAAGTGTTAATGTTGGCTTAGTGTTACACATCAAAATTTCTCACTTCAATAGTGTCGCAAGTGTTGTAAGTGTCGCATCTTGTCCGCAAGTGTCGCATCTTGACCACAAGTGTCGTAAGTGTCGCAAACATCATATTGCCATCTTGCCTATGTCATGCCTCTAATGACATCATAAGGACACTTAAGACACCTCAAAGACTGGTTTTGAAGAGGAGAAATCACTTGACAAGGAGTACAAGCCTTTTGCCACTGAAAAAACTACTTAAAAATGATTTTTGGAAGGCAACGCTCCCCTACCCACTGTCAGGGAGCGCCGATGCTCCCTAGCCTTCTTTGGGGGAGAATTGAAATGCTCTGTGCACATTTTTGGGGGAGCACTACCCTTCCTGAGTGAATTTTGGTTTGTTGAGATAAATTAGGGAATAATCCCCTCAATCTCTGAAGTTGGTTGGATCCAAATATGAGTTCAAGGCATGATGTTAGGAAAGATCTACAACTGAAGGAGAGGAATCCTCAACTTATCCCAAAGATCTCTCAAGTAGTTGGGCCTCTCAAAGCCTATATAAGGAGGCCTTCTCATGGTGAAAGGTTCAGGAAAAGATTGGAGGTATGAAACCTATGACCTCATAGGCAACATACAATACATGGATAAAGAGATAGAGATACCAAACTTATGATCTCATAAGTGGTATTGGAGAGGGAGATTGAGAATTACACCAAATTTATGATCCCATAAGTGAGATGCCATTGAAGCATAATCAGTGTAGATTCCTTGAGCAAAGGGGTTGGACAAGGAGAGTTGGAAGAAGCTGCTACACCTTCATCAAAGGATTGTAAGTACTCTTCATTTGTTCTCATTAATATACATACATTCTTGGCCTATTTCTTTCAAGTTTATGTTTGTTCCACATGAACTTGTCTTCACTAGATAGATATGTATTTGAGCTAATCTCAATAGAATAGGAAACTCATTGTATCTTTGTTTGTTCTACAGGACCTATCGAGGAGATTGGGATTGAAGCTCAACTTGGATTTTGCGAGGACAAATGCCATTTAAAAAGGTACACTTTTCTTCTTCCTCTCCATTCATTAGCTTAATTAGATGTAAAAGGATGTCAGTGTCCACATTAAGCACTTTTCTGTCTTGGCCTTAGGAGTCTAGAGACCAAGAGGGAATTTGCTTTTCCACAAGAGGATTCACCTGTAACAGAAATTGGTGACTCAACTCGGGAGGGACCTTTGAATTTTTTCCTTCCTAGATCTTGATTGCCTTTGCTCATTTTGATCTTATTCATACTGTGTCCTTGATTCTTAGATTTGTTGATTGACCCTTCATTTCATCCCATACACTTTGGATTTATGAACTTGCTTGAATTTTTGGATTTTTGGGTATTTTTCTAAACTTTTTGAAGCCTAGCGCTCCCCTTACCTTGCTATCAGAGTGCTAGCACTCCCTGCCAAGCCTTCACAGAGCGTTGGAACGCTCTGGTGCCCCTTACACCAGAGCGCTGCCCTCTTTCTGTTTAAGATCTTGTAGGAGTTTAGTCTATGAATCCATTTTTTTCTTGTTTGCATTTGCTTAGGGTTCTCATCACCTCATTGTATCCTTGTTTGGGTCTCCAAAACCTTGATCTCTGAGAATTCATGATACTTTGTTTGGGTTTGTGACATCTTTTTCTTCCTTACTTTGAATAATTCTTTGTCTTTGACGATTTAGAGTCAATTTGTCATTTTCTTCTCATTTATCCGATTGAGTGAAATTTTTTTGTAAGGATATTCAGATATATTTTGCACCATTCCATTTGATCTTTGAGGTATTTATCCCAAGTAATTCCTGGTTGTTCATCATCCAACAACCTTCTCCCACCTTCATTAGAAAATTCCCTGATTTTCAAGCATTATGGCTGAGTTTTTTGTGCATTTTTGGGCATTTTTATGAGTTTCTGGGAGCATCAACGCTCCCCTGTAGGCCATACCAGAGCGCGAGCTCTCCCCTACAGTGTTTTAGGGGGCGTTGCAGCACTATGTGCACCCTTCTAGGGGAGCGCTAGTGTCTTTCTTGAGTGAATTTGCCTTCTTTTACTTAGATTTTTCCAGCCTGTTTTGTGGAATTCTTTACCCAGTCTTTGTGGTTGGTTTGTGGAGTGGTTTGGATTGGTTCTTGCTGATTTTTGATGCTTGTCACTCTCTTTTGTCTTGATTAGAGCTTGAATCCTCTTTCAAAAATGTAAAATTTCCTTTTCTAGCTGCGTCTTTGTCGAGACAGTTTTGAGTGTTTTCTCTTTCTCCCTATCGTTTCTTAGATTCTTCTCTACATTTCATTGTACTCCTTGGATGCTTGTTGGTTTTAGGATCCTTGACTGAGTTCTTGTTAGAAAAATATTCTACTTGTTTTCTTTCAGTTCTCATTGTTTTGAATGCATTCTTGCTTTTGGGTCGTGAAACTAGCTTGCATTTGAAGTAGCAGAATTGCATGTTTTTGGCCATTTTGGGAGATTGTGCATCTAGAATGATGAATATTTTCTCCTTCTCGTAGCATATCTTTCATCAAAATGAAAATATTGCATCTTCATCTCTTTGCATAACTTTCGAGTCGGTCAAAAAACCATATTGTCCACGCCACTTTCCTTTTGAGTAACAATAGCCTTAAAAATCAAGCGCTAAACTAAAATTGATTAGACTTTTTTACATTTTCTGGTAGCAAACCTGCATTAGATTAGTTGTAGGGATTTGGAATCTAGGTGTGAAAGATAACTTTACAAAGCTGCAAACAAACATAGGATCTTGTATTAGGGAGCGGTGAAATCCAATTGCTGCATTTTGTCCTGGGAAGCCCTTCTCACACAAGGGTCAATCATGAGGTCACATTAAGACTGACAGAGTTACTCACCCTGCTTTGTTAGTATTGGTGTAGAGATTGCACGTATTATGGGGGTCGCTTGAAGGTATACCCACAATGATGAGTGGAAGCCTTTCAAGTTGATTTCGGGCTAGATACCCTGCCCTTGCACATGGATCAAACTGCCGACTATTCCCCCAGGCATCACTGTTGTAGTTGGTAACCTTAGTGGCCCATCTCTTTAGGGTATTTACACAAGGTGACTGTGGAGGGGCAAGTCTTCACGATACCTGGAATCGACGTTGGCCAAACTCACTTGGGCTCCTTGGAGGGTATACCCATGATTATGTGTGGGAGTTTTCACCAAGGTGTAAGTCTGTTAAGCAGGTCGTCAACGTAACTTTTCCACCTGCTCTATCTCAACCCCTTCTTACTTTGTTCCTGCGACGTTGGATTTCATCACCAACTAGTGTGCTCATTGTGAGAAGGTTTTGTTTGCTTGCTTGCTTACTAGATTTTTAGCATGTGTTGTTTGTTCTCCCTAGCAGAATATAGGTTGGAGCTTTATTTTTATGGCGTCAGTTCCCAGGATGACCAATGAGGGAACCCCTTTGCCATAGGAACCCTTTGTTTTTCCTTCTTACAAAAACGTTGGTCCTCCTTACATCACTACTTTGAGCCTTCCAAGTCTCACAATTGGGTTACCGATATGGTTGTTTTCCATTCCGGTCATCTCGAATGCAGGTGCTTCAAGTGTAAGCACACCGCCCACACATCAAACTCATGTCGACCTTTCTCCTTCTTTGTCCGTCGGGTCTCCTTCCATTTCTCCTTCTTTGCCTAGTGAAAGCTCTCAAGTGAGTAGCCAGATTGATAAGAAGAAGAAGAAATGAAAAGAGTAGAAGAAGAAGAACCAGAAAGGGACCCAGCCTCCAACTACATCAAATGTTGGATCCAAGCAACCAGTTACTGTGAATAGTACTAGGAGTGTTGATGAGGTCAACAAGATTCAAATGAAGAATCCGAAACCCAAATTCCCTTGCAGTCTTTCTAAGGATGACCACTTTCTGAGGGATTGCCCTAGTATTCCTAAGGTCTTAGAAATGTGGTCTTCCACATCATCAGCCCCTGCCGGTCATGGTGGTGATACCCTGTCAACTAGTAAGGTTGGTAAGAAGAAGACAACTGTCAAATTCCCTTGCATGTTATGCGAAGGTGACCATTACTCTCACCTTTGTCCTCGTATGGACGCGGCTTCTTCTCTTTTGGAAAAGCTTCAACTTCCAAAAGGTTATCGTAAGCTTTCTCCCAACCCATCATTAGTTGGTGGACTGGTCAATCCGGTCCCATCCTCGGTCAATCCAGTTGATCAGGTGGTCAATCTAGTTTCATCCTCGGTTGAACCACTAACCAAAGTAGCTGATCCAATTCCGTCATCGATCAACCCCACTTTTCATCTGAAAAGTGAAACCCAATTGACTGATCCAGTCCTGTCATTGGTCAGTCCCACCCTTCATCCGAAGAGTGTGAAAGTGGTCGATCTGACTCCACCATCACTCGTTCCCACTCCTCCCTTGAGGAGTGCCAAAGTTGTTGCTATGATTACTTCATCAGTCAATCCCACTCCTCCTCTGACGGTGCTAAAGTGATTGATCCAGTTCCTTCCTCAGTCAATCCCACCCTTCATCCGAAGAGTGCCAAAGTGGTTGCTCTGGTGACTTCATCGGTCAATCCCACTCTTCCTCTAACAAGTGCCAAAGTGGTTGCTTCGGTTACTTCATCGGTCAATCCCATTCCTCCTCTGACAATGCTAAAGTGACTGATCCAGTCCCTTCATCGATCAGTCCCACCCTTCATCTGAAGAGTGCCAAAGTGGTTGCTCCAGTTAGATCATCATTCAATCCCACTATTCATTTGAAGAGTGCCAAGGTGGTCGATCCGATCTCATCATTGATCGATCCTACTCTCCCGCTAGAGAGTAAACCTGATTCTGCCCACGTTTTTCTCATTGAAACAGGATCTACCGTGCCGGGGGGCATTCCTCCTTCTCCTGCGAAAACCCTTCCAAGTAATGAGGCCATCCTTTTTTATTGGGGTGGGCTAAATAAACCTCGTCTCCCCTCTCACATTCCTTTTAAGATTCCAGTTTAGGTTTATGGTCGGGACGTTCCTCATACGCTGATAGATGAAGGTTCACCCGTTAGTATTTTTTCCTCTATTGCTTGTCAAGCTTTGGGTTATCCTAAGCTTGTGCCGGTTACCCAGACTCTACTCGCTTTCAACAGAAGAACCAGTCACCCTTCAGGGATCCTTCCTCAATTTCTGGTAACTTTGGGAGGGAAAATAGTCTTTATTGATGTTATGGTAGTCCAGGAGCCCTTGGATTTTGATTTACTCCTTGGGAAAGATTATGTATATGCCATGAAAGCTATTGTGTCCACTTTTTTCTGTGTGATGTCTTTCCCGCACAATGGAAGAATGGTGACTATTGATTAAATTTTGTTTGTTGGCCCTGACTTGACCATCAACCTAATGACCTCCCTAAACGAGCCTTATATGCAGTCGGTATCACCTCTGCCACAGGTCAATTATGTGGCGTTGTCTCCCATGAATTCAACTTTTGATTACTTAGAACCGGTAGTTGACACGGTGATCTCTTCGGTAGGGATATTGGAGCCTGATCTCCTTACCCCTGGCGAGACCCTCGACATGTGTTCCTTCCAGAGCATTCTTCTTCCATCCAGTGAAGATCTCTTGGAAGCCATGACCGAGTTTTGTCCCTTGACATGGTGTCCTTCCAGAGCATTATCCTCTTGGAAGCCATGATCAAGAAGAGTCCACGAGCATAGTTTCTCCTCTCTGTAGCAAGTGTTAAAAAATGAAACATAAGTCACAAGCATAGTTTCGCTTCTTTGTGGCAAGCTCGTTAAAAAATGAAACAAAAGTTACGAGAATAGTTTCTCCTCTCTGCGGCAAGCTTGTTAAAAAATGAAACAAAGGCCTTGAGCATAGTTTTTATTTTCTTTAGCAAGCTCGTTAAAAAATGAAACAAAGGCCTTGAGCATAGTTTTTCTTTTCTGTAGCAAGCTCATTAAAAAATGAAACAGAAATCTGGGAATTGAACCCAGAGCCTTGAGCATAGTTCTTTTCCTGTGTCAAACTCGTTAAAAAATGAAACAATCACCTCTCTTGTCAGGTCGAGTCTTTTGCCAGATCTTGTAGATGTCGAGTCGAGTCTTTCGTTAGATCTCATATTTGAACCTTCTTTTCATCCACCTATATCATTTTTCTCCATCTAGTACAAAAATTGGTGACAACCTCAAAGCCGGTGAATGAATTGAAGCTTGGGGGGGCATGTATCTAGCCTTTGATGATCATTCTGGAGTTAAGCCACTAGCTTTCAAGCTAGGGGCAGAGTACTGAGCTTAGTCTTTGTTCTTTCTCATGCTCGAAAAAACATGAGAATGTAACCGAGTAGACTTTTATCACTTTTTCAGACTCGTAAAGGTTATATGAAAAAGGAACCTCCTGGAGTCTTCTTTAAACTCTTTTCAAACTCTCTAAACGTGAAAAGATTTTCGAGTGATCTTGCTTCCTTTCCCACTCGTTAAAAGGTTTGAAAGGGCGTCTTTCGAGTGATAATTTATCTCTTTTTCGGCCTCGCGAGACTAACATTATGAAAAAGGACAACATTGGAGTCGTTTTTAAGTTATTTTCAGACTTTCTAAACATGAAAAACCACCTAGTTTACCTTCTCTGGACTCGTTAAACAATCATACATTAAAGGGCCCATACGGGACCGAACCCTTACTTCTTCCAGTTCTCTAAACAAAGGAAGAGGGACTTACCGAAGGTGAGTCATATCGAGCATGTGTTACCCTCCTCGAGCTCGTTAAACCAAAAAGAGGTACTCGTCTATCTGGATGGGGGGGAAATTGAAGGAAGCAAGACAAGCAGTTTTTGAGAACATTACCAGTAACCCTTACAGTCACCCTTGAACACAACATTTTATCTTTGCACACATTTCAATCTACCGAAACTCTACACTCAACCAATCCTTTGAGTTTCCTCACTCCTTTGGGTCACCCGACGTAAAGTCACAACATCCATTGCATTATCAAGTTTTGGTCTATGTTAAGTTTCTGTTGTTATGCCTCAGTGTTCAAGGGAAGTACCTTCTTTAAGAGTCAGCCATCACAAATATCTTGTTTCAATACCCATGTCAGTCCATGTTCATTTGATCTACCAATTACATCTCTGTGACTGTTTCGTGTCATTGATGGGGGATACATCAAGGCTCTTGCTTGACGACTATGTTCCTGTCAACTTCAACACATTATCCAGGAGCTAGACTTAGAAACCAGTTAGTACATTGGGACCTGCATGCCTCAATGGCAGGCCTCCTCATGTCTGACAGTGGGTTTACATCATTGAACTCTAATCGTATGATTCCATGGATGTTTGACTTCATCTCATCCATTCACATTCATTGGAATGTACTAGAGTACCTTGGGAATCATTGACATCAATGGTGATTTCCTTCGCGCTTGTTAACGGTTTACATCATTGACCGGTGATCAAGTGGTTTCTACCATGTTCGACATTAGGACATCTATTCACATGGTTAGAATTGTATTGCATCGGGATCGGTAAGAAGACCCTGGGTTGAGTGATCACTCTGATATATACTTTTCCCAGGTTGCGACGGATTTTCTTTTGAAGATTGACACATATACTATTACATAGATCCACTTTGTATTGGTCCGTGGTTATGTCTTGTCGTCTCATAGATCCACTATGTATTTTTCGTGGCTACGATCAGTTCATGTCATGGAAGTATAGATCCACATTGTATCTTTGGTGGCTATACTCTTCAGTCAATATGATTATGGATCCGCAATGTATTTTATGGCGGCCGTACCTGGAAAGTCTTTATCACTCAAGCATAGGTATGCCTGCCTTGGGTTTGAAACATGTCATAACATTTGTTTGATGGTTGTGTGCAACTTCTACCAGGTTCTCCGCATCCATACCCTTGCTTGAAAAAGTCTACAAAGTACTTCAGTCATCATCATCTTCTGACTTCGCACTTTGGGGGGCAATCTGTTCCACATCAAAATTACTCACTTTAATAGTGTCGCAAGTGTCATCATTACAAGTGTTGTAAGTGTCACATCTTGTCTGCAAGTGTTGCATCTTGACCACAAGTGTCGCAAACATCATACTGCCATCTTTCCTATGTCGTGCCTCTAACGACATCATAAGGACACTTAAGACACCTCAAAGACTAGTTTTGAAGACGAGAAATCACTTGACAAGGAATACAAGCCTTTTTCCACTAAAAAAACTACTTAAAAATGATTTTTGGAAGGCAACGCTCCCCTACCCACTCAGGGAGCGCCGACGTTCCCTAGCCTTCTTTGGGGGAGCATTGAAATGCCCTGTGCACCCTTTTGGGGGAGCCCTACCCTTCCTGAGTGAATTTTGGTTTGTTGAGATAACTCAGGGAAGAATCCCCTCAATCTCTGAAGTTGGTTGGATTCGAATATGAGTTGAAGGCATGATCTTAGGGAAGATCCACAACTGAAGGAGAGGAATCCTCAACTTATCCCAAAGATCTCTCAAGTAGTTGGGCCTCTCAAAGCCTATATAAGGAGGCCTTCTCATGGTGAAAAGTATAGGAAAATATTGGAGGTATGAAACCTATGATCTCATAGGCAACATACAGTACATGGATAGAGGGATAGAGATACCAAACTTATGATCTCATAAGTGGTATTGGAGAGGGAGATTGAGAATTACACCAAACTTATTATCCCATAAGTGAGATTCCATTGAAGCATAATCAATGTAGATTACTTAAGCAAAGGGGTTGGACAAGGAGAGCTGGAAGAAGTTGTTGTACCTTCATCAGAGGATTGTAAGTACTCTTCATTTGTTCTCATTAATATACATACATGCTTGGCATGTTTCTTTCAAGTTTATGTTTGTTCCACATAAACTTTTCTTCACTAGATAGATCTGTATTTGAGCTAATCTCAATAGAATAGGAAGCTCGTTGTATCTTTGTTTGTTCTACAGGACCTATCGAGGAGCTTGGGATTGAATCTCAACTTGGATTTTGTGAGGACAAACGCCATTTAAAAATGTACACTTTTCTTCTTCCTCTGCATTCATTAGCTTAATTATATATAAAAGGATGTTAGTTTCCACGTTAAGCACCTTTTTGTCTTGGTCTTAGGAGTCTAGAGACCAAGAGGGAATCCGCTTGTCTGCAGGAGGATTCACCTATAACACTTAGTGCAAGAGGTTGTAAATTGCTTTGTGTAGACAGACTGTGTAAAGGAGTGGGCTCTGTGCCTTGACCTGATTTTGGGAAGGAGGATATGGTGCGCAGTGCGTAGATATCCTGTCCTCTGCAGAGTGGGCTATGTGGCTATGTGCATAGGAGCGACCTAATGTAAGAAGATTGAAGACTAATATAGAAGAAGAAGAAGTTGGTGGATGTAGCCCCACACTGGGGTGAACCACGTATATCCTGTGTCTTTTTGTACTTTGTGTGATGTGGATTATGCTTAGTACTATTGTTATTATGTATAATGAATGCATCTGATGTTGTTTCTTAGTGCTTAATAGTAGTAAAGATAAATGAATGCTGGATCTAAGCTAATGCTATGTGCTAAGTGATTTTAAGTGCTTGACCTTGATTGTTACTGCGCTGATATGTACTAAGGGCTAATCTGCGATGTGAATGAGACTCATAATCTAACGCATATTTTCGGCTAAGTGCTCTTTTTAGTGTTGTAATCATATATTTGTGTCCGAGCTTGGTTGTATACACCTGAGTCCTACAACCCCCCCTTTCTCTACCTCAGGTGAGACTTTATCTGCTTCACAGGTGTTGCCGAAAGGGCCGGCAGTTAGGGTTTTGTTGGTGCGTTGTTGAAGCGTTGAACCCTGGGTCTGCCCCTCTGCCAACAAATGGTTCCGTTGCTGGGACTTGAAACTGTGATTGCTGGGGACTGAAGAAAAGAGAAAGCTCTGTGTGTAGAACTGTTGTTGTAGTGCGCAGTATTTGTTCGACAACACAGGTATTCCAACATAGGACGAACACCTTCAGTAACCACTCACATAACCAGATCAAAGATCAACACACCGATTGTTTCACATGGTAAAACCCCTACGGGGAAACATCCGCGACCCTAGCCAATGCGACCACTTGGAGCAGTTTATTAATGCAAAGAAAAAGATTACAGAGAGATTTTACAAGAGAATTTCTCACAATCGATCATCGAAAAATGACTGTCCATGCTCTTTAAATAGAGATGATGGACCAATCGGGTGTTAAGCAATAGATCAATGGTCATTAAGATCGAGGAGAGTATGAATCGTCGGATCACTCTATGTCGGGAACATATCGTGACTGTCAGATTTCTTAACTACAAATGCATACTAATGCATACTAAAGAAACACACTAGAAAACACACTTTTACTTAACGACGCAATAGACCAAGTAGATCTTAACTAACTTCTAAGTGTCTAAATATCCTAACATCCCCCCTTAAGAACAACTTGGGATAGGATTGAAGGATTGACAATAGTGACACAATAGGAGAAGGAAGGAGGCATTAGAGCCTATCCCCCTTTAATGACAACTTCCTGAACTCCTAACATAGATCAAAGTTTGGAAAACTTCGCTTCTGTAAGAGACTTTGTGAAAATGTCTGTAACTTGATCTTCTGTAGGGCAAAAGAGAACTTCAATAACTTGATCATGAATGAGCTTTCTGATGAAGTGCATGTGTAGCTCAATGCATTTGCTACGTTGATGTTGAACTGGGTCTTTGGCAAGCTTGATGGCACTCTGATTGTCACACTAAAGGCTAGTCAGATGTTGCTGCTGGAATCCAAACTCTGAAAGGATCTGTCGAAGACACAAGGCTTCCTGACTTGCATTTACCGCTGCTTGGTACTCTACTTCTGCTGAAGAAAGTGCAATATCATGTTGTTTCTTACAGGTCCAAGTGATAGGTCCTGAACCAAGGTTGAAAACCTAACCTGCAGTAGACTTTCGATCATCAGGGTCGCCGACCCAATCTGAATCTATGAAACCAACCAATAAAGGAGTCCCCCCTGAACTGTAATGTATCCTGGACTGAACTGTACCACAGACATAATGAAGTATTCTTTTAGCTACTTTCCAATGGCTTTCATGGGGTGTTTGCATATTGTAACACACCCACCACGGGGCTAGAAAATTTTCGGCTTTCTTTCCTTTTTAAATTCTTAAGAGCCTATAACAAACCCTCCTCTCCCTTTCAAAGTCCCTCATATGATCGACGGTTATGACCACGGGCCTTATCGGAGAGGTGCTCGTCGGCTTTCGCGATTCGGGAAATCGCGATGCATGTATTTCCCTTTTCTCTCTTGTCTTTCGAAGGGCCAAAACCAGAAATGAATCTAACCACTTAACGAGATTAATATAAACTCAGATTAAGCCCTGGTATTCTACCCTTCGAGATTTTGCATACCAAGATTTCGGGATATGCGACGATAAGAGGTTTCACACTTTGGTTTCCCGGTAGCCGAAACTTCGAAACCTATCTATCTATCTATCTATATATATATATATATATATATATATATATATATATATATATATATATTTATATATATATCGCTCTGTCTATTTCAGGGGTTCGCAAACCAGTTTTTTGGGATATGCAACAATAGGAGAACTTATCATTAGGTACCCGGGTGCTGAAACACCGAAACTCCATATCTCATCCGCACTATTCTTATTTCAGGGTTTCGCACTTCGGGTTTTCAGGAGTGGCGGGTGCAAAAGAACTCGGCAATAGGTAACTCGGGTACCAAAATACCGAAACACCCAAGATTATCCGTGCTAAGCCATTTTGGCATTTCTCCTTTCGGGACTTCACATCTAGTAGGTACACGGAACAAAAACTGTCCTTTGGGGTCTCGGGTACCGAAACGTCGAAAACGCCGATTCAATTCACACTATGCCATATCGAGATTTTGCGAATCGGGACTTCGCAATACAAGAGGACGAAGAGTCACCTTCTTCGATTTCCCGAGTACCGAAAAGCCGATACACCCACTCATCATACCTTCTACCAAAATTCAGGGTTTCGCGGATCGGAGATTTGCGATGTGCGCAGACAGGAGGTCTCGCACCTAGATCTTTCGGGAGCCAAAACTCCAAAATACAAACTCTTAAACCTATGAATCTATTTCGGGATTTCATATGTCGGAATTTTGCGGGTCGGGAATTCGGGACTTGCAAGTACAAGGAACTCGCCTCTAGATATCCTGGGTACTGAAACTCCGAGATCTTACAACTTCTCCATACTATTATCATTTTGGGATTTCGCAAGTCAGGGTTTTGGGACTTGCGAGTACAAGGAAATACTCCCTTGGGTATTCTGGGTTCCGAAACACCGAAAAGTCCTAACTCATCCACACGCTGTCATTTTGGGTTTTTGTGAATCGGGGTTTCGGGTCTTGTGAGTACAGGAGAACTTGCACTTAGGTACCCCGGGTGCCGAAACTCCGAAAACTCATAACTTACCCACACGCTAGCATTTCAAGATTTCATATGTCGGGATTTCATGAGTCGTGAGGACAAGGGTTCTTACCCTCTAATCTCCTGGGTGTCGAAAAGATGAAACGCTTACCAGTCGCCACGTGTACTCTACAGTTGGACGGTCCAGGTACTCCCATGGGTCTTGGAATCGACGATCCCAATTTTTTTGCTACTTACGAAGGTTAAAAAGGGGTCGAGGCATTAACGCCTGTGTTCCTTCATCCAATTTAACGGTCGTAACAGACCTTAGATCCTTCGAAAGGATCTCATTTGTGCATTTAGCAAGAGGAAGGGTATCCTGGGTACCGAACCACCAAAAGGTCCTTAATTCATCCACACACTGTCATTTCAGTATTTCACGGGTCGAGGTTTCGGGACTCGCGAGTATAAGAGGACTCACACCTAGATACCCCGGGTGCCGAAACTCCGAAATATCGAAGTCTAAGAATACCATTCTCTCTCGTGCAGGGTTTTTCAGACTTATGTCATAAAATCCTCTGGCAGATTCTTGGGTAAACTTTTAAAGAGGGTGTTCCTGTGGAAAGATCTATCCAGGGCATTACTTGAGATAAAATAAGGGAATAGATTTCCCGAGAATAGACTTGAATACTGAATCCGTTCAAAATATACATATATACAAATATATACGTAAATCATATGTGGTCTTTCCAATGTAAGCATGCCTCCACCATTTCTGATCAAACACCATACAGATAGTCTTATACAGAAATCATTCATAATTTCACAAACTATGAGCATATATGTCAGAATATTTAAATTCAAGATACAAGATATAACACTTATAAGAAAAACACCAGGTGTGATGCAACTGCTGAGAGGGGTGCTCGTTTCCACCCAACCGTAGGCTCAACAATTCCGAATGGATTTACCTCTAGCCACCCCCGAGCTTAGACCACGATGCTGTAAGACTGAGTCTATGTTCATCAGAAGTCGAGAACGAAGGTTACTCTCCTTCTTCTCTGCTCATCAATCACTTTGTATTTTGTTCCAGAGTTCTTCTAATTTCTCCCCTCTTGTGATCTCTGTCACGTCTAACCCCCTCCCACACCTCTTTCCTGCCTTTTCTTTCCCAGCGAGGTTGCATGTGGCATGAAATTCCCTACGGTGGTCAGGTTTGAGGCTTCCACGGATGGGCGTTTCACCCCCATCCCTCATTAACTCATGAGGAGCCTCTTCACCTACCAACCTGGTGAGTAATTCATTTCGGGGCCAACGAGCCGCTCTTGGTTCTTCGGGCCAGTGAAGACCGAATACAGTTTGGTTCGGTGGAAGTTAACGCCACCATTCCAGGTGCCTTCCACCACCTTTCTTCAGCCATCGTGGTCTCTTTGTCAGCACATCCCCCTCTCAGCAGTCATATATATATATATATATATATATATATATATATATATATATTCATAAAATTATTTACATTCACAGACCTTTTACTAAGGTCCATTCAAATCACACAGTCACATCTTTGAGATTGCCATAGTTCTTGGCCAATATAGTTATTTTTTACAGACTAGGGGAAATAGGGTGTTACACATATATCAGGAAACAAGACCAACAACAAAGGAAAGATCAGGACGGGTATGAGAGAAGTCTAAGAGGATACCAACTAACTGACAGTACAGGGTGGCATCAACTTCAGGAGAAGTATAGGTGGAAGTAAGCTTGACTCTAGACTGGAAGGGAGAAGGGGTTGGTTTACAATCATCCATGTAAAAGCGACGAAGAGGTCACAAGCATACTTAGACTGGGAAAGAAAAAATCCTTCATTGGTTTGCAAAATTTGGAGGCCAAGGAAATAGTGCAAAAAGCCTAAGTCGGTCATTTCAAATTTCTTCTTAAGGCTGGTTTTCACATGGTTTAAAAGTTTTGGTTCACTACCAGTAAGGATAAGGTCATCAACATAAAGGACAAGGATTATGCGATGACTTTCTACTTTCTTGGTATAGACATTAGGATCAGAATGACATCTAGAGAATCCAATGACAATAAGAAAGATGTCCATTTTGGCATACCAAGCTCGGGGAGCTTGCTTGAGACCATAAAGAGATTTCTTGCGGCGACAAACAAGGCTAGAGTCATTCTAGACATAGCCAGGAGGTTGTTCCATGTAGATTTCTTCTTTCAAATTGCCATGTAAGAAGGCAGATTTAACATCTATCTGATGGAACTCCCATTTATGCGAGGCAGTAAGGGCAAGAACAAGGCGGATGGAATTCATTTTGCCTACAGGGGCAAAGGTTTCATTATAGTCAATTCCTTCAACTTGGGAAAATCCTTTGGTAACTAGCTGAGCCTTGTGTCTTTCAACACTTCCATCTGATGCATACTTAGTTCTATAGACCCATTTACATCTGACAAGTTTTCTTCCTTTTGGAAGAGGTACAACATCCCAAGTATCATTTGCCATTAAAGAACGATACTCTTCATTCAATGCTATATCCCAATCTGGATGACCTGAAGCTTCTGCAAATGTTTTTTGATCAGGAGTCTCTGAAACTTAAGCCAAAAGAGAAGAGGCTCGCTGGAACTGTGAACGTGTTCGATGCTGATCTGAAGGATCACCGACAAGACCACCAACTACTTCTCATGTTGAACATACCCATCTAGGAAGCGGTGGAACTAGTGCTAGTTAAGGTTCAAAGGACTCATCTAGAGGAGGGTGAGCAGGCAGAGGTGGATTTTCATCCTCACCGTCATCATCTGAAGAAGTAACCAGATCAAAAGAAGGCACAAATGTTGAATATGGATCGCAGGCCGAAGAAGGCACAACCACCGAATTAGGCTCGCAGGCCAAAGAAGGCACAAATGTCGAATTGGGCTCACAAGCCAAGAGATTTTCATGAAATTTAACATCTCTTCTAATAATAATTTCATTACAATGTGATTGAAGAAGTCTGTAACCTTTGACATCTTCAGAATAACCAACAAATATACACTTCTCACTTTTAGGCTGCAATGCTTTCCTTTTCTCATTAGGAATACGAGCCCGTGCTATACTGCCAAATACACGAAAGTGACTTACATCTGGTTTAATTTTATTCCAAGCTTCTTCCGGTGTTATATTTTTAAGATCCTTTGTGGGAGTGCGATTTGCTATGTAATTTGCATAGTTAATGGCTTCTACCCAATACTTTAGACTTAATCCCTTAGATTGGATCATACAATTAGCCATTTCTTTTAATGTGCGGTTCTTTCTCTCAGCAACACCATTTTGTTGTGGTGTATATGGAACAATGCGTTGCATTTGGATTCCCTGTGTAGTGCAGTAACTTGTAAAATTATTGTTCACATATTTGCCTCCATTATCTATTCTTAACCTTTGAATTTGATGTCCAAATTGCTTTTCTACAAGGGCCTTGTAGGCCAAAAACTTGTCAAAAACTTCACTTTTAAGTTTTAGGAAGTAAACCCAAGTACATCTAGAAAAGTCATCAATGAAAGTTAAGAAATACTTGCACCCAGAAAAAGAAGGAGAATAAAGTGGACCACACAAATCACTGTGAACAAGCTACAAAGGACCCGAGGCGTGCCAAGAGGCACGTTTTTCAAAACTATCCCAATGATGTTTGCCGAGAAAACAACCTGCACAAACACCATCTCTTCATGAAACAAGAGGAAGACCAGTCACCATCTGTTGATTACATAATTGCTTCAATGAGCGATATTTTAGATGACCAAACCGCTCATGCCAAAGTTTGCTCAAGTCATCGCTATGAGCAACAAAAACTGATGAAAAAGATGATGACCCAAAGTTGTCAAATTTGTACAACTTGGTAATATCATCAACAATTCCAGTTGCAAGAACATGCTTAGGATCTTTTAGATCCTTGATTACAACTTGTTGAGGGATATACTGATAGAAGGTTACAAGAAAGACTTGGAACATATAATACATTATTGAAATGACCATTTTCTACTGGAACTGTTCCAGATCCTTCAACACTAAGAGATATATCATCACCAACAAATATTTTCTTGGTGTTACATTCATTTAGAGTGGAAAATATGGCTCTATCCTTAGCCATCTGATAAGATGCTCCAGAATCAATAAGCCACTCATCAGAAGTAGAATTTGAATTGAAGGAGAAACCAGAAGTAGAAAGTGCATGCCCATGAAAAGAAGAAGAAGAAGTAGAATCAATACCGATGTTGTGCTTCTTCATCGCTGCTTCTAAAGCTGCCATCTTCTTGAAACATTTGGACTCATCATGACCATCTTTATAAAAAAAGTTTCAATGTCGGTTGGTATTCTTATTTTTATATTTTTCTCCTTTGTCACCATTAGGAGCTGAAGCTATCTGAGTGGGTTTAAGACCCTTATGTTGTTTGTTGTTGTAGCGAGGATGTTGCTTCTTGGGATACTTGGGTTTATCTTTCTGATGGGCAACTAAGGCTTTGTTGGAGGTACCCGCAGTGTTGATCACTCCAAGTTGTACAAGCTTATCTTCCTCTCTAATCAAAGAAGCACAAAAGGACTCAAGAGTGGGTTTTTCATAAGCTTTCCCTAGAGCCTCTCTCATAGAATAAAAGGTAGATACAAACAAAGAATATGCACTACCTAGCTTAGAAAGAATAAGATAGATGCAACACCCTTCCTCCATTTTTATCTTACATTCTTTACATAAAATTCTGAGTGTTTTAAACTTAGATAAATAGTCTCCAAGGCAAGAAAAATCACTTGGACTCAAGGTCAGTATTTGATTTTCTAACTGTTGTGCTCGAATAATATTGAGTTTACCAAACACAGATTCAATCTTGTCCCAAGCTTCTTCGAGGTCATCAATTTCTTGAAGGTGGTACCTTAAATCAGGAGAGATGGACATTCTGATTAGTCCTTGTGCTTTGTCATTCCTATTATTCTACTTGGCTTTCTTATCAGCATCAGTGGGTGCTTTTTCCTTTCCCAAGGTAATCCGGTACAAGCCTTTACTTCTTAATAAATCTTCCATATGAGATTTTCATTGGAAGTAGTTGTTGCTGGTAAGAAAGACATTACTTTTAGAAGCCATATGCAGATAATGTGGATTTAAAAACTAAAACTGATGATCAGGATGGAAAGAGCTCAAAAAATTATGCATTTTAAAAACGACACTGAAAACAGACTTCCGATGTGAGAGTTATGCCCTTTTAAAAAAAAACATAAACGGTAACCAACTGACCACGTGATTGTGTAAGCTGCTTTATGAAGTGACCCACTTTTATAAAGAGAAGTGGGGATCACTTTTACAATGAAGTTACTTTATAATAGAAAAGATGCATGCAAAATAAATAACTCTAAAATATAATATTAAAGTTACTTATAGTGATTCACTTTTATACTTGAAGTGAAATACACTTTACAATTTTAGCATGAACTTTTAAAAAAAAAAGTAACAAAAGAGAGACTTGAACTCAAGACCTCTTACTTAATAAGAAAATTTTTAACCAAATGATCTAGCAAAACATATTGTAATGTTCAGAAGGAGGATTGGGGGTGTTGTTGTTGTTGTTGTTGTTGTGGAAGACGACCTTGGAAAACGTGCTAAAAAAAAAACTCTTTTCACACAAGAAAAAAATTTCGCTTCTCGATGACAACAAGGGTTAGATCTCGGTTAGCTTACCCGAAAGATGCACCTTTTCCTATCTGTTTCTGATTTGTCGAGATCGCACAAGGTGTGGGGCAAAGAGAATAAACAGATCTAAAAGTGTAGCAACCTGGAAATAAATAAAACAAAACCGAAATAAAACCAAAATACTACTATGCAAAAAATTTTAAAAAATGCATATTCAAGCTTTATACCTCCGGATCCGACTGTAATGGCTGTATCTTGGGCAAACAGAAACATTTTCAAGTGAAACGAAAAGTGTTCCTAACTGAAACGAGCACTTTGGATGCAATGGAACAATCATCTCAGCCCATAAATGTACATAAATGATAGAAAATGGAGATTGGGCAATTCGGCTTCACGATCTCGATCTACAACATGAGCGGGTCTTAAAACATGATCTGATACCATGTTCGACAACACAGGTATTCCAACAGAGGACTAACACCTTCAATAACCACTCACATAACCAGATCAATTATCAACACACCGATGTTTTCACTTGGTAAAACCCCTACGGGGAAACATCCACGGCCCCAACCAACATGACCACTTGGAGCAGTTTATTAATGCAAAGAAAAAGATTACAGAGAGATTTTACAAGAGAGTTTCTCACAATCGATCATCGGCAAATGACCTTCCATTCTCTTTAAATAGAGATCATGGACCAATCGGATGTTAAGCCACAGATCAATGGCCATTAAGATCCAGGAGAGTATGAACCGTTGGATCACTCTATGTCGGGAACATATCGTGACTGTCGGATTTCCTAACTACAAATGCATACTAAAGAAACACAATAGAAAACACACTTTTACCTAACGACACAATAGACAAAGTAGATCTTAACTAACTCCTAAGTGTCTAAATATCCTAATAGTATTCTACTTGACTACGAAGCTCAGTGCTAAGAAAGAAACAATATCTAAAGAAAAGAGGTAAGATCTTAAAGCTTTGTGCTCTGGTAAGGGTAAGATAAGTGGAAATTTTTGCTTTGAAAGTATGAATCTAGGTATGTTTGATAGATTTTGTCATAATCTGAAAACTAGGGCACAGTTAGAAGAAAGAGCTGATCAGAATAAAATTGATAGAAATAGAGAAAGATATGCTATTCTTATGCGTAGAAAGAATTTTTGGACTAATAAGTGGATGCAAGAACCTATAAAGAATTTTTGCAGATTGCAGGTCCAACACTGTGATCCCAGTGCGCAGTACAGGAAAGGCTGGGGATCGTTTAAAAGAAAGAGAGGATTGATACTGTGTTACAATTGCATAAGATTGGGACACCTTGCTAAGGAATGCCCTGGTACAGGTCCTATTTGTCTTTGTTGTAAAGCTATTGGTCATGAGGTTGAGGATTACCCAAGGATGATTGCTAAAGTTGAAAATATGAACATGAGACAAGAAAATTCTGAAGAGGGACAAGAGACTAAGAATCAGAAAGAGAAAGAATCAAAGAAAGCTCAGACTATGTTAATACAATTAAAAGAAGTAATGAATGATCACATAGACATCATTTTACCAGAGATCCTGAAAGAAAAACAACGCATAGTTACAAGAATAGAAGACTTCGACATATACTGTGTATTGGATTAAGAAACACATGTGAATATTATGGCAGAAAGCACTTGGGAAATTTTGGGAAAGCCTGTTATGATACCTTCATTGGGAAGGATAGGCTTGTTTAAAGGAAATATGATAACCCTATGTGGAAGAGTTACTAATATGCCTATGGTTGCTCATGAAACATCGACATAAGAGGACTTTGAAGTTATTAGGTTTGTTGAGAAGAATGCCCCTTTTCCACTATTATTAGGTAAGAATTGGATTGAGAAGGATCAAATCAGAAGGAAAGCAGAAGAGGAAACTACAGAACAGAAAAAGCAAGAACTAAGGGACCTCATAGCCAGAAAAACATAGCGACTAATAGAAGAACAAGAGGATAAGTCAAAGCAACAGAGGGCCAGAGAATTAGTTGTCAAAGTTGAAAGAACACAGGAAGGCTTAAAGAACTTGTCCATGCAAGAAAGAAGTATAGTCACCCCATAAATAATAATATAAGGGACATTAACCTTAGAATTTGTAAGAACACATCAGTAGTGCGAAGTCCCCTAACCAAGAGAAGATAAGAATAAGAATGGAAAGAGGAATCTAGAGACTCGGATCACAGGAAAGAAGGCAAGAAAGCTCATTAAGAAGAAAGCCAAATTAGAAAAACTACAGGAAGTTCCAGAGAAGACTTCGAAGGAGGCAGGCTTGCAGGCCCTAAACCTCGTCGGAACAACAGAACCATGCAGAATGGGATTTCTCCACGATGAAGCAATATGAATGTTGGAGGTGGCCCGATCGTTAGAATAACGCCCAAGAACGGCTAGAAAATGCAGTTATGAGCAAATGGACCGTTGAGATCATGCCACAACGAACAAATTCACATTGATGGATGCATCCCTGCTCGTTGGAGGAATCCGTTATGACACTTACTTATTTAACTCGTCGGGCGCTGCGCCGTGACCACTTTTTTCCACCCATGAATATCCAAGCTAACAGAGAAACCATTGTATCACGTTGTGCTTTCTAGACCTCGCCATCCATTTGATTACCTCGCTTGTCTGTTCACCTACACGCTCTATTTAGTTACAAGTGTGAATGTCGGGCGAACCTAGCGTGTTAGAGAAGTCCGTGGAAGATATTTTTGTGGAGCTCATGGATGAGAGAGTTATGTTTGTCGGAATACATGCATTGTCTACTGACAGATTGCAATCATCCCCCTCGACTGGACGTCGTTCTAGCCATGCTACTGAGAAGCGAATCGAGCACCGCGACAATCTGGCTAACACGAAGAAGATCCCATTGGTCTTGCCAGAGTACATACTGCCTTTGGCTGGAACGGTTAACCGCAACAGTATCCCACATGACTTTGAGTATACATTGATCACTGTGTACATCCCGAAGGGGATACGAGTAGTTGGACCTCAGTTAGGACAGATCCCCACCTTGAAGAACAATGACTTTAACCTCGACGATAGAAAGAACTACGCCATGCTCGCACCCCATAGATATTTGATGAGGACGACTGGGAAGAAGCCGCGCATAGTTTCCCAAGCATGGATTAAGGAGCTGGCGTAGTTAACGATCCTGAATGTGATATATATTCCTCACTTTGGTCGACATCAGGAGGTTAACGCTTGCATTAAACTTCTCTTGTCGTGCTACCATGGAGGGTATATGTGGCTCGACAGGCGTGTTACTGTGGATCTGACGTTGATCCACTTGATTAAAGGACTGAGCATGCAAGGACCAGACCCTCAACAGTTCTACGTAGGGAAAACCTCAAATCGATCCCTGGAACAACGCATAAAGGAGGATTATGGAGATGTAGAAAAGGGTAATTGACGCTACAAGGTAGCCTCTATCTAGGATGGCGTAGTGCGCCTATCTTGTCAGCTTATAGCTTGCAAGCTCGCCTGAAAGAACCATCCCACGGAAGTCACATGATTCGTAGTCGACCTCACAGGAAAGTGCATGGAGGGGATGCAAATGAATTGGGTGAGTTACCTCATCAATGAGATCGAGAAGGACTGTTGTGAAGTGCAATACTAGGGCTACAAATTCCATTTTAGTTGGTTACTGGTGTTGATCACATTTGTCTCTTGCCAGATGCTGGAAGGAGCCACATTTCCAGAAGTTGAGCCATCAGAGTCATTGGCTGCGAGGTTCTCCACCTTGTGGTACAAAAATGAGATGTCGAAGTAGTGGTAGTCGAACTCTGTCTTCCATGCCTACTACCAACAACTGGAGCGTGTTATTGAGGCATTTCCATGAATGACACCGAACACATTGGTCCAGTACATGCCGCTAGTGAAGTTCTGCGTAGATCAACACTTTATTTATATCACTGCGCGTAGGGATGAAAGAAAGGAGGAGTTGTTGTTATCAAACTAATATGTAGGTGAGGACACTAACAGATCTCCCTAGATCCACCTGGATCTAGAAAAAAACAGGACAGGACACGACTCTTCCCCTAAGTTGTAATCATTGATTCTACTAATAGGAAGGAATAAGTGACATACCTTTATATCGCTTCCTTAAGTCTTTGTTGTTCCCGCTTCGCTTCGATGCTCTTGCGAAGTCAAGTCCAAGACGACACAAACCAACCAAAGTGAAGATAGCAAAGTATATATTGAATGTCAACTTATGCAAATGATCAAGGAATTACACAATAAAGTGAGAGTGACTTTATGGGAAAGGGACATGCCGTTGTATCATATTAATTGAAAGTAGAAGATACAACCTGATCACCTTGATGTCACAAGCTTCCTTTCAGTGACCCTTGGTTCCAACACACACACTTTCTCTACACTTGCATGAAGAAGATCCAATTCCTCTTGATAGACCAACTAGAGTCTTCAAGCATCTGTCCAAGCAGGGTTCTTCACACAATTCTTTCACCTATTCTTCATTCAATCTTGCTTAACCTTTTCCATGAGAAACCTTTCAATATATAGGAGAAGGAGAGATGGTTACATGGATGAGGATGATCCCATCAAATCTGAGAAGTCAGTAAAATGACAACCATACGAATGCCAACTCGTTTTATAGAAGATTCCCTTCTAGAACCCTCAAGACCTCTTCTCCTTTCCAAGCTTAAAAATAGGTTCGCACCCTGTGTATAGAGAAAACTGCGAGAAGTTCGCACCCTAACTGAAGGTGGCCTGCGAGAATGAGGGATTCTCGCACCCTAGGCCATAGGCAGTCTGTGAACTCACTTTAAAAATATGTTTTTGGAAGGAGACAAGGGCCACTTTTCTCAGGCAAAAAGTCCTTGTTGGGAGCCTGAATACACCATTGTTAAGACATCACCAGAGTGACCAAAATCATGTGTAATAGAATGCCCCCCAAAGTATGAGGTCAGAATCTATGATAGCCAAAATACTTTGTAAACTGTGTGTGTGTGTTAGAAACTAGGAGTGCACCTAATCAGAAACCTGCAAACAACCAAGCATCTGTAGAATATAATGCCAGTTCTGAGGTAGGCATTCCCATACTCAGATCACAAATGGATGACATCATGAATGTAGGTCATGGCCACCAATCATACATAGTGGATCCATGCCGTAAAAAATAATGCATAGCCAACATGAATACACTGTGGATCCATGCGAGAAGACTGAAATTAAGACGACATAACCACATGACATACAAAGTGGATCTATGTGTCAACAAATCATACATATTCCATCGCAGCCCGGATAAAAAAGATGAGACCCAGGGTCTTCAATCCCGCCACCTGAAAGTACGAATCTAGCCATGTGATTACATGTGCTGAAGTCAAACATGGTAGAAACCACTTGATTATTGGTCATTAATGAAACCGTTAACAAGTGCGAGGGAAATCACCATTAATGTCAATGACTCCCAAGGTACACTAGTACAATCTAATGAATGTGCATAAATGAGCTGAGGTCGAACATTCAATAGAATCTCCCGATTAGGGGTCAATGATGAAAACCCACTGCCGAAAGCGAGGAAATCTGCCATTGAGGCATGGAAGTCCCAAGGTACCAAACAATTTCTAAGTCTTGTTTCCGAATAATGAGTTGGAGTCGATGGAACAAGACTCATCACAGGAGGACCTTGATGTATCCCCCATCAATGACATGAAATAAGTAACAGATTTTGAAGGTGAAACAAAATATGATATAGGTTGAATTGGACACAGGGAAGGCCGACACGGTGAGAATGGACAACTGCAGATGGCTGACTCAATAGAGGGTTTGGATGAACTTCTCTTGAACATATGAATGACACGACCAAGGACTTGGCAGCACTGACTCAAAGATGACTCAGGATATGACCTTGTAGCAAATTTAATGAGAGACAAATGGATTTCCCAAACTGGCTTCAAATAATGAATAGGGGGTGTCATGTTCAAGAGCGACACTTACTGCCAAAAATGTGAATACGAAAACACATCTCTTTCCCAAATTCCCCCCCACCATTTCTGGCGAGTACCTTTTTATTTTTACTCAAGATTGAAGAGGATAACATATGCTTGTTGATATAAGCTCATCCCTTGGACGAGTCCCTCAGAGTATTTTTAACGAACCCTTGGAAGGAGTGGCTCAGTCCCATTACGGGTCTTTCGATGTTTGTTTAACGAGTCCAAAGATAGAAAACTCGAGGGTTTTTCATGTTTTGTGAGTCTAAAAAACACTTAAAGAGAACTCTCTCAGTTCCTTTTTCGTAAAGTAGTTCGACAGGACCGAAAAAGTGATAAACTATCGCTCATCGAACGTTTTGTTCAGATACTTTTACGAGCGTGACCAGAACAAGGTCGATTGGCAATCTTTTCGTTTTTATGGAGTATGAAAAGAGCTTAAAGGATACTCCTTTGTGTTCATCGTTTTCGTGTTACCATGATGAGTATGAAAAGACGAGAAAAGTATACTCGGTTATGTTCTCATGTATTTTTGAGTGCGAGAACGAACGAAGACTAAGCTCGAAGTTTTTCTAAAAACTATAAAAAGTAGTCGTACATGCGACGAAAAAGAAAAAACATCCGTACTCTCTTGTGTGGACTTCAAAGTCATTATATCTGCAAAAAGTCACACTCATAAGGCTATTAGGCATTAGGTTTGATGGACAAAACAATATAAAAATCAACAAAAATGGTAAAAAGTAAATATATGTGGGTAAAAGGGCTTTTACCATATTCATTGTGATTTTGCCAAGAACTTTGCCCAAAACAACTCTTTTTACCTCAAATTTCATTGCTCGATCACGGGAGGCACAAGCGATCGTTTGGCAAACCGTCTCCGTCAACGAGGTAAGCTCTTGATAGTCTACCTTTTCCATGGTTTAGTTTTTGTTTTCATTGGCAATTTTCAATGTTTTGGGTTTGTTTTAGGGCCAAAACTTGCGCCCGGGCATTCTCGCAGGCTAGCCATACGGGACTTGCGAGAATGCATGATTCTCGTAGGCAGCCTCAAAGGCACCTACGAGAATCTCGCACTGTGATAAAGGGGCACCTGCGAGGGCCGAAAAATGAAATTTCACTTTGATTTTTGCTCAATAAAAAATATGCAAAGGTTTGAAATGAGTTGTTGACCCTTCTCTTATGGTCCTTGTGCAGGCATTTGACCGTCACAATGCTGGAGTGGCGAGAAAGAGAGCATGAGGAAGAGAATGTTATTGCCGGGAATGACCCGGGTACCGTTGCCACCCTCCGAGACTGTGGGCTCTTGAAATTCTTCCGGATTCCGGGCATGAGGGCCCAAATCAGGTTGTTGGAGTACCTGGTTCATATGTGGGACGTAGACCAACAGTTGTTTCACATGGGAGTCCACACTTTGACCCTAGATATCGAGGATATCTACTTTCTGATAGGGTTATCACGGCGTGGGTACCATGCTAGTTTGACCAGTAGTCGAGGTGGCAGACTCCCTATGAGTGAGTATTGTCGCCAATACTGTGTCCCAGAGGCAGAAAGAAGCAAAGGCAAGGTGGCTATTTGGGGGGTCCAAGATTTGACCCTGCGAACATCTTGTTCACTATAGCATGCATGGCTGGGAGCGCTAATTCACACATGGCTCTCCAGAGCTACTTCCAATACGCCATAGAGTGCACAGAGCTACGAGTCTTCAACTGGTCGGATGTAGTTCTCCGCAGTATGAAGAGACAATTGACAAAATGCAGGAAAGGAGACCCGAAGCAGTTCAGGTACAGATCGCTTTTGGTGTCCTTCTTTCTTGAGAGGGTCCCATTGCTGAGATTACAGGTTGAGTGGGGTTTACCGGCCCCACAGGATCCGAGGATGCTGAGGTGGTGTAACCTCATGGCCCGACACATAGCTGGGCCTATCATCAAATACAATGATTCATTCTTTGACTGGTTGCGGCCACAGATGCTAATGGTTGATGACTACGCCTATGTCGGGTTGGACTTTCAAGGGGATCCGGATTTAGCCCTACCTGAGGATGCTCAGTGGGGTGACCTAGGTAATAAATACACATTTTGTTCTTTTAAATGTTTTTGTAATTTTTATCATATAAAATGTTTTTTATGTTTGTCCAAGAACTGATCACAAATATCTTTTTGATGACATAGATGTGGGGCCATACCGACCTCCAGGGACGTCTCCTATTCAACGACGAGGAGAGGTGGCTCCAATGGTGCGATGGGATGCCGAAGACTATGAAGTAGTGGAGAAAAACTTGGAGGGGTTGACTGCTGACATTCCAGACATGACTATTGGGGAGATCCCTCGGCATTATCAGTGCCATACTGTGGGTGTGTCAGAGTCTATTGGTCAACTGCTTCGTAGGGTGGCCTAGGCAGTTGTGTGTTATCGTGAGCGTCACCCATGATGCTACTTTGTAGAAGCTATGAGCTTCAGATTTTGAAATTTTGGTCCTTGGACATAAACTTTTTGTAAAAACTTTTGATCGTTATATACATATATACGACTTCTACTGGTTTATCTTGTGTTGTGTGATACATGTGATGTGATTGGTTTATAAATGGCCCAAATGTCTGTCTAATACATAGTTAGCTAATGCATCAGTTAATGTATTTAGACATCTAGGAATATGTTGATACTCAATATAATCAAAATAACGTTCCAAGAGGCGAATTCGTAAATATACCCGTAATAAAGTAGGACTTCGAATAGCATAGACATTACTTAACTGTAGTACTACTAGCTGCAAATCGAGTCGTACAACCAAGTGACGGATACCAAGTGAAATAACATCAATCAACAATTCGATAAGGACGCTATACTCTATAATATTGTTGGTCGCATGGCCGAGACACACACCTCGTAGAGTGATAAGTTCGTTTGTAGGGGCATAAATTGCCCAAGCAACAGAAGCAAGGTTCTGAGTACTAAAGCTAGCGCCATCAGCGAAGCCAATGTGGGGTAGCGAAGACTCCGACATTTGGAAAACACAACATAACATAAGGGCAGAGACCAGATAACGAAAAGCATACTATAGTAACACACAAGAATTATGATACAATAAAATACAAGTACTCATGCACATGTGATCTTAGGCATAGTACTTCTTTAAGTACAACCCATTTATAGGTTCACTTAAAGGGATACTGTCGTAATCTACTAACTCGTAAGCTCCTTTCTCCAAAACTCGTTTAACTATATACGATCCTCACCACATAGCTTCAAATTTTCCATCTCCTAGCATATCCCGATCTTGTTCGTAAAGGAGAACTAGATCACCTTCAGAGAAAACACGAGGCTTGACATGTTTGTCGTATTGGGATTTGACGCATTTCTTCTGGGCTTCTATGACTAGGGTGGAATCGCGACGAGTTTCATCTAATCGCATGAGATACAACAGACGTTCTTCTTCAGTAGAAGTGTTTGGGAGGAGTTCGACGACTAGTTTTAGGGAGGGTATCTCACATTCAATCGGCAGGATGGCTTCTAGACCACAGACTAACCGGAATGGTGTAAACCCGGTAGCAGACTTAACGGATGTCCGGTAAGCCCACAATGATGAAAACAACATCGTGTGCCAACTTGTTTTGTGAATCCCTATCATTCGTCGAAGAATGGTAATGAGGACTTCGTTAATTGCTTCGACTTGGTCATTGGCTTGTGGGTAATAGGGTGTTGAGTTTTCATGGCGAAGACCCAACTTTTCCGTGAGTTCAGACATCATGAAGTTTCTAAAGTGGCTACTGTGATCGGTAATGATAGCCTAAGGAACACCAAAACGAGCTATGATGTGATTGAATATGAATAATGCTACAGTCTTTCCGGTGTTGTCAAATGTTGGCATCGCCTCGGCCCATTTCGTAAAATAGTCTACGGCTACAATCAGGGATGATTTTAAGGATGGAAATTTATTTTAAAATGGAGAAACCTTGGCGATTCTTACTAATCCTTCATATGCCAACTATAAATGATTGACGATATTTTTGTAAAAATATTCAAATTTCTAAGGATTTAATATAGTTTTTATAAAATTTTGACGATTTTTAAGGTAAAATAATTTTATCTTATAGAATTTGGGCGAATCATTTTTAAAATAGCGAATCTCGTTTTTGGAAAAACCATGGAAAATTATCCCATGAGAGAAATTTAGCCCCTAAAATCATCCATGGCTACAATAATGTATCCATCCCCCCGGTCGAGTGAGGGTGACATGTCATGAAATTGATACCCCATTTCGCAAAAGGACCAACGGAGACCACAGGGTGAAGAGGAGCGGGATGTGATCGTATTTTATGGTTGTAGGTCTGGCAAGTGTGGCATTTTTGGACGACAATTATACAATCGTTAAATAAAGAAGGCCAAAAATACCTAGCTCGCAAGATCTTCTGGGTAGTAGCATACCCAGACATATGACCACCACAAGCTCCAGAATGGCAATCATTTAGGGCTTTTCATCAAACGTGAGGCAGCGTCGAAACACTGAGTCAATCCCACGATGATAAAGAGTATCACCGAGGATAATATACCGACAATCTTGGTAGCGTATTCGAGGACGGTCAATACTAGACAAATTGGGCCAGAAAGTCTGGGTTTGGAGATATATGATGATATCTCCGTACCAAAGATCATCGGAACTAATTAGGAAAAGGGATTTATCAGGTAATGAATCGGCTACTATGTTTTTCGTCTCAGAGTAGGGAAAGTTGCATATCAACTTGACAAACACTAAGGATTTCTTGGACTTAGCGCGTTCAAATTCTAAGTCAAAGTCCTGGAGTATCACGATCCATTTGGAGTATTTTCCCCCTAGCAGTTGATGTGTGAGAATGTGTTGTATAGGGTTGTAGTTAGAAATTACCGTAGTCTTGCGAGAGAGGATATAGTTCCGGAAACGTTGGACTGCTTGGACGGCTGCCAAGGCCAGTTTTTCGACATGTAAATACTTGATTTCGGTAGGCGTTAGACTTCGACTCAAGTAATAGATGACATGTTCTTCATTAGAATCATCCTCCTAGACGAGAACCATAGCGATGGTGTAATCCGAGGCTGCGAGGTAGAGGAAATAATCACGGCTGTAATCCGGTGGGAAGAGAAGCGGAGTACGTGTCAGGGACAGTTTCAAATCTTCAAAGGCTTTGTTGGCGATGGTATCCCATACGAACTCAGATCCCTTTTTGAGTAGTCACGTAAATCCAAGAGTTAGCTCGACATAGTTCGGGATGAAACAACGAAGAAAGTTTGCTTTCCCTTGCAAACTTTGTAACTGACGAAGCGAAGAAGGAGGAGGGAGATTGAGAATCACCTCAACCTTCAAAGGATCTATTTTGATCCCTTGACGTGAAACAATAAATCCTAGAAGTCGGCCAGATTCTATGCAGAAAACACATTTGTGAGGATTCAAGCATATATGGTAAAACTGACATCGGAGGAAAATGGCTCGGAGGTGTATTGGATGATCGACACAACACATGGAATGAGCGGGTAAGTCATTGAGATATGGCTGCACGATGTGCTTGATATCATGGAAAGCATAAGACATAGCGCGCTGAAAAGTTGTGCTAGTGTTTTTTAGACCGAAAGGAAGTTTCTGATAGGCAAAAGTGCCCCAAGGACAAATAAAAGCGGTTTTGTGTTGATCCTCGGGAACGATATTGATTTGATTATATCCGGAGAAACCATCCATCAGAGAGAAGATTTCACTTTCGGCACAATCACCCACAATCTAGTCGACGAAGGGGGTAGGAAAGTTGTCTTTAGTACATGCTTTGTTGATATCCCTATAATCAATGCACATGCGGATTGTGCCTTGTTTCTTGTCGATTGGGACAAGATTGGAAACCCAGTCAGTGAGAGCCACTGGGTAAATAAAGTCGGCTTTGAAAAGTTTCTCGACTTCAATCTTGATAGCGACCGCTTTACGTGGGTGGACCAGACGAAGGCATTGCCGGACGGGTTTAGCATCTAGGTATGTCTTGATCTCATGTATCACAATGTTGGGGTCAATACTCGACATTTCTTCATAGCTCCAGGCGAAGACGTCACAAAATTCTTTGAAAAGTGACTTGTAGGTGACGATTTCGTCAAGGGAACATGAAGCTCCGATATGCACATTTTCAACAATTCCAGGTTTTATGGATATGTCGAGGGGAATGGTGGGTGATATATTGCTTAAGTTCCCTTCGGAAAACACATCGTGTGTAGACTAGGGAATGATGGAAATGATGACAACGGTCGAGATTCGTTGGTAGCTCTCAATGGTGTGTTGTTCAAGGAAGAGGATGGAACGATGATGTCCATCGTCCCACGGGGTGTCTTCCATAATAGACATAATCATCTCGTCCATGGGAAAGATGGCTGAGAAAGGATCTGGAGATAAATCACCAAGAGAGGGGGTAGAAGGAGTTGCCGATTGAATGGCCTGATAGGCGGATTCGACTGGACTCAAAGGCATTTCGTCGCCGTAACGAAGATGATCGTCGGGTTTGGGTACCATCCATGGGTCGTGAGATGCAGGGGTTCCATGAATAGAGGTGGAGATCATGTTGATTGAAGTGACAGACGGATGTGGAACATCGGGTGGTGGGATGGGGAAGGTACCCATTAACGAGGAGTCTTTAAGAAGACCCACATCGACATTCTCATATCCGGGGGGGTTTTGACAATGAACGGTACATTTCTAGTACGCGCATCCGAGTTAAAGAAGGATAATTGGTCGATGGTAATTACCTTTCCTTGATGTGGGAAACGTACAACACGAAAAAGAGTCGACAGAATTGCGCGCATGGAATCAATCCAGCTATGACCAAGTAGAAGGTTGTAATTGAGAGGAGCGTCAAAGACTTCCACTTCAACTTGGACTGTTTTGCCTTCTAACGTAATAGGCAACGAAGGGAGGACACTGCAAGGCTTAAAACCAAATCCATTAAAGGCTTTGAGTGTGTTGTGGGATTCATTCAAAGAGGGAGAGCCAATGACTTTCCAGCAGGTAATAGACATGACACACGTCGAGGCACCCTCGTTGATAACATTTCTACAAATGTTTTTGTCGAAGACAATAACTTGTATTTGGAATACGAGTTGAGGGGGTAACCTTGGAATGTGATCTTCTAAGTAAAAAATTATTAAATTCATATCCGTAGGGTCGATTCCACCGATGGCTTTCAACAGTGCCTTCCGTTGAGTAGGACAACTTTGAAGGACTCCAAGGGCTGACATCGCAGATGGTGCTTGGGCCAGATCTTCAACAATACTGTAGTTCTGGGCAGCACGGGCATGAGGATTGAAAGCCAATTTTCGAACGACGCCCTTTAAAGGAGAGCGAAGAACTATGTTGAGGCTCGGTCGTTTAAGATGAAGAGGACCATTGGTAGGTGGAGTTGTGGGAGATGGTTGGACCAATGAAGGAGGTATAACATCAACCTTCTCTTTAGAGGAGGAATAATCTTTGGCTCGAGTGGTAAGTGTGATGTCGTTTTGCTTTGAATCTCCTGTACACATTAAGTCAGGATGTATTGGAGGGAGAGGGTTGGTCGTGAATGACCAATTGGGCCTGTTATTGAGAAGGGAAGGGTTGTGACAATATGACCAGAGTGGGTGGTTTCGTGGTCCCTTGAAGGAACTTAGTAACCTCAACTCGTCTTGGAAAATCCTTAGTGTAGTGATCATCACCACAGATAAGACAAGGGTATTGGGGTTTGCGCTTATCCCTATCATCAACAAGTGGTGTTTTGGTTCTCTCTGCTTGCGAATTATTTTTGTCCTCCTTATTCTTACCCTTTCCCTTTCTGGATTTTTTTTTACCGGCGGGGGTAGATTGAACAACATTTACCTCAGAAGTTTTGCCGGTGGGAGGGGTAGGAGACAAAGAATTTTGAACATTATAAGAAATGGGTTTGGGGTTGTTGCTAGAGGTTTGGACGGAATGTGGTTGGGCATGGAAAGTGCCAATCACACCGTCGGCCGCATGAGAAGTTGGAGGAGTAGTTGAAGTGGCGGAAGTAGAAGGACGAGGTGCATCAGGGAGTAAGTCGTAAAGAGTATCCGTTTGTGAGTAAACGAGGTCAAGGTATTGAGCACGACTAATGGCCTGTTCTTCTGTGAAAACTGCACCCATGGCGATGTCACGACCGATGTCATTCATAAATGATTTCGTGAACCATTCTGCCAGCAACTAATTGGGAAGTTCGAGTTTGATGAGACGTCGTCTCCGTCGCCATTCATGAATGTGATCGGATATATGAGTGGCTTTGGTTTGTTTGAAATAACTCAAAATCTCAATTCCTGTTTCATAGTGGATCGGTAACTGGTAGTGGGTGAGGAAAACCATAGCGAGGGTGTTGAATTCAGAGAAGAAACCTCGTGGTAATTCTATATACCACTTCGTGGAAGAACCCGTGAGAGTTCTTTGAAAAAGGCGTAAACGAATAGAGTCATCCATCAAGGAGTTGGATGAGCACCAAAGGTGAAAAGTAATTACGTGATTGTTCGAGTCCTCTCCCGGTTTGCCATCTAATTTAGGGATGTCAGATAGTAGTTTGGCCGGAATGGTGGGCCATTGGGGAGAGTGACGGATCAAATCATTTAAAATCCTTGATAGATCTAGGAGGTCTAGGGTGGCTAAGAAAGGTAATTGTCTATTCAAATGCAGGTACTGGTGACTTTGGGGAGGGAGTCTCGTCGACAAACCAGTGGGACCATAAGCAGTCTGCATATAATGCGAGGATCCGAGAAGATTCGGTAGTGGTTGTGGAGGCAAGTAACTCATAGGGTTGTACCCTTGAATGGGGGTGTGGGGTTGAGCATTCAAGCCCCAAATAGGATTAGACGTACCTGGATAGGGTTGGCCTATACAAGGGGGTAAGACAGAGCTAGCTGAAAGTTGTTGCCCCGCAGTCGATTGAGGATTATGTTGGATCAGATGGTTGCAATACTGGGCCAAGGACGGAGGTATCTTTTGTCCATAGGGTGGGGTCAGTGGGGGTTGTCCTCCAATCGAGGGTTGTGTTCCAATCGGGGGTTGCATTCCAATTGGGATTTGCCTTGCAAGGGGGGGTTGAGTTGGGCCTCCTTGGTGAAATTGTCCACCAACAGGAATCTGAAAATTTGGTGTGAACGACGGAATGGTGCCACTAGGATCAGTGCCTCCGATAGAGGATGGAAAAGGTCCTCTGAAAGGGGGCGGAGGAAGTGTCGGAATGAAACCAGGAGGATGGTGCCCAGAAGGAGTGGAACTGCCAGGAGTCCCAGAGGTGATTTGCGCAGGAGTGGGAATAGAGGCATTCAACGCATGGTATCTGGGTGGAAGCGTCGGGGTGACTCTGGGCGAAAGCGGTGTGCCAATGGGGGCTTGGCTAGCCGCGGTAATCCCGGTGTGAAGATTCGTAGAATCTTTGTAATGGACCATTTGTAAAGGGAGAGTCAACATGTGGTCAGCTCGTGGAGCTTCTATACCAGGAAAATAATAAGCAGTAGTAAAAGGTACTATGTCTGGGTCAAAGGTTTCAGGTAGCGTAGGTGAGACAGTGATATCAATGCCTCCTGAGCCAAAGAGATCCTGTTTGAAAATGCCAGTAGCCCAAAAAGGATCTTGACCTTTAGGTCCCAGGAAAGGTCCAGTCGGTGATCCGGAAGACAGAACAACCAAGTCTCCGGAAGAATTCACTCGCATAATATGTCTCTCGGAGTCGGGGTGAAGTTGAAAGTCCTCTCGAGAATTGGAAATTCGGAATCGTTCTAGAGAGTCAGTTCTTTCCACTTGTGGAGTGGTGACGTCTTGGACTTCACTCTGTTGAGGAGAGCCCTCCGGTGAGTTGGTAGGCAAGGGTTGAGAACCTTCCATATTTTCTGGGGGTAAGCCTTGGATTTTACGCGAACGACGTGGAAGGTCAATTGTGATCGAGTTGAAAGCTTACGAAGAAAATCCTATGGTCAACTTGGGTAAACAAACATCATGCGCTAGTTGTTATCACTCTAGGAAACTCTCCTAGGCTGTAAGTCAGAGATGCCTGGTAACTTAATCTTTTGGTAACTGTTTTCTCAATAAAAAGTGTGGGTTTGGATCAAGTCAGAGGACTGAATCATTTCTCACTCAAATCATGCATAAACACATTTAGATGGACAAGGCTTTCAACCACAAATGTTCAGAGAGTTTACAAATAAAGGGATGTATGAAGAAATAACTATTATATCAGCAAAATCACATATGAAGCATATATGAATGGCTAATTACAATAATCACAGGAATACTTGCAAAGTTTAACTTATGAATGCAGTGATAAGATGACAGTTATCGGGCATAAACAAGCATAACAACATGAATATAATATCCAGGTGCAAGTACATAATAGATAAGAAGATGAAATCTGAACAAGTTATGGCAAAATAAGCTTGCTTTACTSAATATGAAAATGAGAAGTTTGAGTACATAATATGAAAAAGTCTCCAAAGTCGAACCCTTGGTTCCTATTCTACCTTTAGCTTTATAGCTTTACAATGTAGTTTTGAGATCCTGAAAACATGGATCAAATATGCTAAAGATAGTAAATCAAAATTTAGTTGCAAAAGATGTGGAATGATCCCCAAAAATGAGGTCAATCCCAGATTTCATGGTCTTCCTCTCTTGTTGAGTGAGGATGCAGTGCAGGATAGCCTTCCAAGGCTGAATGATGACTCTCCAAGAGATACAAATTCGAATTTGTTGATGTGAGTAAGTGTCCTGATTTTCTGTCTTTGTCAAAGATACCAAAAACCTTTGAAACACCTCCTTTTTCCATAATCTATCAAAAATAGCTATTGGATTTGTCTTTAAAATTCATCAAATGCTCATTCGAAGAGGTTTCAAAACTTTCTAGCTCAAAAAACTTCGATCTGTGTAAAAACTTAATCATTCTGGAAATGACAGGCTTTCAGTGGTTAACTTAGAAAGCTCCTGAGTGAATTATCTACCGAAAGCCCTGTTTTCAGTGGTTAATGAACAGGCGTCCCATTTGCCTAAACCACCAAAACTTCAGCTTTGAGAAAACTTCAAAATTTGCAAAAATGCTTACCTTGGATCCCTTTTTGATGTTCAAGGTTTCTTGGATGAGGCAGCCCTTGTTCGTGCAGATCTGCGAACTTCTATTGGCTGTGTGGAAGGCTCTGGTGTGTCTACCATGGTTGTAGCTAAGTTAGCCAGAGTTTCCAATCTAGTTTTCTTCTGTGCTGGTGATTGAAACTCTTTTAACTTCAACCTCAGAATTCTAAGCTGTCTATACAGCTTCATGTTTTCCCTGATCAATACCCTGTTCCTGTCTTTAATCTTGTCATGCTTCTCTTTGAGGGTTTGGTTTATTTTGAAAAGCTCTGCATTTCTTTTGGTCAGGTCTGTATTATCTTTTTTAATCACCCTTTCCAGGACTTCCATTTCATAGACCTGTTGCAGGAGTTTGTTGATTTTCCGTGATCTAGCTGTTTTAGGCTTACTTGAAGAGGCTTCTGTCACTGGTGGACTGTGTGCCTCTGGAGGAGTTGGTGAAGGTAAATTGGAACAATAGTCTGCACCTTGTTCAGTCTGTGAATTACCCTGTGTCTCTGCCAATTCTAGTTCTAGTTCTGAATCACTGTAAGGTAGGTTTAAAGGGTTATTTCCTGTAGCAGGGTCCTTGGACTGCTCACCTTCAAAATGCAGTTTTCTTTTGATTCTTTTCTTCTTGACAGGGGATAATTCTATGGGATCTCTTGGTGGTGAGATACCCTTCCTTTTTCTATGACTGCTTTTGGGAGTAATATTCTTCTTAGTGGTAGCCTTTTTACCCTTCTCCTGCTGTTGACAATCAGTCTAGAATTCGTTCCAAAAGAGGAAATAGTTCCAATCTATCTGCCTTTTCTTCAATGACTCCTTGACAATAAGAGTAATGAGTCCTTGATGAGATAATCTTCTTTCCACCTTAGTGGGCTTGGCCTTGACCTGTTTAGACATTTTCGTGAGGGATTTGTGCAAGAAAAATGGTAGATTAACTGGTTCTCTACCTGTAAAATGGTTTAAAAGTTTAAAGTGATAGAACATCACTCTATTGTATCGCCCCTCACATGTTATGTAAACAAATATTGCTTTCAACAAGGACTGCCACCGGGTTGTTGACTAATCCAAAACTAGTCTTCTGAGACTAAAGAAACATTTGATGAAAATGCTAGTCTCTTGTTGTTAAAGTTAGGGAAGGTTTGCAGGTATGTGATCATATACACCAGGTCTATTACATAGTTATAAATCATATTTGGATGATGAAATTGATGATGGATTTTGGTTGAGGTACAAGTTGGGTACATGGTTGAGACAAGTAGTTGATGCGTTGACACATACATAAGGTGTATAGTTGATGATGTTTGTACATATTGATGAGTCATAATTCATGAGTACTTGACACATGATTTGTACAAACTTGGTACATGGTTGGTTTCACTTGTTTATGGTATAGGTTGATTACAGATTGTTTGGTACAGGTTGGTGCATGGTTGATGCACTTGTTAATGGTACTTGTTGATTACTGGTTGAGGTACAGGTTGATGCATGGTTGATGTATGGTTTAGGTTTATTAGTACATGTTTACAACGATATATCTCATAGTGATAGTGTGACAGTGGTTCCATCATTCTACTTCTACTTCAGGTTGGTTGGACGGGGCAAGGACAAGTGGTTGTAGCCACCTTCCGGTTGTAGTCGGAGAACATAGGGGGTTGTAGCCTCCTTCTGGTTGTAGCCAGAGAATTGGGGAGTTAGAGCTTCCCTTAGGTTGTATCCTGAGAAAATAGGGGGTTGGAGCCTCCTTCCAGTTGCAACTAGAAAACAAAGGAAGTTGGTGCTTCCAATGAATGTAATTATTCAAGACATATAAGATAAATCATTCCGTGGTTTTCTCCCGATTTGGGTTTCCACATAAAACATTGGTGTACTGTGTATGTGTGTGATTGTTAATTTCTTATTATTCATTATTGGATAATAATTATACATTGATATAAAACTTGGATTATTTGGAGAAAAATGATTATAATTATGCTATTACTATTTCGCCCCCCCTCTCAGTAATCCAACAAGCTGCACCAACCAAGAATTTCCATTTTTGCTTCTTGGAAAATGAAAAATTTCCACCATCTTAGGATCTATATAACTATGACTAGATCCTGAATCAATTAGAATAACAATGGTTTGGTTGTTGATCATACCTTCCACTTCAATCATATGTGACCGATACTCTGCTTTCTTGTTGTCTAGGGCTGCATAGATCCTTGGTACATTTCTGCCCATGTCCTCCACTGTTTCATCTTGCTGTACATTGTGAACAATTCTCACTTTTTCACCTCTGTGAGGACAATCTCTGAACATATGATCCCCTTTACAACCCCAACATTGAATAGGTGGTTGCCTTGGCCTTTGACCCCCTGTCTCAATCGTTCTAGGTTCTCTGGAAGTTGGCTGTTCCCGAGGGTTATTTTTGAAGAATGGTGGCTTAGTTCCCTTCTTCCTCTAATCCATCTTGAATTTATTTTTGTCTTCCCAATATTTTTGGAAAGTTGGCCTTGATTTTTTCTGACCATATAGGCATTTATCTCACCTTATGGTCTCCTCCAATGTCTTGGGATCATCATACTGTATTTTGTCACTAATGAATGATGATAATCGACTAAAATACCTATAAATCTTAACTGTTTCATCCTTGATGAAAGAGAAATACTTCAACAGTTCTAAAAACCTTCTTTCATATTCATCTATGGTCATACTCCCAAGCTTGAGTTCAAAGCACTCTTTCATTTTCTTGTCATAGTATATCTTAGTAAAGTATTTCTTCTCAAAATACTTCTTGAATTCCCTCCAAGTAACACTTTTCTCTTTAATGTGCTGCACCTGCACAAGCCGATCCCACCACATGGATGCCTTTCCCTTGAGTTGGTAGATAGAAATTCTACCTTCTGCATGAGAAGAATAATTATGCAATTGAAAATACTTTCTCATGCCCAACAACCATGTCTCTACATCTTCATCCTTCTTGTTCTCACCATCAAATGTAGGAGGTTTGATTTTGTTCATTTCTCCTCCTAACTCATCTGCCCCAGACCTCCTATGCTTCTTGATAGGGGATGGACCTGAGCTGATTTTTTCCTTCTTATTAGAATGCCTCGGGGAGTGATGGTGATGTTTGCTAACACTTCTTGTTGTTTTTTTCTCATCAGGAGACCTATGACTTCCTGATTTGCTGGAGCCACTGTCCTTATCCAATTTCTTTTCTATTCTGTTCAAACTCTGAATTAGCTTCATGTTGAATTCCTCTTGATATTCCTTGGCTCTCATAAGCATTTCATTATAAAATTTATGGATGCAGACATCCTTCTGTAAATTTCTAATGGTCTCTACCAAATTCATGTTTTCATCCCTTCTCCATGTCCATTGGAGTTTGTTCCTTCAATGTCCAAATGGACATCCATCCCTCTTATCTCATCTTCCCGACACCAAGTCCCTTGTAAATATTCCATTCTTTTTGACTCTGTGTCTATCCTGTTCTGATCTATTTTTTGTTAACTCTGCAAAATGTGTAGCCAATAAAACTTTGTCAAGTTAACTGACTCAACATTTTCATGAAAAATATGAACCATTCTGGTTCAATAATATATCAAAATTATTTCTTATAATTTCCTAGAAAATTGAATGCCCAGATCAATTTTATGGGTGAACATTTATATTCCACTATCCGATACCTTTCCAATGCCTCCTCCCATGCTCAATTATGAGTCTTGAGCAGAAAGTTATGGTTATTTGAAAATTGCCCATTAATGTTTTTGTTCACACTTCAACTGGGCGGAACTCTGCGCTGTAATTATGCATTTTTGCACCCACTCCATTGGATTTTTTGTAGGAGCTTAATTGGGTTTCTTCATATACATATTCTGGACACTCTGTCCAAGTTTCACTGTTCTGGGCTGCTAGTTACAACTTGCTGAAGTTCTAGGGCAATTCTTGTTTTTGCTATGGAATGCTACATGTACCTTATTTTCCATATTAAACATTTTTAACATGCCTAGAAATTTAATTCATCTCTAGGAATGTCTCCTATGGTTCAATATCTTTCCATTGACTTCTCCTACGCCTCAATCTGATTCGAGAGTAGAAATTTATGGCTCTTTGAAGTTAGTTGGGTCTTAAAATTTACCCTCCATTGTTTGTGCTGTAACTTTCTCATAAAAGCTCCATTTGAAGAACGGTTTACACCATTAGAAAGATCTCTCCAAGCTCTTTTATTTGAGAAGAAGAGACATAGTGTACCTTGCTACACTTATTTCTCGTTGTTTTTGAGTATCTAAAAACGCTCTTAAGGGCCTAAAAAACGCACTGCAAAATGATGACGTTCAAACAATATAAAATGTCGTAGAAAATCACTAGTTTTATGTTGTAGTTTGTTAGGCTCCAATATACTGATGTAAATTAGAGTACAAATGATTGTCAAACCAGTGTTTGTAAGACTTAGAGGCACGTCCAAAGTATATGGATTTAGAGATAGTTTTTATCTTTAATGGAGATAAACCAAAAACCTATTCTAAGGCTGAATGTGAAAGAGATGCTAAGCTTCTATTCAGAAGTCATATTCATAGATCTCATAACAGTAATCAACAATTTGTTTTTCTAAAGAGTATAAATAGTAAGCATTCACGAGACGTTCAAACTAGTTCTAAGACCTATCAAATGTTAGAAGAACAAAACTCTTATTCAAGAGATGCATTCATTGTCTTCTTTCATTCATTCATTAACAACTATCATCAAATCAAATCAAAGTACTGAAAGCATAAATAACTCAAAAAACATTCATGACTATCTTAATGCTTGAAGGCAAACTACACATTGAATTCTTATTCAAGAAATCATTCACAATATGAGTAAGGCTTGAAAACATTAAGCATATAACTTATCTATGAAATTCATCTAACTACAACAAGATAAAACTCATCTACAACAAGATCTGATCTAAAACATGTACTTGAAAAAGAACACAAAGAAAGAGTGTACTAGTTTGGCAAAGGGGGCCCTCCAATGCTTCACTGGTACACTTGAGTTGACTCAGCTAAGAAAGAGCTCCAGCAACATTCAAATCATCATATCATAAGCATTCACAGGAACAAAACACAGAGCTGATCTTCAAGAGTGCAAATTCCAAAGTTTCTTCATTCACCTCCAGATTGTCTTACTAGTCTAGGCTTAAGAGTATTTATACAAGAGTCTCAAAACTAAAAATGCTAATAAGTCTCCTAAATATCATGATTAGATCCATAATATCCTAGGAGGGTCGAATGCCTCCTTCAGATCCACAATATATGGTCAAATCCCACGAAAATCCAAAACTGTCCAAGATTTAAGGCTGAAACAAGGTATTTTCTACTGAAGTGGCCCTGTTTGACCAGCGTTGACCAGACATCTGGAAGGCTCAGATTTCAAATATGATAGCTCATTATCCATCCTTGTACATCAGGGAACACAACCCAAGTATTAGATTTCACCTAGGTGTCCTGCACGTATACAAACCACGAAGATTTTACGGGATTTAGTCAAATCCTGTAATTTCTGATAAATTTTCAATTTTAATGCTAAAATTTAGAAAACTCAATTCTTAAGCTAAAGAATGACAAATATACCTTGCATAGGATGTTTCATGGAAAATATGGAATGAAATGAAGGCAAAATGGATGGATATAGAGGCAAAAGTATGGTTTATAGAGCAAAATGGAAGCATAAAAATGTACTCAACATAGTTCACGCTCCAAACGACTTCACGCGCATAAATTTCAACTTGTACACCTATATTTAGCATGAAAAACAACAACACAAGGTAAATTTTCCTCCACGCACCTATAACCACTGTGTATCACTTCTTTGTCCCGCTAATAACTGGCACACACTACTTTTGTGTCGCATGCCCATATCCACCGTGCAAATTTTTTGTTCTTGCACTATAACCTGTTGCGCACAGTTTTTGTAATGGACATTGATATTCTGAGCTCATTTCACTCTACGAGCTGCACCATGCCAAAGTTTAGTACACTCCCACTACACACCAATAGTCTACGTGCACCATTAAGTAAACTGTCACATGACAACATGTACTCATATTGCACGCACACCAACCAAACTCCTATGCACTCTGCCAATACTGCGCACACAATGCACACCATTATTATGTGTGTGCACACCGCACACACACCTTATTATGCGTATTCACATCGCGCGCCAGTATTATGCATGTGTCACTCAATCCGCACTGCGCAATGCTAAATTTAGCGCGCACACCCGCACGTCCATATTTTTCTGCGCGACGCCAAAATTTAGTGTGCACACCCACACACCAACATTTTTCCGCGTGACGACAAAATTTAGTGCACACACCTGCACACCAACATTTTTCTGTGCAGTGCCAAAATTTAGCGTGCACACCCGCACACCAACATTTTTTTCGCGCGAGACCAAATTTTAGCGCATGCGCCTACACGCCAATATTTTTCCGCGCAGTGCCCAATTTAGCATGTGCACCAACACACCAATATTTTTACATATCACAAGATTTTTTACTGCGCATCATGCATTTTTTTAGTGCGCCCACCTGCGCACATTCATTTTTATGCGCATCAATTCCTCATGAATTCCGCTGCAGAAATTGGGGCTTTTGCTTAACTTTTTCCCAATTTTTACCATAGACATTCTACAACTAAAATTTTGCTCAATTTCACCATGATAACACTAGTTCAACCTATGCAACAACAAATCCCCGCGGTTTGACATTTTTGGAACAAATATTTCCCAAACTCAAGTCACGAATTGATAATTTTAGTTACAAAACTTGCTCCATCTATCATGGCTTAACTGTAACTTCAAATTCGACCCATTCTAGGTCTGAATTTGCTAGAATAGATATGAAATCAGGAATATCTAACCACATGGCCAAATTTCTCAATTTGCCCATGAATTTACCAACCGAAATTGGAGCTTTTTCCCAATTCCACACAACTGTTGTTGCTGTTTACTATGGACGCTCTGCAACTAGAAATTTGGCCACTTTGAAATAAATCCTCTATGAAATTTTGCTTCAACTCAACTTGCTTGGCCCATCCAGGCTCAGTGTTGAAAACTGAGGCTCTGATACCATATTGTAACATCCCCGACCACCCATGCCGGGCCATGCTACTCTGAAAACCGCTTTCATTCTCTGCTCAACATACTGTAACGTACCCAATATCCAACTGAGCTATGCCACATAAAATTTTCGAACTGCATACAATTAAAACATATACACACAAAACACTTGCAAAACTTTATATATAAAATGTAAACATACAAATACATACTATAAATGCACATATTCATACTAAAATAACAGTAAACATATACATGCAACATATATAAGAAATACCCATAAATATAAAGACAATTATAACCACACGTAAGATAAACCCATAAAAATACACACGTAAATAACAATGCAACATGTAATATTATCACACAATTGACACTTATATTGGTAATAATATCACCAACTGGGTGCAGATGTTCCATGAACCTCCTAGCCTTATACCACACTGCTCATCACTCTCCGCAATGGGTCACCCCCGAGTTGGAACTAAACTCCACCTCGATAAAGGGATTCCTAACCAGGCTAATGGTTCATAGACAATAGGAAATACTCTATCACAGGTGCCAACTCAAACTAACAGTCTACAATCCCTCATTCCCCACATGCCTATCCTACCCCAGGAAGTGTGCCCCTTCTCTTCTCAACAGTCCTTCGGCTGCCCCACTTCCTTTCCAAGCTTCAACAATAGGATGGACATGAAGTCTCAGAGCACTGCAACTACAGTTTAGCACCTTCAGGAAATCAATTCCCAACAATTCTCTCACCCAGAGAGAAATTGCTCACGGGCCCGAGAACCCGCCTCTTCAGTATCCCACAGGCCTGACAACCCGCTTCTTCAGTCTAGCTCACAAGCTAACCAGGTATACAAACATGTATGGTTATGGATACAGGTTTAGGTACAATGACATGAAGGTATGAAGGATAACTAAGTGAGTGAGTGAATGCTCCTGGAATGGATGAATGATAGAAGGAATGATGGGAAAAATGAACTAAGTCCAAACTATATGTATGCATGTCCCCAACTTGACACTTGTCATGTTGGGAGCTACTTTGGCCCACTTGCCCCAACATAAGAACTTAGAATAAAATAATTATCCATACTCTATGATTTAAGAAATATTAATATAATATTCCTTTTTGGCTTAAGCTCCCTAACTTAGCCCTTTTCCTTAATTTTTAGCCCTCCCTTTCCCTAACTAGTGAAGTTTAGTCCCCCATACTCTTTTATCATGGTTGGTCTGTGCGCAACGATGTATTTTATATTAATGATGAGACATATACAAAAATAGGCTCACTGACCTTTAACATCTAGGCTATCCAGCCTAATCCTCACAAAACTGGCTCACCAGCCTATAAAACATAATATATACACAAAGGCTCCCTAGCCTCAAAATGGCACACACTTAAGTTGCTGTGTGCAGTATCCTGGAATGTGCACACTTCCTCATTTTACTGTGCAGTACATGCAAGCACTATACCATGGAAGGTACATACAAAAATGATTTCAAACTACTCACCAACTTACATACATTTGTATTTACATTTACAATTGGGTTCGGCCTAGGGATATTACACAAAGACATAAGTGGCAATTTGGTTTCCACATCTTGAGGCACAAATGGAAAGATACCTCGCAGGAAGAAGTCAGTAAAGGCACGAATGACAGTTTCTCAGGAGTTTTGGGTCGATCATAATGATGAATCATCTCTTATAGTTGTCCAAGGATAAGATTTTCAGTTTTGATCATAACATCAATGAGATATGCTTTATAGAATAATGAATATCTTCAGAACATTTGGTAGCGCCAACCAACATCCAAGGTGGCACTCTGTCCCAGATTTTTGGAGCATTTGCAAGATATCTAATCAAGATGGCATGATGACTTTGAAGATATTTTGAAGACAATTTTTGATGATAATTAGGCATTTCTTATTTTGGTTATGTAATTATTACACTCAGACTTATGTATGAGGGTAATATCTTATTTTGTATATCTATAAATACATTATTTTATGAGAAACAAAAGTGGGGGAACAACCCGAGAGCCTTTTTGGGCTGGGTTTTTAATGCCAATTTATTTTAGCGAAATACAAGACAGAAGCAAAGAGATTCTAAGCCTTGTTGAGTTAAGTTTTATTTTTCCTCGTGTTCTATTTCTTATGTTGTCATTAATATTCTTTCTTTAGCTCATTCATTTATTCATCTTGTAGAGGTTACAATTCAGTGAAACTTCTGCTGTGGCTAATTAAAAGAATTCCTTCAAGTGCAATTTTTCCTCTGTTTTGCTATGAGTAAAACAAGACCTACATCTTAATTGTTTTGCCTAATTTACAAGTTTTATTTGTTCATAGTTTTTCCTCTATCTTGCTATGAGTGAGATAAGACCTATGTCTAGATATTTGAAATCATTGTCATTCTTCTACTAAAAGGAAGACCAGATTTATCAGAATTGGATACTTGGTTCTTCATTTTTTTTTTTTTTCCACATATTCTATCCATGCTTATGATCTAAAGGATTTAGCAGTTGAATTCATGCCTCTTTATTTCTGATTTTTAATGGTTGAAAGGCTCTTTCAGACCTAGTTTTAGAAGCCTCCAATAACTGGTCAATCAACAAGTATTATCTTCTTCAAAATGTGCTAAGGCTTGGCTCTGTTATAACCTAGAGTCAACTCTTGCAACAACAGCTGCTATGTGCATCCATCTAAGAAGAATGATTACAATCAGGCTCTAGAGGCATTTTTAACATTACACATGAATTCCAAAACCCTAGACATCCAAAAACCTAACCTTAGGAGATGAAACACCAAAAGTTATGTGGGCCTTGACGGGTAAGTTGGTAACTCAACTTCTCAGGGTCATAACTTTTGCATACAACCTCCATTTTAGGCACGCGATAGCCCATTGGAAAGGTCTTTTCAAGAACTACACATTATGTCATCAAACTTTGAATTAGTCTACAATTTGACTGTGGCAAGACAAAAAAACACAGCTTAGGGCCCCAAAATGGCCCAAAAAGTACAAAAATATGTACTGACATGAAAAATTCCAAAAAAATCCAATTGGATTAGGTGGGCGGCCACCAATATCTACCTAGAAGTTGCGTAGGGATTCAGACAACCCCAGAAGTGTAGAACCCACAATTACAAATAAGTACAGAAGAATGTGTTGAACTAAAAATTGTCAAGAGGAGCCAATTGGAATAGGTGGGTGGCCACCAATATCCACCCGGATTAGTCCCACCCCCCTTAGTAAGTAATGGTATCCATTGCATTGAGTGCCCCCATCAGGTGAGGAAAATTCTGCTGAATTTGGCCTCGGGTGAGCCACTTGCCTTGGTGTAGGAGACACACTGCCTTGACAACCCGATAAAGTTGGATCCTATGCTGGCGAATTCCCTTCACCTGTATGTCCACTATTTGATCAATGGATGCATGTTCCATACAATCAGGGTTGAGCTCTATTGGTGTCAATTGTTTTGTGATCTTTGAGGTGTCCAATAATGGTGGAAAATATAGTCAAAGGAGGTCCACATTGAACATTGGGTGCAATCCAACGAAGGGTGGAGTGTTGAGTTCAAAATAATTGCTACCCACAACCTTGGTGATAGTGTAAGGTCCATAACGAAGTGGATGAAGCTTCCGATGGGGGCCCTATAAGGTGATATTTTTGCAAATGTAACCAGACCTTGTGTCCCACCTGAAACTGGTGCGGTACTTGGTGTTGATCATGGCACTGCTTGTACTTAGAATTGTCTTTCTGCAAAATCTCATGGACCTGTTGGCAGATGTGCTGAATCCGATCAATGAATCTGGTGGCTTTGTCGACCTCATAATGAACATGGCAAGATTATTCCTTTGTGGTTGCAAGAGATAGTGCAACATCAATGGGACCCAAATGTTGGAATCGTAGCCCCACCTGAAATGGGCTATGGCCGGTGGAGCTATGGGGAGCCCTGTTGTAGCTATTCTGAACATAGGGAACACTCTCATCCCATGTACGTGGATGCTTAGAGTTGTACATGTGCAGGATGTGCACAATCATCTGATTAATGACCTTTGTCTGGCCATTGGTTTGGAGGTGGAAAGCAATGGATTTAGTGAGTTTGTTGTCCAACAATCACTAGAGACTCGACCAAAATGTGTTGAGGAACCTATTTTCCTGATATGAGGTGATGGTATGTGGTATCCCAAAATGGATCCACACCCATTCAAAGAAGATCTTGGTAGTATCTGTCATTGTGATGCTCTTCTTGCAGGATGTGATAATGGCCATATTCGAAAACCGATCAACCACCACAAATACACAATCATTGTCGTGCTTGGTGGATGGAAGTACATACATACAATCCATCGATATGGATTCCCAAGGACTCTTAGGAGTAGGAAGAGGGGTGTATAAGCCTTGATTTTTGATGGTTGGCTTGGAAATGGCACAAGAAGTGAAAGATCTGATATACATTCTTACGTCTTGTCGAAGTTTTGGCCAATAAAAATGTTTTTATAGAACGACCAAAATTTTCTCCATGCAAAAATGTCCTTCCATCTGACTATAGTGAGCCTCCCAAATTAGCTTTGCATGCTCGCTTGTGGGAACACAAAGGTGTCCTAGATGGCATAACAATCCATCCTGGATGTGAAAATTGGTGACATTCGCTCCTGTACCCAAGAGATGATAGGTGGTGTTGAAGTCAGGGTCACACTGATAAAGATGGGTCCACTCAGATGCCTCAAGCCCACAAGAATCAAGCACTGTGGTGAGGGAAGAAATGGGAGGGTGACTAAGGAAGTCATCAACACAATTTGTGCTCCTTGTTTTATACTTGATGTTGATATGGAATTGTTGTAGGTGTGTGGACCACTTTTGATGATGGTCATTCTGCAACTTCCCCTATGTCTATATGAAATGGAGAGGCTTGTGATCAGTGTGGATGATTGTCTCCTTTCCTATAATGTAATGCTTCCATTGATGGAAGGCTTGCATAATAAAATACATTTCTTTTTCATAGGTGGGGTATTTACGGACAACATATGAGAGTGTATCACTATGGTATTCTATTTTATGACCGTGTTGAGTGAGAACTATGCCTACAACATAGTCGGAGGGATCAATCTCAATCTCAAATGGTTGTTGCAGATCAAGTAAGGAGAGTACTGGAGTTGAGCACAAGTGATGGTTCAAATCATCAAATGCTTGTTTTTGTTCCTAACCCCATGTGAACTTTGCATTGACACCACCCTTGGTTACTTGGATGAGGGCCCATGCAATATGGGAGAATCCCAACACGAACCTTTGGTAGAAGTTGGCAAGTCCCAAACAGATTCAAAGCTTGGTTAGTGTGGTCAGGTTTGGCCAATCACGAATGACTTGGATCTTAGATGGATCCACATGTACCCCATTCTCATCAACAATGTAGCCTAAGTATTGGACCCTGTTCATGCCAAAGGGGCATTTTTACAAGTTGGCATATAGCTTGTGGTATAGCAGAATGCCCAAAACCTGTTGAATATGCTACATGTGCTCCTCCCAAGTTCTGCTGAAGATGAGGATGTCATCTACATATACCACCACAAAATAGTTGGTGAAGGGTCTCAATACACCATCCATCAATATCATGAAATTTGCTGGTGCAATTGTTAAACCAAAGGGCATGACCAACCATTCGAAGAGACCTTCTTTAGATTTGTATGTTGTCTTCCATACATTAGTTGGTTTGATGGGAACCTGGTGGTAGCCAAACTTTAGGTAAATCTTGCTGAATAACCTTTCCCCCTTGATTTGTTCAAGAAGGTCATCAATTCGTGGAATTGGGTACCAGTTCTTAACTGTGATTTTGTTTAATGCTCTGTAATCAATGCAGAGACATCATGTACCATCTTTCTTCTACACTGGAACAATCGAGCTTTCACAAGGGGAGGAGTTGGGTTAGATGTGCCCATTTTAAAGAAACTCTTGGATCTGACACTTGATTTCATCATTTTCCATCAACGAGCAACGATAGACTAGTATATTAGGCAACGATGCACCGAGGGTTAGATCAATTGGATGCTTGACTTGATAGTGCGTCAGTACCCCGAGGGGCAAGGATAATATGTCTCTGTACTTTTTGGATCATGTTGTCATTGATGCCAATGGTTTGATTGATTGATGTCAAGTGATTTATTGATACCAACGGATTGATTGATTGATGTCAAATATAATATGTATTTTCCTTTATGAGAATGGATAGATGTCAAGTGGAATCATAGTCATATGATGTCATGCATAGATGAAGATAGATTGATGTGGTTCAATGAGTTGTCATTGATATGATGCATTGTTGGGTTAATGTAAATATGAATCATTATGGTTGATAAGATGCACAAATGGATGAACTCCAAAGTGGTCCCCTTATGGTGAAAGCCCTCACGGGAAGACGCATTACGGTTGAGTTATCCTTGAAGTATGGTTGGAGAACCCATGCTTGAATGTGGCATAATGAGATGAAGATCAATGAATTTGTAAGTGAAACTATTCTACATGGATAGTTCTTGTCATGCCATTTCCGGTGGTATGTGGAATGTCACATAACTCCTCATGGTTTGAGAGTTATGGCCTTACGAAGATGGAGGATCCTCATATGTAGGCTTGAAGCCCCAAAAGGTCAAGGAGTCAAAGAGTTTGCAAAGAAGAAATTATCATTTAAATGATAAACTGAAGTGACAAGGTCAAGGATGATTATTTAAATAATAAAGTGAAGTGACAAAATCAAAGAAGATTATTTAAATGATAAAGTGAGGTGACAAAATCAAGGAGGAATATTTAAATGATAAAGTAATGGACAACTTTCTAATTATGGAAAGTGGTTAACCCTAAAATGAGGAAAATAGGTTAAGTGACCTAGAAGATGAAGAGTATAAATAAGAGGCCAAGGTCTCTTGTGAAAGAGTATCTCTTGTGTATGTCTTGAGCATGTATTGAAGATCTATTCTGAGAGAGAGAGTATGGAGGATCTCATGGACGCATCAAAGTTTCGACAAGTCTGAGGTCTCGATGGTGAAAGTTTCAGAAGTTCAGAAACCCTAGTTTCCGAGGCGTACATGAGCTGACGATGTATTAGGGTGTGTACATACTAAGTTATATGTGGGTTTTCAGTGTATTAGGGTGCATACGCACGTGGGTTGGCAGTGTATTAGGGTGTGTACATGTTGGCAAAACCATGGAAACTTGAAGAGATGAAGATGGAGAGGTTCTATATTCTGAGATCAAGCTCCGAGAAAGGTCTATAGTGCTCAGATGCATCAGATCTATCCATTGGTTCAAAAGGTATGGTCACATAGTTGTCTTGATGGATACTCTTATTTGTTGTGTGGTGAATGCTTAAGGCATTCATGGTATGGCTATTGTGATGTGGTTTGTTTTGGTTGATGGAGTGAGAAACACTCTTATGATTTAGTACTGATATGATGGTTATGGTACACTGGTTGTTTACACAGGTTTAAGTAGCATTCATATTGTATGGCTGAGAAGCATGAGTAGGCTATTGGAGAGATTGGATGTGTTGTGACTGGCTGTGGGTCAGATTGGATAGTGAGAGACAAAAGAGAATGTGATTGTAGGTTGCAAAAGATATGAGTGTGTGATGAAATGAAAAACCCTAATTCCTCAAAGGTGATACGCAGGCTGTAGTACAGAATGACAATGTACATACGTGGGATGTAGTGAGCCAGGGCACATACATACACAAGATGCACTATTGAGAGGTCGCGTACCTGTGCCAGATTGATATCTGTGGAGGATTGTTGTAATATACCAGATATACAATGTATGCATAACTGAAATAAAATGCTAGTAATGGCAGAATAACAACAATATAACCAGAACATTCACCACAATAACACTGAAATTATATAAGAATAACAACAAAAATAACACATTGAATCTGAAAGAAATGTTCATGGGCCTCTTCGAGGGGGAAAACTCCAGTTGAGCAGAGATCTATGACAATAATATCCAAGCTAGGGTTTTCATACCCTCAAATCCTATTTATACTAAAAAGAAGCATCTAAAGGAAGATCCTTCTAGAAGCAGAAGCTTCTATTAGGTCTTCTTACATCCGCCTTATTCTATTTTATTGAAAGGCCTTATTAATATTGACCTTTATTACATATGAATATATTGTTCTACCTATGTGCGGGTTAGGACCCTAACATGTCCGCCCCCTTAAAAACAACCTTGTCCTCAAGGCTTGAGATGAGGAAATTGCTGCAGAATGGTAGTTGGTTCCCAAGTGGCATCTGCTAGAGTTGTATCTTTCCACTATACTAGCACTTCCTTGATGGTTCTCTGACGTAGGCGACACTCACGCTGGTCCAAAACTGCTTCTGGCTGTAGCCAAATGGATCATTCTTCAACTAACTCTAGAAGGTTGGTTTGAATTTGGCACTTAGCTCCAATAACCTTCTTTAAGCATGAAACATGAAAAACATGATGTAGCTTCAAATTGCTGGGCAAAGCTAACTGATAGGCGACTTGTCCCACATGCTTGAGTACGATATAAGGAACATAAAATTCAGGCGTTAGCTTCTGACAATGCTTGGCCTTGAGGGAAGTTTGCCTGTAAGGTTGCAGTCGAAGAAACACCTGATCCCCTTCTGCAAATTGACGTTCAGAGCGACCTTGATCTGCTTGTTGCTTCATACGATTCTGTGCCATGAACAAATTATCTTTGAGGGTATGGAGAATAGCCTCTCGAGCTATAAGTGTTAGGTCAACCGCCTGGACCTTCGAGGCACCCGGTAAGTATAAGAGAACTGAAGGTGGCTTCTATCCATATACGGCTTCAAAAGGAGTCATGCGTCTAGATATATGGTATGAAGTGTTGTACCACCATTCAGCTAGGGGTAACCATTGAGCCCACTGATTTTTCTTTTCCAAGGAAAAAAACCTCAAATATGTTTCCAAACACTTGTTGACAACTTTCGTTTGGCCATCAGTTTGGGGATGATAAGATGTGTTGAGGTGCAATTCGGTGTCTTGTATCTTGAACAGTTCTTGCCAAAAATTGCTTGTGAAAGTTGGGTCATGATCATAAATAATAGAGTGCGGCATACCATGAAGCTTGAAGACCTAATCCATGAAGATTTGAGCCACTGTGGATGCTGTAAATGGGTGTGGAAGGGCACAAAAATGAGCATACTTGGAAAGGCGATCAACAACCACCATGATGATAGATTTATTTCCCGATTTGGGTAAGCCGGTAATAAAATCCATAAAGATATCCTTCCAAATAGTAGGTGGAATCGGGAGCGGTTGTAGTGTGCTTGATGATTTGATTGTTTCTCCCTTGTTGCGTTGACACACATCACATTTAGCTAAAAAATTATGAATGTCCTATTTCATACCATCCCAGAAAAAGGAACGTTTGACCCTGTCATAGGTTTTGGTGGACCTAGAGTGCCCTACTGCGGGTGTAGCATGAAGCTCAGAAAGTACCATGGATTTTAGCTTTGATTGTTTACTTAAATACAAAAGGCCTTTGTATCGAAGTTTCTCATGGAGCCAAGAGTACCCTGGGGAAGATGGAGCCTTGGACTGCAATTGGTGGATCAACTGCGAACTTTTGGGATCTTGTAGCCATTCCTGGCGAACGACTTGTAGCCAATGTAGTACAATGAATGAAAGAGAAAAACGGGATCCTTCGTCTTAATATTTTTGGGAAAGTGCATTCGCAACCACATTGTCTTTTCCTTTGTTATAAATGATCTCATAATCATATCCAAATAGTTTAGTCACCCATTTTTGTTGTTCTGGGGAGGAAATGCGTTGTTCTAGAAAATACTTGAGGCTTTGATGGTCTATCTTAATTTGGAAACGTTGCCCCCATAGTTAAGGACGCCACAGGTCCACGACATGGAGAATAGCCAACATTTCCTTTTCATAGATGGATTTGCCCAGATTTCTTTTAGATAGTTTCTTGCTGGTAAAGGCCAAAGATCGACCCTCTTGCATAAGGACAACACCAATTCCTTTCCCCAAGGCATCACATTCCAACACAAAGGTCTTTGTGAAATCAGGAAGGGAGAGGACTGGAGTGGTGCACATGGCCATCTTCAAGGTCTGAAAAGCTTGAGAAGTGACTGGAGTCCAAGTGAAAGAGTTCTTTTTGAGGAGAGCAGTGAGAGGTGTTGCAATCTTCCCACAATTCTTAACAAACTTGCGATAATACCCTGTTAAGCCTAGAAATCCATGCAAGCTCTTAAGAGTCTTTGGGTGAGGCCAGTCTTGCATAGCTTCAATCTTTTTAGGATCCACCCTGATGCCATTTTTTCCAACCAGATGACCCAAGTATTCTACTTCTGAGGAACCAAAAGCACATTTAGATTGTTTCAGGAAAAGTTGGTGCTGAGAGAGTAGATGGAGAACTCAATCCACATGAGAAAGATGGTCTGTCTAGGTTTTTCTATAGATGAGGATATCATCAAAGAAAACTAAGACAAAATGGCAGAGAAAAGGATGGAAGACATGATTCATGAGGCTTTGGAAGGTGGAGGGGGAATTACACAAGCCAAAGGGCATGACCAAAAAATCATAGTGGCCCTCATGAGTTCTAAAGGAAGTCTTGGGAATGTCTACCTCTTTCATACGTATCTGGTGCTGGCCCGAACAAATATCCAGTTTAGTGAAGAATTGGGCACCACTCAATTCATCCAGGAGGTCATCAATGACATGAATGGGGAATTTATCTTTGATGGTAAGTTAGTTGAGGGCACAGAAGTCAAGACACATTCGCCAAGAACCTTCTTTCTTCAGGACCATGACCACAGGAGACGAGTAGGGGCTCATACTAGGGCAGATAACCCTGCATTAAGGAGTTCCTGGTTCTTCTCAATTTCATTTTTTTGGGAAAAGGGGTGATGATACAGACGGATATTGGGAGTAAGGCTTCCGAGTACAAGGGGAATGGAATGATCATGAACACCATAGGAAGGAGGGAGGCCTTGGGGAGTGGAAAAGACCAATTGATGTTTAGAAAGGATGGCTTGGAGGTCTTGCAGTACCGAGGGTGTCTCTATTGCTTGTATGGCATGGAGTTGGGAGATAACACCAGAATGACCCTTTTTGAGAAGGTTTTCCATGCGATGGGAACTAATGATCTCAGGTGAACCAACGGTGATGCCTTGGAACTTATATTGGTGGCCCTCTTGGTCGAATTGCATGGTTAAGTCTTTAAAATCCATGAGAATGGGACCCAAAGTCCGTAGCTAGTCTTCATCCAACACAATGTCACAACCTCCCATGTCGATAGAAAACATATGGGATTTCAGGTGGTAGACACCAATTTGGAGACACATATTTTCACAACGCTATCCACATTTCATGGAACCACCATTGGCAATCATGATTTGGAAATTATTGACGACATGGATGTAGCAATGAGTTTCTTGCGTAATGCGGCAATGAATAAAATTATGGGTTCTGCCACTATCAACCAGAATGATGACCTTCCGATGCTTGATGTAACTGATTAGCTTGAGGGTTTGGGGAGCGGAGAAGCCAGTGAGAGCATTGAGGGAAATGACTGGTTCTACTTTAGGAGGGTCCGAGGGAGGGGTTATGTCAGTGGATTCAGGTGACTCAAACACAGAGGGAGTTTCTTCATCTTCTTCCGAAATCTCCTCGGAGATGGCCATAAAAAGATTTTGTTCTTTACACTTATGGCCCCGGAAATATTTGTCATCACAGTTATAACAAAGGCCTTTGAGTTAGCGTTCAACCATTTCATCCCTGGTCAATTTTTGGATCTTTAGTGGAGCAAAGGGAGTAGTGGGATTTACTAGTTTAGGGCGAGGGATAAAGGAGGGTTTGCGGTTTTGAGAAGATACAACCTATTGTGCTTATTTAGATATTTTGGTAGCCTCCACCCAACTCTCAGGCCGAGCCATGAGGACATAGGCCCGAATTTCATCCTTGAGGTCGTTGATAAGACACTCTCGAAAAAAGGCATCAGACATGCCCTCTGTTCTAAAAGCCAGGCGCTCAAAGGCAGCTATAAAGTCTTCCACTGTTCCTAATTGTTTCAGCTTTGTCAAACAACCCAAATGGTTGGTGTCAATGTCAAAGCGTTCATAAATCTCTGCCACAAAGTGTGTCCAAGCAATATACCCTTGACGAGAGGTTTTTCTCCATTGCCACCATTGCCAATGTTCTTGATCTAGATGGAGAACACCATACCAGAGTTTAGCCAAGTCATCTATAATGCTGTATAAAGAGAAGTAATGTTCCATTTGGGTTACCCAACCAGTGGGGTCCGAGCCATCAAATTTGGTCACATCCACCCGCGGAAGGCGTAGGCCATGTTGAAAGTGATGGTTCTGCAAGGTATGGAAATGAGAGGAATGTTCACCTTCAATGTGTGGAGGTGAGGAAGAGGAAGGGTTATCTTTAGGGATATGCAGTTTGGTACAGAGTGCCGAAAATACTGATTCAAGATGGGTGGTGAGGTCTTGTTTGATTTCCCCCATTGAGGAATACATGGTTGTATTGAAGGCAACAACATTGGCACTGAGTTGTTTCACTTCTTGTTGGATCTCAATGAGACTAGATTGCAAGGTTTTGAAGCAAGATTCCAAGTCCTGGCTACGAGTATGGGCCATGAGGATGAGAAAACTGAAAAGGGGCAGGTGGGGTAAAACATTTTGGCCGAAAAAATGATATGGATAAATGTGATAAGGGTGAAGAGATGAATCCAATGGAATAGGTCTCAAATAATGGTGAAAATACTCTGGTTTGAAAAATACTACAGAGAGGAAATGCCCAAATGCTTAACCAAAAAGAAATGTGTATTTACTTGGCAACCCGAACACAGTTGCGCGACAATAGATCTTGTCTGTTTTAATTTGTTTATGTTTCTGTCCCCCAAGGGTTAGGTATTCAAGGGTTCTATAGACAAGGGTTTTCCTTGTGCTATAGCTCTCTAATATATGTGTGGGGTCCAACAGTAGTACTCGACCCAATATCTCAGGGCACTAACTAAGGAGGATAGACTGTACCCTTAGCCATACAACCCGACTACCCAGGTACTAGAGAGTATCTTCCTGCGTGTTGTTCTCGGTGACACTATAGTAGTTAGACGACTGATTGGTTTATCTAAAGAGGGCTTCAGGTAATCTAGGATGATCCATACACAGGTGCTGTCTGATGCACTACCACTCGAAGGGGTACCAACAAGGGTTACAAAGGTGGCCAACAGATGTGCGCTTAAGTACCACTTGTATTTCCTGCATGTATGAATCCTTCAACTGAAGGTTTATGTGTGTAACGACAGATCTTTGTGGCTTAAAGATGCCGAAATACGTCTCTACCCTGAAATTTTTTTTTAACCCACACTTTCTGTCGAGGAAAGTGCTCTGATACCACTTGTAATATACCAGATATAAAATGTATTTAGAACTGAAATAAAATGCTAGTAATGGCATAATAACAACAATATAACCAGAACATTCACCACAATAACACTGAAATGATATAAGAATAACAACATAAATAACACTTTGAATTTGAAAGCAATGTTCACAGGCTTCTTCAAGGGGGCAACCTCCAGTTGAGCAGAGCTCTATTACAATAATATCCAAGCTAGGGTTCTCATACCCTCGAATCCTATTTATACTAAAAAGAAGCATCTCGAGGAAGATATTTCTATAAGCGGAAGATTTTATTAGGTCTTATTACATCCACCTTATTCTATTTTATTGAAAGGCCTTATTAATATTGACCTTTATTACATCCGAATATATTGTTCTACCTATGTGCGGGTTAGGACCCTAACAATTGTTGCCTCAACTCAGTTGGTGCTAAGGATGTAAGATGAGTCTTGCATATAGTGCTGGTGCTCTTGTAGAGTTGTAATCTCTTCAATTGTTGTTGATAAACCCCAAGGATTGAAGTACACAATAAAAGGAAAATTGTATATACATCTTGTGTTCCTTGTGGTGATGATTTGTTGATGATATATTGCTGATATTTGTTGCTGATATATGTTCTCACATAACTGATTATAAATGAAAACAATAAGTAATGAGTAAATGGTGATTGATAACTAATAAGTTTTGTGAAGGGGAAGTTTTGGGAAGAAGAACCCTACACTGTTCACCCCCCCCCCCACCCCCTCTCAGTGTAGTCGGTGTGTCCAACAATACTCTTCCATGATCCTGTCCACTTGCTTCTGCTACAAAGAGAGGCTTTGTGTAGAGGTCACAGATGTCGCTGTGACCTTCTGCTTACTATGAACATGGATCACAAACAAGACAAACTTCCCAGTCTATGAAATAACCTTACTGCATTTCTTAGCAGAGATTAAAAAAATAGCGGTAGGCGACGCTACCTATGGTATTCTGTACAATTGTCTACCCAAAGTAATAATAAAAATGTGGGGTGTAGACTCATACACAACATGTCGCTTCCAAAAATATGGCTGGACTAAAATAACATCACAAACTTCAAGGGGAACAATATCACACAATACCTCATCTTTGAAGGGCTTGATGTTGTAGGGAAAACGACATTATTGGCTGACATGGAGATCTCATCCTTGGTGAAGCCAACCAATGGTGTAGGGATTATTGACAGGTCTAGCCACTTGAGGACCTCTTCTGAAATCGAGTTCTTCTGATTGCTGCTATCGACAATGAAATGCAACAGAATCCCCTTTACCCACATATGTGAGTGAAAGAGGTGTTCCCCTTCCTTTGGTTCTTCTGATTCACTTGGCTAGAATTTGGTGGTAGCGACAATGGCACTGGGTTCAACATTGATGATCTGCTTTCCACTTTTTGGATTTGATTCAGAGTCAAAATCTACCTTTGATTCGGAAGCTTTCAGCTCGACCACCAATGACTTCTTGAAGAGACATTCTTCGGTGTTGTTCTAAGGGATTTTATGGTATTCACACAACTTTCCCATGTCCTTCTTTGACTTCTCATTACCCTTCTTGGGTTGCAGCTTGGATTGGTTATCTGAAGAGAGACCATATTTGGTCTATCCCTTATTTGGTGGGTTGGGATAACCTTTTCCTTGCTTCAATTGTGAGGAATTTGTAGATCCAAACTCTCGCCTCTTCTTCTTAATTTTTTTCTCGATCTTTACAACATATCTATAAGCCACACCTAATGATGTGATGTCCATAAACTACTTTCTGTTTGAATGTATCTAGGCAGAAAACCTTGGTATTTGAGCATCATATGTCGTTCAGAGTCTTGGTACCCAATTTGGTGTGTAGAGTATGAAAAATATTGGTGAAATTTGGTACTGTCTGGTCCCTTTCTTGACACAACGTGGTCCATCTTGTGTACTAGTCCTCATAGCTTCCAATAGGGTAGTATTGTTGTTTAATGTAATCCTTGAAGGAATCCCAGGTGGGAGAAACCAAAAATATTGTAGATTCCACTGTGGCCCTTTGCTCAGAGTACGTATCCCACCAATCCTTAACATGGTGGACCAAAAAACACCCTTCGAGCACATTCATCCATTTATCTATAACATCCGCATCTATCAGTCCTTCAAATAATGAAATATCAAAATTTACTTGTACCTTGAAGGGGGTTGTGTGGCTGCTTGATGAAGATGCAACTCTTGTGGGTAGTCGCTGAAGGATATGTGCAAAGTTGTCCATCATCTCATTCCTTTTTTGCACAAGGGATTCCTAGAGCAACATTTTAAAAGGATCTCCTGCTCCATCATCTTTCTTATTGTCCACCATGAGTTGTGGTCAGGTTCAACATGATCAATCTTACAAAGGCTCGACTAGTTCAAGTCTCAGCTTCTTGTACCTAGATCTTGTCGGGGACATGCACAAATAAAAACAAATGAAGAGAAAACCTCTCTGATACCACTGATCCAGATTTATGAGTGAAACAAAATGAATAACAAATTTAATACCATAACATAGATATATGGAGAACAACAACAGATATCCAATGAACAATAACTTCTATTGAATAAATAAAATAGGTTGAAACTATAAAAATGCAGAACTGACACAACTTGCTCGAATGGTGGTAGCTATCTCTGAGAAGAGATGTGGCTACTATGTGCATCTGTCTAAGAAGAATGATTAAAATGAGGCTCCAAAGCACTTTTAACATTAATCATGAATACCAAAACCATAGACATCCAAAAACCTAACCCTAGGAGATGAGACGCCAAAAGTTATGTGGTCCCTGATGGGTAAGTTGGTACCTCAACTTCTTGGGGTCGTAACTTTTGCAAAGGCGCGTGATAGCCAGTTGGAAAGGTATTTTCGAGAAATACACAATATACCATAAAAATTTGACTCTATCTATAGTTTGAATGTGGCAAGCCAAAAAAACCCTGTTTAGGGCGCCAAAATGACCCTAGAAGTACAAAAAGATGTACTGACATGAAAAATTCCAAAATAATCCAGTTGGATTAGGTGGGTGGCCACCAATCTCCACTTGGACACTGTGTAGGGCTTCAAACAACCTCAAAAGTGTAGAACCCATAATTACAAAGAAGTACATAAGATCGTGCTGAACCAAAAACTGTCAAGAGGATCTAGTTGGAATAGGTGGGTGGCCACCAATATCCACTTGGATCATGTTTGGAAGTTAATTTATAATCTTGAAGCATTCAATATCACTTATATTCCTCACTCAAAGAATGTTGTTGTGGACACTTTAGATAACCCAGAATCGAGATATTCCTCGGTGAATAATGGTTTCTATGTTAAACTTACTTTCCAAGCCGTTAGTACTAGAAAATATCACGAATTGGAGGGTATTTAAATATGATGAATATATTATTGAGTTACTCAACAATGCAGACACCTTCAAGAACATTATCATAGATGACGATGAACATTAAAAGGTATATAGAACTACATAGATAGTTCAAATAATTTCAAAGGTAACCTAGTACCTAAGGAGGTATCGAATCTTGAAAACTATTTGATTTGCAAACAAGGTTTCGATCAACAATCAACATGAAGATGAATATTTCTTCCATGAGTCATGCATTAGTCAACCTACGTACCTAAGAAAATTAAAAATACATCATTTTGGAAACATGTTTCTTAGAACATGAGAGGCATACCTTTATCCAATAGTTCATAAAGTATAGCGATATCTTCACTTGGACATATGAGGATCTAAAGACGTACAACACAAATATCATACAACTCATCATCCCTCCCAAGGAAGATGTAATGCCTTTCACGCATAAGCTTTGTAAAGTCCATCCAACTATAGAATGACTAATACAAAAGGATTTGAAGAAACTATTGGATACCAAGATCATATCCAAAGTTTTCTATTCAACTTGGGTGGAAAATATGGTACATGTAAGGAGGAAGTCAGGGGATATCAAACTCTATGTGGATTTTTGAAATCTAATTTGGGAATTTAATAAGGACAAATATATATTCATTCAATGGAACAATTATTTCAACTCATCTCTAGTTCTTAGGTGTTCTCATTAGTGGATAGTTTCTCTGACTACAATCAAGTTTTATTAGCTGAATCTGATCGATTAAAACCACCTACTGCATGGACTGGGGAGCATAGATGTATCGTAGGATGCCTTTCGAACCGATTAATGTAGGTGTGATCTTACAACATGATATGGCTATAGTTTTCAAATGATTTATTGGTTAGCGTGTTATGGTCTACCTCGATGAGATCACAATTTATCCAAGAAGAGGTTGTTATAGCAAGATTCACCTCACCCCTTGCAAACTTGCTCAGAAGGCCTTTTCCATTTCCCTATGCAGACTTGAAGTCCCCTTTTGCAGTTCCCAGAGCTAAAAATTGTATTTTTCCACATATATGCACCCTAACAACTATACAACATGCATATATGCAGGTTGCTCCATTACAACCCATGTACATTAGGTTTTGTTCTCAAAATTAAAAATGGTGTCGGGTTTCCATGTCACGTCATGGGATCCATGATCCTTGACCTTCCATATATTGGAAACGTTCTGATTCGGCCCTTCAGGTCCATTTGAAAACTATAAATGGGCCTTATACAAGCTGTGGAGAAGAGGAGAAAATTCAAATTTGAGAGAAACGTTACTCTGGAGAAATTATTCACTTCATATTGAGTTTGCATCCCTTTGTCCTTTTAAGTCTGAACACATTGTTCAGCTCCCAAGCTCTTCCCTATTTTATGGAGAACCTCATTTTATCTCTTATATGAGCTTGAATTTGGTGGAGGATTGAAGTGGTGGGGGCCCAACTGGAAGGGACTTAGTTTCTCGGTTCCGAACATGCCGACACATAAGTTTGTCATTCATACACTTCTGTTGATTACATTTTAGTAGAAATACTCTTTTCTCATTCAATTAATGTCTTGCAAATATTTGAATTGTTATTCCATGGGCGTATTTGTTATGAATATTGATGGATTCTGCTATTATATGTGCTAAATTTATATATTATCACCATATGCTTGTGTATCTTGGTTGTCGATGACAAGTTGTAGGTGTATCACTTTGAGTTGAGTGCTCAACGGTGGACTTCATCGAACGTCTGAACGAGGTAGGATCTTTATCTTGTCTTGTTAGCATGCTTGTTTATATAGCATACTTGAGATTATAGTTCATTTTTGTAGTCATTTCCATCTGTTGTGGTTTACCCCATGCCATAGAGTGATTTTCCTTGTAATATAATTGGCGACCATATTGGGGAAGTGAATCTTCTTTTTGGGGTTTGGAGTGTTTTTCTTCTTTGATTGCTCTCGCTTACCTTGAGTTTCTTTTCATTTGATTGCTTGACAACCTCTTTTTATTTTGAGTATGAGTCTCTTATTTATATCCTTAACCTAGCAGTGTTTTAATACATATACGTGGGTTTTCCCTTGATAGATGCGTACATACGTGAGCTGTCGTTCTAAAGGGTGCGTACATACGCAGTTTCTCCTGAACAGTCGCGCACATCATCCTTTTTTACTTGATTGTTGAGTTTGATGTTTGTTGGGTAAGTGTTGATGGTTGTTGAGTCTTCTTAGGTCTCTGTCATGACTGTTAAGTGCCTGTAGAATGATAGAAAACCTTTCTTTGGTTGAATTTTCAGAGGTTTTTCTTTCTCATCATCCTTTTCATTGGTTGTCCTTGCATCCTAGGCTGGGTGTTTTCTTCTTGATATTCTTCTTGGTTTGTCTCTGTTTATATACAATATGGTATTTATATCAAGCTGTTGTTCAGTCCTTACATTTTCATTCTTTTATATTGAAAATACAAAAACCACACATTTTGCATTGTTGGCATTTGATCTTTTGGGTTCTTGTCATTGATCTTAATACATGTGTAAAAAGATTGCATCTTATTTGAAATAGCAGAATTGAATTGAAAGTTGCATTTTGAAAAGCTTATCATTTATTGAGAATTGAAGTTAGGACTTTGCATTTCATTCATATTCATTTCTTTTACTTGTTGAGTCATAACATCATCAGCTTCATGACCACACCTTTTGAGTAAACAAAACCACTAAAAGTAACGTTGATAAATTTAAAATTGATTAGAAACAATTTTATTTTTCAGGGTGCACAAAATAGCTTAAGATTTAGAGCCTTGGAATAGGATTTTGTGAGTAAACTTCTCCAAGGTTATTAAACTCAACATATTTGTCTGACTAAGGGAGTGGTGAAATCCATTGTATAATTGATGATGTCAGGAGGTTCCACTCACATTGGAGTTAAGCACGAGGTTGTGCAAAATTGGTTGAGGAGATATCCCTCCAATACCTTCTTAGCGTCAGGGATATTTCTGGGGATCTATTCATATATGGGGGTCTTGTTAGTACCTTTACCTTTGTGAGAGATGGTTCTTTCGAGATTTCGAACTTTGCTACCCTGCCCATATGGTGGATCTGACTTACGAATGTTCGCCTACGCATTGGTTGCATCATGGTGGCTTAGTTTCTTGACATAGGTAGCCACATAGGTTACTTGCAGGGGTTATTTTGCAGGTACCTTGGGTCAGATAAGGGTTGGACAACACACAACCTTTATGGAGGATTACCTTTCTAGGGGGATCTGACCAATTGGTTGTTAATCCCACGAAGGCCCTTATAACTTATTTTGATACCTATGATATTTTGAAGGGAGTCTCAGGCCCCTCTTGGGCGAGGCATACCTACTTTAGGGAGGGAGGCCCCTTTCAACCACTTTATCCGGTTTGTGTACATATTGGCCCTTTTGTTTATTTTTTGTGTGCTCTCTGATTGTCAGTTGGCCTTAGGATTTTGTATTGCATTGTGAGTTTTCATTATTGTGGATAGTGGAGTCTCCTTGATTCCCTCAGTTAACACTACCCAAACTATGGTCTTTTCTCATTCCACTGGGATGAATCCTTTTGTATTTTTGAGTGGTATGCCTAATCAGGATACTCAGTCAATACCTTGGGCTTCTAATCAATTTTCTCATGGTATGTCAGACATGTCTTCGTACTTTCCATCCTTTGTCTCGTTGTCTTATGTGAATCCTAGTTTTGGGTATGGGGGCATGATGCCTCCTTATTATCCCTTTTCATTTGGTGGGAGTCATATCCCTTAACCAACTCTTACAGTAGGAGGTTGGAATATTCCTTCCTATGGATCCAATCCTAGCTTCACTTTTCCAAGAGAAATTGCTCAAATGGGAGGTCATTCTACTTATTACATCCCATCCATCTATCCTTCTTATGCTATGTCGATTCCTATGAACGCTTTTCCCATGGAAGAACTCCATCTGTTCTCTAGTGTTTCATCCATAGGGAGTTCCTTCGTTTGGGAGCAACATATATCCTCACCTGAGTAACCCTTGTCATGTCGCTTTCTCTTTGCAAGTGGCTTCCTCGGTGACGATGCCCTTACAACCCTTTATGAATCAATTTGGAGGAGGATACTTTCCTTCCGGACATGGCCATGGTGTATACTAGAACCCTTCTTGGTCTGCAATTTCTCAAAACTAGTATTTCTCGAAATCTTGGTCTCAAATGCCACAACCAACCGACACAAGTCTAGTCATTATGAGTCATACTAGAATTATATCACCAACCTCTACTAGTCATGTTGGATATAGGTCAACAACCTCTGCAATTCATGTTCAAGACCAACAACCAACCACTGCAAGTCATGTTGGGGGAACAATGCTAGTCACTACTAGTCACACTACACATACATCACCAACCTCTACTAGTCATGTTGGGGATTCATCGCCAATCTCTGATAGTCATGTTGGGGGTTCATCATAAACCTCTTCTAGTGATATTGAAGGTTCATCACCAGCATCTTCTAGTCATGTTGGGCATTCATCACCAACCTCTGCAAGTCATGTTGGATATTTTCTACTAGCCTCTTCAAGTCATGCTGGGACCATGTCACTAACCACTGCAATTCATGTTGGGGGAATTCATACCATTGAGAAGCCTATACGTGTAAGATGTAAGCCCAAGTTCCTTTATAGGCTTTGCAAAGGATATCACCTTACTCATTTGTGCCCTGCTACTATTGTGGTACAAGAAGCATGGTCCTTGCCTGGGGGCCCTTCAGGTTCTGATTCATGTTTGATTTCCCAAAATTCTTTGGTTTATATAGCGGTTGCGTCGATGCAATATTCGACCGACACCACTCCCATTTTTGGAAGTGATGTGTCTCTGGACCATGCTATCTCGCATCATGTTCAACCAACAGTCGCGTCGATGTAATCTTCGACCGACACCACTCCTATTTTTGGGGGTGATTCATCTCTCAACCTTGTTGTCTCACATCTTATTCAACCAACAATTGAAGAAGTGGTCGTTCCGATGAAATCTTTGGTCGATCCCACTCTTCTCTTAGAGAGTGACAAGTATAAGGAAGAAACATTGCCGATGCAATCTTCGGTCAATCACACTCTTCTTTTGGAGGGTGATGCATATTTCGACCATGTCCTTAACATTTCTAGTCTTGTACCTTCTGAAAAAGGGAGCATTCCACTCTCTTCGAGTATGCTCCCTCTAATTCCTAGGGTGGTTTCCTTTGATTGGAATGATCTTATAGAGCCTTGATTTCCTTCTTCTACACCCTTCCATATAAGGGTAATTCTTCGATATATGGTAGATAAGGTAACCTATGCAAGTATTTTATCCTCCTCGACTTGGAAAGATTTGGGTTTTCCCAAGATTGTGTCATCTATCTATGAGTTGTTGACTTTCGACAGAAGTCCTGCATGGGAGCCCTGACCTCCCCCATGATATGCTTCTTAGAACAACATCCCCGAGTCTTGTTTAAGCTCTTTTACGACTCTCTCAAAAAGTGAAAACATTGTCGAGTGAACTTGTCTCTTTCACACTTGTTAATTGGATTTGAAAGGACGTCTATTTGGTGTAAGTTTAACCCTTTTTTGGACCAAGTAGACTAATTTCAAAAAAAGGAACACTCTAGTCACTAGTGGCTAGAAAAGTTCTCCTGGGTATTGCTTTATACTTTTTTAGGCCCAGTGGACTAAATTTACGAAAAAGAACATTCTTTGGAGTTAAGTTGTAATTGCATCTCATTCTCTTGCTTGCATTATTGAGCCTATTGTCGGTTCCCGCTTTCACATTATAAGCTTATTATCTCGAGCAGTTTTCATCATCAACCAAGAATAGCCTTGTTTATATCCTTTGCAACTTGACACCCTATACCCTACGAGGAAATATTCGACCAAGTGTTCACATCCTGCATGCACCTCCTTGCATTGAGCATAGGTATGTTCCATTGCTGGAACCAATTGATTGCTCATGACACTTGTTTACTCCTCTATATCATAACATTCATTTGTCTATGAAAAAAAAAACAAATACGGGCATGAAAAGCGTATTATCTTATATTGGCAGCAGTCGTGTTGCCTTTGAACAGAGAACAAACTTTTGAGTCCACTTGTCATCAAAATTTTGGGTTTAGCATGACCTTACGAAGCTAAGATTGTTACTGAGAGTTTACTCCCCTGACTGGCTACTCTTCCAGTCCCTATGGAGATTTTGATTGGTGCCTCCTGCATCAAAAAGTTTTATCATTGAGTCTATGCTTCTAGAGTCATCCATATGTCTCATGCTCTCATTCAAAGGATGTCTATTAGCTTGTGTCGACCATTTCTCAGAACTCTTGACTTTTCATGTCAGCCATACCCTCGATGTGTCTCAGAGTTACATGAATTTGTAGTCCTATGATGCACCTTGGTCCTACTTTGTTTATGGGTAGGTAACCTTGAACCCAACAGTCGAAATCTCCTCATTGGTCGTTGACTAGGTGTTAGCGATATTTCTTGTATAGGAGGGTAGAATGCATAAGAAGGGTTAAAAACCCATTTGTCCTAAGTTCTGGGCGATTATGCGCCCATGGTAAGCAATGAGTGAGTCCGAGCGGTCCAGATTCGCACGCCCGGATCAACGGTGCGCGTTGGATTCCGGACCCCCCTTGCCTTCCGACCTTTAAGCAAGGGGGGGGGTCCGGAATCGGGGGCGCAACTCTCCAACGGTTCAGATGAGCGCGCTCGGATCAACGGCGATGAAGAATATTCCAGACCCCCCCCCACCTTTCTACCTTTAAGCGGAGGGGGGGGGGTCCGGAATCCCATATGCAGCTTCCCGATGGCCACGATCGAGATGCCCTGATCAACGGCGCTCGTGCAGCCCCGCCTTTCTCAGCTGCCCTGTGCTTAACCAGTGTGGGCCCTCCTCCCGTCATTTCTTCCTCTCCTTCCACCAGCTGTCTTCCGCCATGAATCGTTCTCCGTCATCCTCCTCTCGTCGCGTCACTCCTTTCACGCCCTTATAACCCGGCACGAACATTCTTGTCATGCACCTCATCCTCCACGCTGGCCTCCATACCTGTCCCTCAAGCTATTCAGTTATTCCAGGTGGCAGCGCGAGAAGTCGTCCAGATCCCGAAGTGCTGAGTTGGCTGGGCCATTCTCAATCCCAAGAAGCAGTTATTGAAGCGGTTGGTGGTGGTTAGACATCGTCTCCGCCATAATGGGGACGTCCTACAATGAATTAAAGGCACGTCGATTCGCCGATGTAACTGTCAGAAGATCTATCGCGTTTGCCACAAGTTGCACGATTATTCAAAGACTGCGGCTGCAGAGTGTCAGAAGCCATGCAGACGCAAAGCCTTCAATGCAGTTTCTTGGTTCCGCTGCTGTTGTTGTTTTGAGTATATGTAGGCATTTTTGCCATTTTTGTAGCTATCGATGGTAGAGCTAAGCTCCTGACTGTAAGTTTCAGCGACATTCTGGTTTCCTGGTTATGCCTCTGTGTTTGAGACTTCTTGGTTGATGACAAACAATTCTTCTTTTTACATCCTTGTTTCATCTCATGCCGGAGTGTTCACAGTTGAATGATTCACGTGGATT